>CM035814.1:25204559-25449559 GCA_020458035.1 Magallana ariakensis | reverse complement strand
TAATCGGATTTCAGGTCAATATTTTTTTTTATTTCCTGAAATAATCCTGTTTATTAATTGAATATCGACTGGGAAACAGAGACAATCGCGTCGCAAAAATATTCAAGATTATCTTTACAATGGATTTTATTTTCCTTCCTTTCTGTACAGTTATATGTAAATGATTTTGCATTAACAAATATGTTTAGCATACAAAACAAATGCCAGTAGAATAATCTTTGCTGCATAGTGTAGGATCCGGGAGAAAAAAAAAACAACAAAAAAATAATAATACAATAAATTATTATTTGTTGCGCATATGTTTCTATTCCTTTGTGTTTTAAATTTGACCATAGATTTCTAGAAAAAAATATTTAAATTGTCTCTCTCTATCTTTCTCTTTATTAAATAAAAGAGGGGATGAATACAAATCGAATAATACATAAACATTTTTACGAATTTTACAGATGGTTTTACAAAGTTTGTGTTTAATCAATTAATATTTTGAATAAAATGAAGATAATATTTGATTAATTAAATCAAAGAAGAAAAATATTCAAATAAGGGACATTCTAGCATTTACAAATATTATCGTATTCACGTGGATGTTTCAAAGAGTTTATCAATTTTTTTCGATACATAATTTTGGAAGCTTCGCAAGCGCTAGCAAAACAATACCTCTGTTCATGCATTTCAAGGATAGCACCCTATCGGGGAGGTTCACAATCGCTCAAGTGTTTACCACATTGCATTTTATGAGCAATCAAATTTACATGTTATCTGATCGAAAAATGTATATTTTTTCTAATTATTACACCACAATCAGACCAATATGAAATTTAAAAGAAACTTGAAAGAAAGTTATCAGTTTAAACACAATTTTATTTGCCATAAAACACGCTACTCGGGGATGTGGTTTCAGCCAGGCCACCCTGAAGTGGAATGGCGAACCCGATATCTTGTGTGTTATATCCTCGTTATAAAAAACGTTTTGACATCGGTATGCGTGTGTTTTAAATCATTTTACCATAGTTATGTTTGTTTCTGAAACTGACAGCGACAAGTGGGGAAATTTATACCCAGGATACAGAGAAATCCTAATTAAATTAAATATGAAACACTGCACACAGTGGTACCGCTTCAGTAAGATTTTCAAACCTCGTATCATTTTTGGTCAGTCATTCAAAAGTTGCAAGTAAACAAACTTTCTACGATCTTCAGTAAAAAAAATGATATTTTTATGGAGTGATATCATTTTGTGTTTTTAAACTTTTATACCCTCACATATCTGAACATTTAACACGACCAACTAACAACAAATTAATTCTTGATAAGCCAGACCACTATCTACGTTTATGGGTTCTCTGTTTAATTTTTAAAAATATTAACAAAATACGATATATTTTGTTTATTTTAGTTGTCGTTAAGGTCTGATTTGCAAATCTATAGATAGGTACTTAAAAAACTCTTGTTATCTGTTAAAGCGTAAAATATGAAAGAAAGAAATAGTGTTTTAAGTGGGATAAATGTCGGTGTATTCCCTTAAGCTTAGCGGTGAGAGGAAACCTGCATAGGAAGACGTGATTGATGAGCCAACCGAACGCTCATCATCATCTCAATGTAGATAAACACATCGAACTTCTGTTTACATAGATGGCGCTTCAATCTAACTCGTGCGGAAAACGAGAAAAACACATCGAACTTCCTTTTGAACGAGATGCAATTATAACGCAGGATTGCGGTAAGTAAAGCGTTGGCTTTAACTACAGAAAATTCGAAAGAGAGAGAGAGAGAGAGAGAGAGAGAGAGAGAGAGAGAGAGAGAGAGAGAGAGAAAAAGAACCTTTCATGACTTTTTTCTTAAGGGTCTAGATTTTAAGAAGAAAAAAATGCGACGAACAAATCGGTTTCATCTATATAATAAAACTGCCATGTTAACCTATGTTCACGGGAACAAAAACGATGGCACACATTTTTCTAGTTTCTGAAGCAGCACATTGGGTTGATGCAGCTCGCTGATAAAACTGGAGTTGTCAGTTTCTTACAACATTAATGACATCAAATTTTTGTTGTGCCTCTGTGCTATGTTTTTACGAGCTCGCCGATTTATCTTTCAAACAAACCCCGTGATGTGTTAGTGATTATCAAAACACATGTAATACATTAGAGTTCCCCACAGTTAATAAATCGGGAAAACTGATATCAGGATAGAGCTGGCCTTATCGCATAGTTTAGATTTAAGACGATCAAATATCTTAAAAAACCAGTATGTGTAAACGCCTCATGTCAATTAAATAATTAAATATATCACCGTGGACATAATTCTCAATCCATCAGCCGTACTTAGACCAATTAAAAGCGCCGGGGGAAGATTCTATCGATGACCTCCAGTGACACTGGTAGTATACCGTTCAAGAGCAGCTATCAGCCGCCACTTGTCCACATCATTTTCGGAAATAAGCAGCACCCCAGGAATGTGATAAGACAAGAACAATAAAATATATCTACATGTAAAAGAGATGTTGCACACTGAGCCAATAACATGGGCTTCTTTCCGAACATATTTTCCTTCTTTTTTTTTTCGTGTTTGGAGATGTTGCCAAAAAATGACTCATCTTCGGGAAAGCTGATGAAAGTGTATAATTTTAAACTTTTATTTTCAAACTATTTTTTTTATAAATTTGACAAAAACTGGTTTTTTAAAGACTTTTTTTCAATTTTAAAATGAAACATTAAAAAAAATATGTGTCCATCTCAAACAAAGTGAATTAGCATCACAGTGTTGAAACTAATGTTTTACATGTCACCTAAAATCTGAAACTTTATAATTTTACAATATGATTGAATTACTGTTAAGACGTAATTTGACTGCCATCATTCTCGTAACATTTACACTATTGAAGTTTAAAATATAATCTATCTTCAGATCTCTTAAGGGAAGAAACATTTAATAAAACACTTGACATTTCCAGCAATTAGTGCTCCACATGCGGTTAACGAACCATTCTAACACAAGTTTAACACACCTCAACTGATATTTACAATTTCAACACCATTTAAGTAACTATATGTTTTTCTCCTCTCCATCCATCTTAGAAGCAACGTAGCGTTTATAATGCCAATGGTTTCATGGGCGGTGGGTTTTCTTGTCATTGAGTTTTAAAACGATGAGGAAAATGGTTTCATGTACTTGAATATTCACAATGGCTGAAAAATGTCCTTTGAAACATGAAAATCTTCGGAAAAATCGTATGGTCATTAGAAACTTTTTTTTTATTTTCAAAAATTGATAATAGTTAAATAATTAAGTTGAAATTCATTCAAATATACAATAGAACAAGCATGGCTTATTCTATATAATTTCTACAGAATGTTGGCATTTAAACAAATTCAGTGTACGCGGTATGGCAATGGAAGAAAGTTAAACATACACACAGAACTCATAGAAAAAACAGATCTTAATCAGAAATTGAATTTGTTTCTTACAAAATATTTACATTGTATCTATTTCCATTTTATTGTTCATTTCGAAAGAAAAAACAAAATAGATAAATAGTTGTCTTTTATCTTTAACACTGGCTTTGTTGTTCTACATGTATTATTTTTGTTGTTATGGTTTGATTTATCATATTATAGAATTTCAAAACTTCCATCATTATTTAAGATTGCGTATTTTTCTCTCTCGAGAAATATAGGCCAAAATATTTGGTAACCTTGTTCACAATCAACCGTTTTATCTGAGCGTCGATTAAAATAAAATGAAGATGTCTCGGACTGCATTTATTGCTATTGTCAATACAAATATTGTTATTTCAATCATACAAATATAACTGCGCATCTTTAAGATATTTTTCTAGGAATAAATAAAATATATTTGTTCTTTTACAAAAGGCGTTCTATTATTTAGATGAATTTTAAACATATACTTTGATGAGAAAATGCTTGACAAAAGAATTCCCTGCCCCCATGTTCTTAAGTGATTAATGACGCGAAAGACGGAAAGCATCTAAGAATGATTTTTAAAATAGCCAGTTTCCCCATAAAAAAGAATAAATTTAAATTGAAATTGTTCTGGAATCACATATATGTATAAATCGCTATGCTCATCACTCAACGTCATTTATAAAACTTTACTGGCACTGTTTAAAGTACAATATTTATCACATGTTTATAGTACTTCAAATCTAAAAGGGACCGGAAAAAGAGTCAAATAATATATGGTATTGAGAGAGAGAGAGAGAGAGAGAGAAAGAGAGAGAAAGAGAGAGAGAGAGATTTTTTAAAAACTAAAATTAAATTAAACTAGATTGCAATAGATTGCAATTGGGCATATGCAGTACTTTGAGTCGTACCATTGTTTGCGCAAAATCCTGTAATGGTATAGGTAGTTTTGAGGCTTCTTCGAGGTTAATATACTTGATTTCTACTGATTTCTATACTGATTACCCTTTAAAGCGTCAAGTTAACACCTTTTTGTTTCCGATTACTGTTTGTACATTTTAAGAAAATTGCGTGTCAGTCCTTCCATCTTTATTCTGTAACGAGGTGCATGTAAACTCTAGAACTAAGCAGCATGCATTTACTTTAAACAATTGTATTTATGATAGTTTTATTAAAAGCTATTTTAAATGAAAAGATAATGAAAAAATGAAGATAAAGATGCGATATATATATATATATATATATATATATATATATATATATATATATATATATATATATATATATATATATATATATATATGCCTATAAGAGGAAGGAATTCATCACTTTACTAAAATTAGATTCTAACAAAAAATAGTAGGCATAATAATCATTTTATATCGTAAAACACCGGTAAATTGTGAATTTTAACAAGCATTTCAGAGAAATTTGACAGCTGTGGAGTTGCACGAAGATTATTAATTTTAATTTTACTAAAATTATGGCACTGCAGACTCGAGTCCGGACATAAAATGGAGCCGTAAAAGAGATATTTTTTAAAACTTTAAGTAACTTAGTGAACAATGATTGTATTTAACCGTGTGTTGTCTGAGCACTTTGTGGTTAGCGCTCCATTCACCATGCAATTGCAGACCATAAGAGATGGGGCACTGAAAGCTACCGCCGTGAAATTGAATACCAGGAGATCCTTCTTTTTTTTTTAAATTTATTTTTTAAAAAAATCCAATAATTAATCTCTCTCTCGGAAAGTAATGAAGACAAAGTGAGAACAGGGCGTCTAAAGACTATATGCATATTTATGGAGTAACATGGATACAACTTGTCCCAGGCGTAAAACACGAAACAAGAATTCATCAAATGTACCAAATACTTATCTCTTACATAACTCATGGGCCCCCGTGATCAATCTTTGTGCCTTCGTCTTGGGACATGCTAGGATAATTATGGAATATTTGCTGCTATATTTGTGCTTTTTATCTCTATCTTTTCGTAATGCTTTGAATAATCTGGGATAAGTAAAATCGGTCTATGCATGCACAATTATGGAATTCCATTCCTCTGCATTTTCTGAATGGTTCTCTCTCTCTCTCTCTTTTTGATGGACGATATTACACCAAATGTATCTTTTAATTTTGAGGACATTTATTTTCAGGTGAAGTTCTTGATCAATCTTTTTCCTCACCCTCATTATTTGGTCGTAATAGGTCAAATATGGAAATCAAGGTTTTGGGAGCTTGACTCATGGATATGCACTTGCGAAACATTTTGCAGATTTACGTGTTTATGTGGTTTTGAGTCATGATGACCGAAATCTGGTTGTTGTTTTTTTTTTCAAATAAAACTAAAAATTTATTACAAACTGCGACGGGCATATCAAATATGATAATTTGGTGCAAAATATGATTCAATGTCTTAAAAGTCAGAAACAAAACTTATCAATTGAAATAAACATAAAATAAAAACAACAAATATATAAGGTAAATTCTATACACAATGTATGATAAACATGCCTAAGGGTGATATACTGCAAACAAAAGATTCTCCCTTCCTACTTTACAGATCGATAGATTTTGTGTTTATATGTTATTTTTCAATTTCCTTCCAAAAAGAGGAATTATGTTAATATGTATAATCTATTTAAAAGTTAATGGTCAATTTTCAAAATGATTTCTTTTATAAGATTTAAACAGAATGTGGAACTAATTCAAGTTTTCCGGTATCGACTTTTTGGCATTTTTTATAAAGATATCAAGTTATTTACTCGCTCGACCTCTGAAGCCGACATCTTAACCTCTTCAGTTGAATATCGTGTTCACCTGTGACGACAACATGACCCCTCATGCTGACAGCATTACCTCTAATCACGTCCTTACTATCTTTTAAACCGACATCTTAACCTCATGAGCCGACATTTTGACCTTTTAAAGCCAAACATTCTTATCTTGTACTCAACACTGCAGAATCGCTATTTTTTTATAACACAAAGTGTGTTTTTCATGATTCCAAAGAAAACGGTGTTTTTTTTTGTTTACTAAAAAGTAAAGTGTAACTTTCAATGAGATGCTGATTTTCTCTTCTCTTCATGAGTATTTCTAATACGATTGTGATCTTTTTTTATCATCCGGCTGATGAAAAAGATTTGTACAAAGAAGGTGGTTATATAGATCTCCAAAGCATAATGAGCTAAGCCATTAATCATTCGTTAAGAGGACGGAATAGAAACTTATTGATAAATTGTTTAGCAGACAGATTCGCTCATATCACCCTCACCGATCGCTCCATTCACCTGGTTCCCATTCAATGTAGGGCAGATTTTAATTCGGTGTGGAGCGGAAATTCCCGTAGTCCTTAGGTGTGAAAATCGTTAACAGAAACAACAGAAAACATGTGTTGATTTTTATACTAATATAAAAAAAGATATCAAATGAGCAATGATTTCAAGACCACACATCAAAGATTGGAGAAAACTGATGTCTTCAGCATCGAGTATACTCAACGAACACGTGTCAAGCGGGTTCGAGATATATACGAGATGGAAATCTGGATCGCGTTAATTGGTCATCCCTTTTTATCTTCGTCGATTTGCATCTTCTAAACACTAATTTCCAGATGGCAATTTATTTTTTCAGCAAATGATGAAAATATTTACAAAACACGATAAAGCGATTAAATGGGTAGTTCAATGAATATATCTTGATTTTCGTGACTGTTAGCGATGCACAAATGATATAAGAATAAGGTGAGGTTTAATATGGACGCTTTTCGGCTGATGACTATTATTTCAACATAAACTGCATTAAAATCAGCATATACGTAATCTATTTTTGGAGAAAGACGCTAAGATTACTCAAAAACCTTTCGTGGAATTCTTTTATTTACCACTTTGGTTTCCTATACAGAGTACCAGCACAACGGTAGCACGAGGCAAAAATTGGCATGCCTTATGTATTTATGATAATGATATGTATCATAATTCAGTCCATAAACATTCATTAAAGCTGTTGTCAACATAATATAACCTAAAATGCGAAGATCTTGTGTTTACTTCTTCTTCAGCAGACATTAATTACCATTTGTAGTACAAATCCAAAAACTGTCGCCACACTTAAAGTATTTCCCCACAACACAAGGCGAATGAAATCAACAGGATTCCTGACAGAATAGACGCGTGTACATTTCAAAAATAGTCAGGATACTTACACGAAACTTATTCTGTAGAGGTAATAAAAATATACATGGTGTTTAATATAAGATGTAATTACCATTAAGAAACGTAGTAGTTTTTTAAGATAAAAAAATAAAAATCTTAATATCAAACGTGTTTAACAACGCAATTCCATTATATATATGTTGTAAATTGAGGAAATAGAGGCCGATAATAGAATATTGAAATGAAATTAATTTATCTCTTAATTAATAGATTTGACCATTATTTGTGGGTTTTCTAATGAGAATTTCTAGCGTTTAGAAAAATCAATCATTTCATAATTAATTAATCCATTAATCAAAATACACTGTCATTCATAAACTTATTATGTAGACCTACAAATTATCATAAGATTTTTCGATTGAGCTTTTGAAATGAAGATATCTTTCATACGTATATTCGAAGAACTATTATAATGATATATTACGTCTTGCAACAATTAATCAATTGATAGGAATTACAGCATTTTAAGAACCAGGACACAAAAAGCTCAATTCGCAATCAGCCAAATTTTCAATAAGAAATTTCATGTCTAGATCTCACAATCCGCATACATTGCAATAAATTAATGCACCCATATTTGCACGTCTCCTTCAATTCTTTTAAAACAATATTCCACGGTCATATATAAATTTCTAAATAAATGTAGGTCTATTCACTAATTTACGATTACGAAGTTTATTAGCGTGTAAAAACAGCCATGCACGCATTGCAAAACTAGCATGAACATTTCGAATTTCTCATTCTTTAAATAACTAACTATTCCTCACAATATATCCGAGGATGCTCCAAAGCAATGCTATTTTTACCGTCCACGTTTACAAAAATAACAATTATTACACAAATGAAAGTAATTTTACATTTCTGGTGACTGCACTTGTGCTATTAAAGGAATGAAACAGGAATTTTTAATGCTTGTTTGGTTAGATTTTTTTTTTACCTTTGCAGTGCAAGTTTAATGGTTTAATGTTACTCTTCATCATGAATGCGATACGGTGAATGTAAACCGAACCATATAAGGGGCGAATAGATCAACGTTGCAACTATTTAATTTCGTATAACACATGTTGTAAGCAGATAAAACATTTCACTTGTCTTGGTCACAAGAGCTGATGTTGATACGCCGCGATACATGATTCAGACAAGACGGCAGGAATTTTATTGTCATTCCACCAGGAGGTGTACGGTTCCGAATAAATAAATATTAAAAAAAAAATTCAAAATACGCAAGTATTGTCTATTACAGCAAATTAGATACAGGTACATCAATTAATAGCGCGTGTTATGACATTTTTACAAGCTTCAGATGACAATTTACTACTTGAGTTCAGACGTTGCAGGAGTATTTTACGGCAAATTAATTGAAATTATTATAAATAAAGATGAAAAAAGGGGTAAGTATATTTCTAATTTTACACACGCGGTATTTTATTTTTTGCGTTTTGTAAAAAAAAAGTGTCTGAAAGATTAGGTCATCTTGTACTCCTGGAAAGCATAGAAACTACCTGCCTGGTACAGAACATCATTGAATTTGGAAATAGCACATCATAAAAGGTATTGCGTTTAGGTTGCATATGCTCTAAGCTTTACTTGTATTGTTTTCCCAAATTCAATGTAAATGTTTATATTTCGTTCCCTTGTTTAGAGCAAATAGATTGTACATAGATGTGAATTTATTTCATAACTAAGTCGTTTTTTATGAAAAGAAAATTCTACTTCTAATGTTACATAATATATTGATACAGGGGAAGGACAGTGTTTAAATTTGTTTAACACATCTGCTGAATTATATATGTACACATAAGAAACATGATATAACTAAAGGGTATCAATACATGTTAGTCACGAATTGTAACCGGATAAGACTCTTCAAAATAAATTGATTTTAAGGTGGTATGGGACACATCCATATTGTGAGGTGCTTCCTATCGAAATAAACAAATAAATCAAGCATAATTTTAACATCCCCCCTCCCCCCCAAAAAAACCCCAAAACAAAAACAGTTGCCTTACAGCGAAGCGCAATGGGTTAGAGTGTTAACAACGAATCTGCAAATCATGAGTTCGATTGAAATAAAATTTGGAATTTATTTTATAGTTAGTTTGCTCCTTAAGAAGATTGCATGTGATGAACCTAAACTCTCCAGTCCTTGCAAGGAAGTCTCGACATGTAGCAGAGAGAGCTAGCGAAGCTTACTGCTGAGGGATTTCATCCCATTATTTATGAAGATTGAAAAATCAATTAAATAGCTTGCAAATCTGCCTGAATAGCCAAATTATACATTTTCTTTCTATTAGGATCTGAAAATCAGAGCCGTCTGTTGGCATGCGATGCAAATATCCCTGCGACACGTGCTAAAACATTTAAACGATCAAAATTCACAGCGTGCGCTGGTTCAGGAGAAAAGAGACAGCCAATCATCGCTCCAAATTACACGTGTCTTAATATAACAAACAGAATGTTATGCAAAAACAAATTAAGGGCTTCGTTAGGAGCCTGATGGCTTGGTCAGATAGTTTGCATTCGATTCCTCTGTCCCGTTCGTTCCTGATCGTCTTTGAAGTCGCCTAATTGCTTGTCAATCGTGTTCTTGGGCACCACGTTCAGTATGCCTACACGCAGTTTTGTGGATTACAGTTATTGTCATTAAAATGTAATCAATTTCTCATAGTTTTTGTTCTCTTTCGCGATACCAGTTACGAAAATTTGGCAATACTCATGACTCTTTGGGGATTTGATACAAGGGAAGAAACATCGTTGTGCCGAATCACATTAAAATCAAGACATGTAGATCGAGCAAGTCTTAGAATAGTTGAGAAGTATGCTTTGATCGAGCAAGAATGGATGAGATTTATGCTTTAAAAACGAATCTGATACTCTTTTAATAAGTATTTAAAAAAATATTCCATATCTAAGCAACAAATCCTTATTATGATGTATGCATTTTAAAATTAAGATATTTGTGATTTTCATACACTTCAAACATATTTGAATTTCTCATGAGTCATAAGTCAAAGTGGAATAATGTGAATACTTCTCGCAACCCTGGAGTTTTTCACTTCGGCTTTGACATCATTAGAGAATACAAAGAAGAGTGACCTTACGTTATATTTTTGTTTCTTTTGAAAAGTGCAGGCAAAACTGCGGAATGAGTCATGAAATGTGTTCTTTTTCAATCTGTTTTATTTGTGGATGTTAATAATAATTAACCCTTCGTGCTTTATTCTAATAAGGTTCCTTAGAATTTGCATTCCTGTCCATGTGCAAAGAATACTATAGTAAACTAGGTCAATTCATTACCACAATATGCTCTCGATATCTATTTTTTTATCCCTCTCCCTATCTTTGAAAGATTATCAAAATCTTCATTAAACTTCAAACTACAAAAGATTTCAACATCGCTGAAAAGGTAAACTTTTTTACACAAAGAAACAAGGGACTGCGCAATTGGTCATTAAATATGCAAAAGTTTCATGCCAAAATATCCCCTTCACCCTCTCCCGTAAAATACGTAACAATTAGAAAACTAACTGTTCACGGTGAAATTGAAAGTAGTTTAAAACGGTTGTCATTTTTTCATGTATATTTTATCATTGGTGTAATATTTTCCCTCTCTTATCAATCATAATATATTTTATATCACATTATATTGAAAGTGGTTTAGAACGGTTGTTATTTTTTTAATGAATATTTTATCATTGATGTAATATTTTTCTCTCTTGTCAATTTATAACAATCATATTTCACATCGTATAGATTGTAAATTTGGTTGTTGCAGTCTATTGGTTGTTTTAAAGGTTTATCAAATGATAACAATCAATTTAATGGATATTCTTACAACTCTCTCGAAAACAAAAATCATTATGATTTCTCTTTTTAAAAAAATGTCAAATAATTCGTCAGTAGCTTTACATAGCTTAAAAAAAAAGATTTTACTCCAAATTTTCATGAAGAGCAGATAACCCTTTTAATTTTTTTTAAATGCAACAGTCCTCTTCATTTGCATTATGTCATAGAATATTCTTATAATTCTTTAAAAAGAAACGCTAGATTAATAAAAATTGTTCGATTTTCATCAGTTTTTCTTGGACTACCTTAATTTCTTAGCTTCTTTTTTTTCGAGATGTTAACAACAATAATACATGTTCTAATGGTAATCGCTTTGAATTCATTGAACAAACCTATACTTTTTTGTTTATTATCAATGTGTAGAGTCCTTTGATATTTTTACCTGAATAATATGAAATTGAATTCAAATTGAACTGTTAGTGTTTCAGTGTGAGACAAGATCACACATCGGAGGGAATTCATGAAGTCAAGAAATCTATAATCACATTATAATCTTCAATGCAGATGCGTGCTCTGGCCAAAATCCATCAATTTCTTTTACTGAGGAAGCATGTCTTAACCAAATAAATTGAACTTGTGACAATGAATGACATTATTTAATCACGAATCTTATTAATGTGATCAGCCAATCGACAAATTGAACTGTTCAAAAACGGAACTGACACCAAAAGCAACATCCTTTAGCAGATAAGAAATGTGATGTGTCACTTTCGGACCATGTGCGAGTTAATAGAAAAAAAACCCGACAAATTTAAAAGTTTTACTCAAGAAAGGTAGATCATTTTTCCAGATGTCTGGTGGACGGAAGAATAGGAAGCAGACGATAATATTTCGAAATACAAACGACCTCCACCAGACATTTTTCGATCATCGTGCGTTCGGTGATTTAGGAGCGAAATGTTGAAAGATGCACTGATGTTTCCTTCTTTAAAAATTTAATTTGAAGTATGTAAATCAACATACTGTGAAACTGTGTCATAGGAAGACACAATTAAAAAATTAATTGATTTCAAATGGGTTAACGTTTATATATAGCAACTTCTTGTATTCACATAATGCTTGCATAGTGTGCACGCACTTGTAGCATTTTTGCTAAGTTTAAAAATAAGTTCATTAAGAAACTTCAATTTACATAAATACTTAATTTTTCGAAATTAAATACTGGATAAATTAATATTGTGGCATTGAAAGCAAGATTCCAAAAAAAAATAAAATAATAAATCATGTTTTTTTTTAAGGGGATATATTACTTATCTTTTGAATATGATACACAAATATATTTTGGGGGGAAAAGAAATCAATATCTTACATACATGTATAAACTAAACATTGAATTAAAGATCATAAATGAACTAATGACTATGTTAACAAAGACACATAGTAACTGATACTATGATTTCGATGGGTGAAAAAAAAAGCCAGACTAAATTGTTTATTAATGATAATCATATTCACAAAGTGCGCAAAATGAATCACAATAGCGATGAATGTACAAATTACTCAATATAAAAACACAATTAGTTGATGACTCCCCTCGAATGTAAACCAGTAATCGGGCTGCAGTTTCATCGGCTTCCGACCGCTGAGTCTATGACTTGGTATCAGACAGTTATAGTTTGCAGTGATTAAAAAAAGGTTTTGCATTTACAATGCATTGTCTTGCCCTTGTCTCTGAATTTCCAAATATCGAAGATATATTATCATGCATTTTTTTTTAATTAATAAATGATGACGCACAGTTGAAAAGGATATATGAAATTATTTTTAACAATTACTTTTAAAATTGTATTTAAAATACATTTGTCATTCATTCATTTCATTGGAAATAACTTACAGTTAAACATGCACAGAATAAATAAATGTTTTATAAAGGAACATATATATGGAACTATCTATTGGACAACTAATCATGCCAAAAATATGTCAAAATTAATGAGCCAGATATCCTTGATGAACAAAAAAAAACTTTTGACTCATTTGACAACTTATTAGTTAGGAAACAAATTTCACTGTCTAAAAATTATGTGACAGGCTCTTGAAGGACTCCAGGCTTATAGAAAAATTGCGATTTGGTCAAAGTACAAACTAATATGTATTTTACTAGAAATAAATTCATATAAGTTGTGGAAGTTATTACATGAGTACATGTAACAACCTAGCTACTTCTACCCCATCCGCCCCCTATAATATCAAAACTGTATCTCTTTATTAACAAGTCAAACGAAAATGCTAAACAATACATATATGTATATACTATATATACTACATACTGTATATTTCCTCTAAGACTTTGCATTAAGTTAGCAATATTTTTTTAAGTGTCTGAGAAAGTTATTCACAAATATTCTACACATATAAATGTATCCCTTTGACAAACAAATATTATAATAATTATACTCTGTCTAAAATACATCTTTATCTACTAGTGTCCGCCATGATGGTCGACTGATGTCTTTTCACCAGAAATAAGCATGGTCCCTTAAGACAACAATTTTTTTTGTTTTTGATTAAATTTGGTCAAATTGACATCTTTGTTTTTGCATACGCTAAGTGATCTCGAGATTAAATGGAGACTTCTTGTTCATTTGTCTGGCAGCCGACGAGTTCATATAAACGGACATGGAATTCTCGTGGGACGCTGGATCGGTATTGACAGAGAACTCCCCGCTGACGTGGTAAATTAAGTAAGCAATCAATAAAGATGCATTTAGAGGAAGCGCGAGGATCAGCAAAAGAAGTTATCACTTTCATTAAATACTAATAGAAGGAAAGTCATCTCGTTGGAATTACTGATCACATTGCGCATACAATTAGCGCAATTCAAAGCTTGTTTATAACTGAATATTTTTAGGATTCTTATAAAAATTAAATTTGTTTAAAATTTAAGATCAAAGGCACATATCAATAGCACAAATAACAGACTGTTTATAACTAAATATTCCTCAAAATTCGTCAAGAATAAAATTTTAAAACTCCAGATCACATGCGCATATAATTAGCACATATAAAAGCTTTTGATAAATGATAATTTTAAGTTTTCCGTCAGAATTCTTTTCTTAATTTAAGATCACGTACACATAAAATTAGAACAAATAAAAAAAGCTTGCTTATAAATAAAATTTTAAAGATTCCTAAGGAATAGAAACATATTTTTTAAAATTCAAAATGATATCCTTCTTCATATGCACAAATGAATATACATACAATTTTCTTCTCTGAAGATGATTTATAATAGCCAGATCATACAAATTTATTCAAACTAGAATGAATTTTATTGTCTATAAATGAACATTTTTAAAACACACATAGTAGCATCAATTTGAATATGTAAAAGAAGAAAAAAACATGAACGTATCGTAAATTTCAAAATATACATTCAACTAATAAATAATGGAAAAGTTTTTCTGCGATGTAGAATAGAACTGAACTATGCCTGACAGCTTTTGGGAGGAGAGGACTATGATGTTGATGACTCTTTCATACTTAGCCAATTACTTACTGTAAACAATTACATTTCCTGTGTAGTTTTGAAATACCAATGTTTTAGCATAAACTAAAACAATTTGCACGCCTTTTATAATACTTAAAATATTTTTTCTATAACCAGAAATCGTAAATCTTGGTAATTATACAAATATAGTGCATATTTGAAGTTAATTAACCAACATAATTTGCAAAATGAATGTTCTTCAATTTCCTGTCGAATCAAAGGATGAACTTGTTGATACAACATTCTTATTGCTGAAAATAGAATAAGTTTTTTTCCCTCCAATTCCTAATTAAGAGCCTCTATTAATATATCGTCAAAGAATCAAAAAGTTGACCTTTATTTGTCAAGAAAATTGTTGATATGTGTGTGGTTATTATGTGTGGAACTGTCTACGCAACAAAGACATGGCAATCGCTGTAGACACCTAACTACTATAGGTATATAACAAGCAAAACGACATGATTGTAAAAAAATGATTTATCAACAACTGAAAAAAAACAACAAATATAAGATATGACAATCTGAACAACTCAAAAGCTATAGATTTATCATTAGGGAGACGTTTGAAGCCTTTATCAATCCTCATTACAATGACGTCTCTAGTTGTAATCTCAAAGCCGAAATATCACTGGGAGAAATGATGGGGACATAAAGTCGCGATATTCTATATAATGGTTGAGGGGATTCTTTGATATTCATCTCTTGTGCTTCAACATTTGTATAAGCGTGTCCGCTTAAAGGCGAAACATGATGGATAGTAGCTGTTTTCATCATTGAAACATCAAGTTTTCCTTCAAAATTTTTTTTTTTAAGTCGAAGGGTATAATTCGTTGTAGTAGCCATAACTCCTGATTGTGTCCAGGCGGCTTTGAATCTCTGCCTGCTCTTACTCTGTGGGGAAATCTCGACCCGGTATCGTGGCTTATTATTGACAAATAATGTCACAGCATATTCACTGCGTGGCAAAATGGTTATTTACAATGGCGAATGATCCCTTTATCTTCGACAACAGTGGTAGTATTTGGAGTCCGATTGGACACACACATTCTGTTATCAAAACCATCACGTCATTATTTCCAGTTACGAGCGACGCGGACGACGTAAAAACGAAGATAATCGCAACACAGCTTCGCACTGCGCTTACTGCGTCCCCCATCATTTTGGCTTTATTAGATTAACTTTTTCTTTATAGTGGTGACTTTTTCACTTGATTGTGGCGCTTTTGACCGTAGTGCCTTACTAAAAACCTTCTAATTGTTCAATATGGTTGGTGCCAATCTGCAAATAAACGAAAATTAAGTCTCAGTTTACGTGCCTTTCTTGTCTGAATTCTGGTTGTTTTCTCTCTCTCTCTCTCTCTCTCTCTCTCTCTCTCTCTCTCTCTCTCTCAGCTGACAACTTTATATTATTTATTTGCATCATGTTTCAACGAACTATTTAAACATTGATTTATTTACAATTCCCATTTCATTCTCATTGACATAAATTTACACGAATATGCCTGCATATTTATAAAATATGGGTCAACAAATGCTCTAGTGACTATTTCTGCAGCCATAACTGTCAAATTAGAGAAGTTTTTGTACAACTTTGAAAATTCGTTGGTGTCTTTAAATTCATATGGCCTGTTTGGAAACCACAAAAAACTTTATCATAAGGTTAACGACCGTATCTTAGTTGTTCAAGCAACACAGAATAAATTGGTAGGAGTCTTGTGTTAAATATCATCTTATTTTTAGTTAATCTTGAAGTATTCCAAAAGAAAGGAAGAAATAAAAAAAAAGAAAAAAATGAATTCCTATTTCTTTCGATTTCATGCTTAAAATCAATAATAATGTACAAACAGAAATAAATTGATACAAATGTTTGTAATAGAAAAAACTGTACACCATAATGTTTGAAGAGTTACATTTATCTGCAAACACCATGACTCACAGGTACCCAACGAAGAGACATCTGGGAAAACACAAGTTAAACAATACGATAAAAATATTGCTTATTATTTTATTAGCAAAACAGGATTCATGTTCATGGAAAATAGGTCCATTGTGTCCAATAAATATCATTTATCATTATGACGTCATGGGACCACAAGCGGCCATCAGATCCAATTGAGCAAAGCATGGCGTATGTCCGGAGTCAAAGATATTAAACTGATAGCAGATACAGCTGTATTTAGCATAATTTCCATTTGTCTGACAATGTATTGTGATGTTGAAGCGCACGACCAGACATCGGGCCTCGGGCTTAAAACATCCAAGCTTATCTTCATATGGAACCGGCAAAGTAGCCAACCCCAAAATCATTCCCCAAATGGATTTTCTGTGTTTGAATTTCGTATCAAAATCCAATTATTCAATTACCATATTTACAGTGTGGCTTTAGCATATTTTACGGGAGATGCATTGCAGACAATATTCCTTTGTCGATGGGGTTTGAAAAAAAAAATATTGCTACCCAAAATTACAACGATTACAGAGGACATACGGCTAGAGTCATGAAACCGATTTCCTATCTGTGAAATCTGTTTTGCCTTTGGTCTATTTTGTCCACAGACGAGAAATTGAACATATTGAAAGTGGCAGCAAAGTTAGAATAAAACTAAGCTATAGGATATGCATCTTTTCCCATATTCGATAAAAATTATTTTTAATTGAATGAACATGCTAGTTTTTATTTCACCCAGAAGAAAAAAGTGTGATCAGCTTGATTATTCTGAAATAATTTTACATGTGCATTTGGAATAATAATTTCTTCGATACTGTATGGCCGCGTTTGTGTTGATAAGAAATATCATATTTTTGGATCATAACAATTGGATAAATGTAAAATAAAGTCTTTATCATTATTTTTTTTATAATCAGATCTTTGTAAAACAAAATGATAATGATAAATAAAGCATGCACACAAAAAATGACCGAGATAGGATAAGCCAAACGAAAACCTATAAATTTCGGCCGCGTATTTTACACATTGAAAAAAAAAACAATTTTCTGGTTTTGCACGAGTATGCAAGCGAAAATGACTCTTTGTCTAACGAAAGCTCAAATGGTCATGAAAGAACCTATGAATCAAAATAAATGCTTAATTCCGGACGCCATTCGTCTGCTCTGAAGATCGGTCGGCAGCTGTTTAAGTCTTGATAAGCATGTCGACCCCGACATAAAATAAAAAACCACGTCAGGGCTGGACGTATCAGAAGACATGCTTGTCCATATTGTTAAAATCCATGGATGTTGATTTTAAAGGGGGGGGGGGGGGGGGGAGGACGCTAACAATTCTAAATTAGGATCACCTGACTTGTATACAGTATGAATGCTTCATTTTTTTTTTAATAATTAATTATTCAGAAATCCGTAATTTGACAAAAGTAAAGATTTTTTTATGCCAAAAATAATGAAAGATCAAAAAAATTTTTAGATCCTGAGCTAAATTAGCTTGTTTTGAATTCAACAATTTTGTATAATTAGCGCGTTTTAATCCGATCGATAGGATTATTTCTATCATAATGTATAAAAACACAGCTTTGGTGTTGAAACATTAATGACCTTGTAAAATCACACTTTTAGAGTGCTAGATATAATCAAGATATGACATTTTCCTTTTGCTCTCTAAATGTAATAAAAACATTTTCCTCGCGCTAAAATAGTGTTGTCAGTGAAGATAAAAATTCATCCTCGGTTTATGCAAAAACCCCAACAACGAAACAAAGTAATCTGTTGTAAACCATTAATTCAAGATGAGCTCCAAATGATAAGCTTTAATTGCCATTATGAAGGCTTAAAATAAATGTCATTCAATACATTTTTTTTATATAGACAATGCTGGAATATAAAAAAAATCCAAAGTTAATATTGTCTCTTCTTTTTAAAACTCTTTTGATGAATTTTTAACGAATTCTGAAGGCATTTTTTGTTAACATAAACATTTTAAATACCATTCTTAAAAAGAATCAAGTTATAATATTTAAAGCTTTATATATTCGTATATTTTGATACCTTAGATATTCTGAGAGACTTGGTATACTATAGTATCTGCTGTTGAAAGGGTTAATCAGAGGTAGTTATACGGTAATATAGAAGTGAAATCGACCATTATAAACAGAAATTGTAACTTTCATCGGCAACTTCAGACGTTACACAGACTCTGTTGAGAAAATCATTGAGAGATTCTCTAGGGAAACTCGATCATGGAACAGTTGTTTCCAGTTTTGATTGAACATTTCTTTTTTTTAATCAGTAGCCATGTGCAATTTTGTTAGGTTTCAGCCATGCAGTGAAATAACATTGAGTTTATGTAATGCTAATAAGTACATGAATAAAATATCTACTTCAACAGCCGAATATGAGTTAAAAAATAGAAATGATGCTCAAAATTCACACCATGCAGTGACGTGGGTCAAACCGTACACCCAACTCACAGCAATTATCTAGATAGAGTTTTAATTTTGTATGATTTTTTGGAAAGTCAGTCTAAATATCATTAAAAAACCATTTTAACTCTGTCAGCAAAATGTACAAATTCAGGAACTGTTCAACGTTTTTCCAAACTGAGAGATCAGTTGTTTACACATTGGGATAGAAAACATCGTGTTGTTCCATGCTCCGTACCACGGGAAGAACGACAACTACACGACCGACAGAGAGCGCTGGCAGAGGCGAGCGCCACTCGACTTCTCAACACGAGTTTATGTTTGCAATATTATTAAACTAACAGAAGCGATCATTTCCGTCTGTTGCCGAAATGAACATGTAAAAGGCGGAGCTTCTGTCACGATGCGTTGAAAGATGCGCGAAGAGGTATGTTTAACCTTCTGTCGGTCAGACGTCCGATTTTTACAGGAAACCCAATTCGTTCGGCTGGAGTCTTGATGAAATTTTTGTAAAAGGGGGAGGGAGGTTTAAATGATGAAGTCACTTCGATATTATATTTGAAATGTTTCAGGTATCATTAAATTGTCAAACCAATACATTATGCATATACATACGTGCTCCTATAAAATCTATCGTCGCTTAGTGTACGGTCATCTGTTCTACGGGGACCAATAAATGACAAGCAATTCAGGTGTTCGGATATTACCTGTAGAATACGTAATGACGATGGATATCTTAATCTGATCAATGCTTTACAAAGGTCAACAGAAGACCGATCACCTCCTGGGTCTAGATATTGCCTGTCTATGCTGATATAGTCGTTGTGTGGCCGGCTCCAAGACTGTTAATGGATATTAATGGTCGCAATTAGAACCTATGCTCCCGATAGAATTGGAATTAATCATATTTATGTACATATATACTTAGGGTCATTAATATTGTAGACATGGCTATGATTTCATAGGCAGCAAATGCACTACTTGCTTCTTTCTAAACCATTTCTAAGAGCACTCCCAACAGAATATAACCTACAGACGGACATCATTTCGAATCTTTCATTTACATCTGCTTGAATAAAATTTTCCCTTCGGTATATTGTTTGCCGAACAAAAGATTAAACAGATATTATCGACAAATTTCAACATTACTCCTGTTCAGGTTGTTTATCAGATTCAAGCACAAATATTCACCCCCCCCTTCTATCCTGATAGAGATCTGTAAGTTTCTAACATGTATAATATACACGTTGACATTTATACTTCCTGTGAAGAGATGTAAATTTCGGGCGGTAAAATGATGTAAATTTCCAGCGGCGGCCTCGGGCTGACATCTCTCTTGTCAGACTCTTCTGCTGTTCGCATCACCTGCTCACCTCCCGGCGCTGTGCAAGTCTCGACCCTAATGTCCCCACGAACACCTTCTAGAAGAGTTGAGGTGTATAGTTGTCATGTGTTATTTGGCAACGTTCTTGTTGTGTTCATACAGCCGTTGTGTGTTGTTTACGCGCATTTTGATTTGGATACCTGCATGTATACGTTACAGGCCGTGGAAGCGAGTGAATTAACGACGTTTTATCACATGCATAGTTAGATCTACATGTATATTTAAGATTTAAGAGCATTTTTGGTACCTTACTTCCATCAGTATACATATGAGGGTCATTTAGTATCAAGGTATATATACATGTATATAAATAACACAAAGCCGTTCAAAACTCTTAACGAAATGTTATCACATGCATGGTTAGATCTACATGGACATGTATATCAACTTCGTTAACTGTTATCTTTCTTTTTATTAATTTTTACTTTTGTGGATTAACTTTACTCATTTTGGATTATATATTTATATATATAAAGATTTGTGGCAGTATTTATTATAATGTATTAGAGAAACATTTCTTATCGGGCACTGAGCATGTCTTTGATTTGGTTAAACTTATTATCTGAACAATTTTAAACAACTCCTTCAACTGTCGTAATATACAAATTACACCATATGGTATCTGTAAGTATATCGCGAATAGTCATTGACAAATTTGACACCAAGAGGCGACAACATGAAGGTTGGCCCCAATACGTCATCTTCTTATAAAAGGGTCAATGAACAGAAAAAATAAAACATGTAATTACTTAAACGGTTGCCCCAGACCAAGATAGATGATTTCATGTAGTGGTTGTTTTGTACGACACAACTCTCTGTGGAAAATATTTAGACGTTTTGCCAATACAGTGGGGTTTTTTGGCAAAAGTTTATAACACAAGAGCAACGTCCGAGGCATGTAACTAATTAATACTGTATGTTTACAACAAAAATAAACAGATACTTCTAGCAACCTGCTAACCTCCTGCTCAATTTGAGTTTATTAGAGGGAGGCAGCATGTCTAGCTATGTATTACATTGCATATACAATAAAATACAAGCCCACACCCGGTTTTCGAAATACATGTATTACGGTAGTTTGCTTACGTTTCTAAAAAATGTCTTGGTTTTTTTAAGGATACTTTCAATGCTTTTTAGCTTAGTGGATAGTTTGTACGCTGTACATTTATAGAACCTTAAGAACTCAGAGGATGGCTTAAAACCAATAATATTTCATTGCAATGACACTAGAAGAGTTAACAGTCATAAAGGGTCAAAGTTATCTTCGACAGGAGAAACTTTCCGGTTTATCATGATTCTAAACCGTTCTTAAACGAGGAAGCGGTAATAATATACAACCTTTGTCTAGACAAATGTTGACACCCTTTAACTCCATTGCGAACTTAAACTAATACTCTTGAGAGATATATTACTCTATCTAGCGAAGTTATCATTGGAGTCATTAATATTTGTAGAGATAATATGAGTTTATATACTTAGCAAAGAAAAAAACCCGACCATCAGTAGAGAAAAAAACTACTTATACTGCACATGTAACAATTAGGGTAATTGGTGGTTTGATTTTAGATGTATGTATTTTATATTTTTACATTCATGGTATATATGTACTTATTAGCATGTGTTTGTAGATTTGATGATGTGTAACAATGAATATTTATTCAATATATTCTTTGATTTTGTCGTGTGTGATAAAAACACTACATGTCAAGATCACTGAATGTTACATGTATCTGTATATATAGTTTGTAATTTGGTGAAACTTACCTAATAAACATAAATATACCTTGTATTTTTACGTGTTCATTTAGGTATTACAATCCATACGATTTGTCACTTGAATTGATTTTTTATATGTGTGCTCTGTACACCTGCAAAGCAACGTATACATGTCGTATTTTCAAGACCATTTTTGGGACATGGAATTTGTTACATTGATACATCAAATCCGACATAATGAATCTGCCACTGGTGCATCCGATAATGGAAATGAAATGAATTGATTTTTGAGATTAAGTAAACATTATCTGTGATTTTCAGGCGGAATACAATTGTATTAGACTCACTGCAATCACTCTCAGCAAACAGTCGTTTGTTCCTTAATGAAAAACAAGAACATTACACAGAATTTACATAGTGTTTTTATTTGTAAGACGTGTAATGATACATTAAAGTTAACTCCGTGTTAATTTCAGTGGTAATCACCATCTATGTAGAAATTGTTTACTAATACCTTTTCCAACCTGGAGTTTCTTTAGAAGAGTGTGTAAGACATATTTATTTCTCATTTGTCGTTAATTGAATATCTTGATTTGATATTTGCTTCAATCTAGCTGATATTGTGTGAGCAAATTAAGAGAGAATTGCCATTAAGACGTTTTGTAACAACGGTAAACAACCGAATTCAATGCACACCATTCATTATGCTGTAATGGACGAAACATACGGTGATTTTTAATAAACTTTTATTTCAACCTTTTCTTTGGGTTATTACAACGCACTTACTTTAAATTATTTGATAGGCTATGCAGAATGTTTGTATTGTTTGGTTGGGATTAAAGTATTAATTTTTCTTCTTTTTTTTTTGGTACATAAGTACAAAGTACAAACACACATTTTTAATTGTAGAATATATTAAACGCTCTCTCTCTCTCTCTCTCTCTCTCTCTCTCTCTCTCTCTCTCTCATCTCAACTCATCTCATCTCATCTCATCTCATCTCATCTCATCTCATCTCATAAGACCGTATACCTAGAATAACCCGTTGAATAATATGAATTCCAGGAATCACAAGAAGCATCATTGGTGGACACATCCTTTTGTTTCAAAAGAAGTATATACAGAAGACACTATTCCAATCTTTCTGCCAACAAGCTGCTTTGCATAAAACGGGTTCCAGCAATCGTTTTTCTCATTTATCAAGATTTCTATAGCACTTAACAGCATCGCATTTATCTTTCGCTAGCTGTTTGCTTTAATTAAATTTACAATGCACATTTCATGCCCCGCGGTCGATTTGTTATTGGGAATAAATGGACACGGATGCAATTGGTCTCGTTACCATGAATCCAGTGTTATCTGGGCGCTGAAATGAGTCAATTTACCAGCAATGAAAGTGAAGGTTTTCGTAGTGAATTAGATTTCTTTTGATCGATCTAGCATTAACCTCTATAGCCCGCGTTATTCCTTATTTGACAGAATCTTAAGGATTTGATAGAAAAGAGCAACAAAATAAAAGGCCCATAACTCTTTCTTCTGATTGCGTTTAGTGTTTGCAACCAACTAAGCAAATACATTGGCTATCGTTTATATTTGTGTGATAACTACTAGAAAACTAAATAATTCTTGGCTGTCTTCACTGAGAAGCTGTATTGTTTGTTATGAATTTCCTCGATAGGCGAACATTCAACGATGTAGAATATTTTGTTTTGGATATTGAAGTCTTCTTTGACCAAAGGTTACCCAAAATTTTCTTCTTTTGAAATTTGATGGATGGACATCGCTAGAATATCTTGCCTTGTCCGTTTTTTACCCTCAACATCATTATTAAACACCCTGGCAATATCTAAAATATGCATGAAATGTTTTAAGAAACGAGATAAAAGTTCAGTTTATGGACGTTATATTACCTATGAAAGTATACATCAAAATGCCAGCTCCACAGCTGGGTGATAGATTCGAAAAAAGGGGAGACTTAAACTATAATCATAAAGCGATTTGCAGAATTACGCATGAAGGATATATATATTGATAAAAGGATTTGAACATAACTCTTAACCGAACAGTGAATAGTAAAGTGGATCTTAAGAGTAAAATGATGGTAGCTCCCTCCTAAAAAGAAAAGGACGCCATGATTAAATTTACATGATAAAACGGATTTTAGAGAAATAAGAAGTTACGGCTGTTCGACATCGATCTAATATTGCGGGCATATGTTATCCAATTTTCCCTAATATGTATCATTTATTATCCATTTTAAAAGCAGTTTGATTATAAAAAGTGTCTCTAAGGAAACCAAAATATTTCATTCACAACACCTGACGGTCATTAAATGGTACTTACTGGGTACTGTTGAAGAGAAAATGGTGAGATTTGTTTCCCATTAAAACGCAAATGTTTGGAAATCCCCCATCTTTTTATAACCAAAGATTAGCGTTTTCTTTCACGGTGAGGAAAATGCACACAAATAGTTTATCTATCAAAATGAATGAGACAACAGATAGACTACGACCAATGTAGTCAAAATGATACTGAACTGATGGTCATTTAGTATAAAACAAAACATGCATGGTTGGTCTTTTGCTTGGTTGTTATATATGTTTATAAATGCTAAAATTCAATTCCATCCTCTAACTTTCTTTTTAGCATTAATAATTGCCGTAATTACACGAATGCATGCATACAAATATAATATAAACACATGCACCTTTAAGGAGGTTTGCACCTGAAATAATAGTAATGCCATTCATCCAAAAACCACTTAGATATAAAGATGGGGACCTATAATGTTCATTTATTTTATTTGTGACCCATGTCACATGCCATTTTTTGGAAATATAGGGCCCCAAACAGAAATGATAGTTTTCCTGAAATTTTTGCTAAAATTTGACATAGAAATTGATAATTTGAAGAAATCAAACAAATATTTATAGTTTGTACTATTATTTAGTTATGATTTTAATACAGTATGGAGTTGAACAAATGTAGTGACTATAAAAGTAAAATCTAATTCAAAGTTTAAAATTTCTTGCTCTACTGGTGGCTTCAAAGGCCAGTACATAATGAACACAACAACAGATGTTACAAAATTTTGAATAATCAAATTATAACGCAAATAAAGAAAATTATAGTAATGTCATCTTTCCAAAACTTTGCATACAAATAGACATACATTTAATGTCTCATTTAAAAGTAAAACAAGTAGGGGTCACATCTCAAAAATTTGAGATATAGCATGAAATAAGCTAATTTTAGGCCAAAATTGGAGTTAATTTTTTCTTAAATTCTATCAAATATAAGCTTAATATGCCAAAATATATCGATAGAAATATCAAAATATTGTTTAAATATGTTTTTTAGAACGTCATGAATATATCGTAATACACAAACTATCTAGAAGTTTGGTCTGCGCTGAAAATTAGGAAGCTAAAGTAACAGTACTATAAAACTAGTGAGTTATGAAAATTGTTCATTTCCTTCTTGAAAACCTTCCGCCACAAAATATAGTCCTTTGCTAAATTCTGTAAAAATGTAATTTTTTAAAAACAATTTTATTTAATATTGTTTATTTGGCATTGTAAAATTTAAATATACTACTAGAATTAATATGTGATGCAGAATTTTCAGACTAGAGGTGACCCAAAATGGCTACCCAAAACCTAAGGAGCGAACCTCTTTAATCAAACAAAATATGCACAATTTTATTAATAAATTTTTTAAGTTTAAATTCATCATGTACTGTACCAATAGAACTCGAATAAGAGTAAAAAATATTTTCATGCAAACAAGTACTTTATCAAGAAATCTGTTAGCTCTTTTAAGATCTGAAATATCTGTGTAATGATGTAAAAACATGAAATAAACTTATGCGCATAAGATGCAAAATATAATAACAAAAGTGCATCTACAAAGAGACACAATTAATTAATTACATTTAATTACAGAGGGTGATTTAGATCTCTTCCTAACTAATTATTCCATGCTCTGATCATTAACACGTTGACTTGCAGTGGACCCTACACCTATATATATATATATATATATAAAGTCTGTGATTAGTGAATTTACACATGTACACAATTTATTAAAAATCTGCCCTTGCACATCTTAATGAGGGTCAAAACATTTTTGAAAGAGTATTTTATTTTGTGAATGAACTCTCCTCTGGTCTTGGGCCAATTTTTATTCATTTAATATGTTAAATTGTAAGATAATACTTTCATTAACTTAATAACAGGCAAAAAACAACATCTATTTCAAGTAAGAGAATCCCATTAATTATTTTGTTATTTGATCAATTTCAACATCTTTTCCGGTGTAACGGTGTAACGTCTATTGTTTTACTTTACAGGGGTCGAAAACAAAAAAATATATCATTTGTAGATTGTCATAATTACACATGCTTTTAATTACCAATCACGCCTAATTATGTTGTACTCCTTTGAGCAACGCAGTTTCTGAACCCATTTTCGACTAGTTGTTAAGTCAAAAAAAGATATTTTTACTGTGCCCTTTTACAAATATAGAATATCAGACGTCAACTTGAATAGATCCTATATATATCATTAGCTTAAAACACCTATTTCAAAAATAATTAGGGGCTTTTCATTTCAATTATCTTTAAACATTAATTATGTGCTGTAAATCATTGAGTAATTTTTTTTCAAATAATTTCATGATACACTTGTATAATGATAAAACAATTATTTATGATAAATTAAAGATGAAAGTTTTTTTTTAGATAAAAGGCACTGAGTTTTGAGTTTTGGAAAAAATTTTTAATTCAAAATCGCGAAATACAGAATACCGGTAATGGTAATAGAGGCTACATGCGTGTATGCAGATTATAATACACTAAACACTTATTATGAACCATGTTATTGAATGAATATAAGGTAAGTCAAAACAAAACCATACAAATAACTCAAAGCCCTGGAATGACAGCATATATCATGGAAATACTGAGAATTGATATTAGGGTTTTCACTTTAAAACTTAAGTTTCATTTAACCGTCTGCTGGAAAAAATGACGATCTTTTTTTTCTATTTACTCAGTATTTCGAACCTGTCCTGTTTATATATCTACATGTTTAAGTATTGAAAGGTAATGTATGTGTAATATACGTAATTAAGGTAAGAAATAGTTTATACTGACCAAAGTAAAAGCATTCTTTGATATATAATTTTTATTGATTATACATGTATATTGAAACGGACAAGTTTCAATATTAAATTTGACATCCCCTGTTTGCAAAAGGCAAAAAAAAAAAAAAGTTTGACATTGATTGATGACATGCATTCATTATCGTAAACTGCGTATCCATGTACAATGATGACCCCAACAGGTACCTCTATCCAGCACGTGCTATTGTATATTTAACAGTTTTAACTTTTAATAATATACTGACCTGATTATGTTCAGATACTGGCCTTTCTCGTTGACCAAACCAATCCTACAAAATAAAAAATTATTAAAAAAAAATATTATTAAGATTTTCTCTGAAATCAACAATGGTACGAAGACTGTCTACTTTTATTCAATTCAGTGTTACATGTTATTTAAACGTTTTTACTTATATGTATTATAATTTAATAACGATTCAAAGAAAGATCTTGAAACAGAGCATTATTACAAACATTGACTACCTTTGTTCTAAGAAATTAATTTCTGCTAGGATTCATTATTCAAGATAAGACAACATAAATTGAATGTTATTTATTATAAATATTATGAATACTGATTCAAAACATACAAATGTAATTTTGAGACAAGGCATTAATTAGACATAGACGACTTTTTCTTGGAAAAAAACCTCGGCTGGGGATTAGACAGTATTAATCGAATGATATTTTTTTATATTAACATGTGTATAGTTCTGTTACGAATCCAAACATTATCTTTGAGACAATGCATTATAAAAGACATAGATTTAGACGACCTTTTCTTAGGAAAAAAGTATTTTCTCTTGGTATCATTACTCAAAATTAGAGAGCATAGCTCGAACTTTTATTAGCTCGGTGAAAAATTAGCCTAGGTAAAAACACACGATCGCCTGACACGGATTGCAACACGTGCAAGAGATAAGACATCTTCTTCATAAATCACGGGTGTCGCCGAATACACACTACCTATAATGCTAAGTTCTATATACCTTTGAACCTAGGTGTGAAAATAATGACAGCGGAATAAAATTAGTCTCTTTTCTCATTTGTTAAGATGTGGAACAGTTAGCAATTTATCTTGACCCCTAGCTACACCGCATTGTTCCTCATTTGTTATTCAAATATGGACCCGGTTTCTCTGTCACCGAAACACGACCTGGCATATTTCAGCCTGATTTTTTGACATCAGTGGTGTCCAATTGTGGATCTGATACAATCGCACCTCCAGTTTTATGATCCCACATCACGTCACATGGTCCACGATCAGGGATGTGGACGACTTTGAAGTCAACTTGTCCGAAACCTTTGTCAGAGTCTGTTCTCTCTTGCAGAAAACGAGTTTCGGTTCACATCCGAACGTAGGCTACTTGATAAATGAAGAGAATTAAGAATAGTTTTCTTGGGGACGTTTTATTTGAATATAAAAGGGTTGATAGGTCCAAATAGGTTCAAGTTGCGACAAACTATATAAATTCACTTCAACTCTAAGCAACAGTCTTGGTGTTGTTTTGTGGGACTAGATTTTAGTTCTTCCTATTTGGTCTCATTAAATTTCACGATTTCCTTTTTCGAACATGCAGAGAAGTCTTTTAAACGTTTACTAGTATTCGTATGGCTGCTTTTATATTTTTTATCTGTAAATTTCAGATGTCAAAATATGTTTTGATTTTTTTTTTTTTTTACATTTCATAATTATATTATTTTAAAATCAAAAAAACCACTTTTATCATGAAACTGACAATAATATTATTGTATTTTTATTTCCTTTAAGCAAAATAGACGAGAGAAACGTAGCGTTAAGATGGAACCAATCGGCGTTTGACACCTCCCAATTCAAAGGGTCTTATCAAAAACTCATAAAATTCTAAATTTTTCGTATTCCAAATACCTTTTTATTGCAAAATGGACGTTTCAACTACATGCACCATTCAAGGAAATTTTAAATTGCATAATTGTTGCACGTATCAGCTCCGCGGCCCTCAACCATTGCAAAAAGGAAACAGAGATGGCATACGTATGGGACCCGTCACACATTGGGAGGCTTCGTTGGTTGTCCTCAAATTTCATTGACAAAATGTGCCCTGAATGAAAATTTTCGAGGCACGGTACAAACTTATAAAATCTGTCAAAATTAATACATCTCCTTGAATATTTAAGAATTTACCCTGTGTTTTCTGTATCATGTTCTTGCACGAAAAAAAGAAAAGAAAAAGAAAAACTGATTACAAGAAGACAAGTTTCTTTATAATTTTTCACTTAATTAAGATTTTTATGGGATTAGGATAATGCATCTTATTCATTAACAGTCATTTTCCTTTCATATCATACTATTTGATTATGACTAGTTTGACGTTTATTTTGTTGAGTTAATTAGAGAAGATAATTGGCTTTTGTTATCCATATAGAAAGTATCGTAAAGATATGTTTAACTCAATCATACGTAGAAAAAAAAGCGTGATTTGTTGAATAATTTGTTAATACAGCAAAGAGAAAACAAATTAATTAGCCGGGTTTTTCTAGTTAGATTGAAATCATCTATATTTATAAATAAACATATCAATGGAACAAAAATACTAAATGTATACTAAAAATCGTGTACCTTGAGTTAAAAGATAAAACAAAACCCCCCAAAACCAAAGGTTTCTTTGAATATACTGAATGCTAGTAATCATTACGAATTCTTTTTTTTTTTTTAGGTTAATTGGACAAATTAAAACAGAAATCTAGTCTTAAATAATGTAAAGCAAACTGGCACTTATAGGTACACTTATGAATTGTAAACAATTCCACTTTTAAATTAAGGATTTTTCTAAGAATGTAAATGTATTGGGGTAGAACAAAAACAGGCAAGCCTGTTTTCAGCAAATTTTTCAAATGCACAAAACACGACATCATATTTGTTTGATAGAGAGTCGATGCTATTCATAGACAAAAAATATATGTATACGTTTGAAAGCTGGGAACATGTTCAACAGAGGGGTCATAATCATAGAACCGCTTCGTCCGCCAATGAATATAAATATTAGATCTCGATATCAAAGCTTTTCCCCCCAGACGATATAGCAGACACAGTGTTAGTTTGTATATGATATGAATGACTTGTATATCAATATTTAAGCACGAATGTTTGCCCCACGATAAGTTTTTGTAAGATGTTTATTTTAGCAGTGTCGTATATATCACTATTTATCACTATTTATTGTAAATACAGACGCGATTTCATCAACATGCTAGCAAGAATATGGAAGAACTTTTATTTGGTTGCAGTGATTCACTTTAATTTTTACAAAGCCTTTTGGAAAATAATTAGGGCAGATAACTTTTCTAGATAAGTGAGCTTTTTTGCATCGGAATTTTTAAAATTTGAAGGCGATGGCAACCATTTTGGAGCCTATTTTGAAACCCCGCGCCCCCCCCCCCCCCAAAAAAAAATCTTTGATTTTATAATTGAATACAAATAATTTTTTTTCAAATCAGCATTGCTTTTTACAAAGAATTTTAAATAAAATTATGGTAATTGAACGAAAGCTGGCACATACATGTAAGCCTTTCAGACAAACTTTCATAAAATTACTTTTTTATAAAAATGAAAACAAAAATAAATTATGACTAGAAGTATAATATTGATATAACATTTTAATATTTTTGAATGCTGATGCTACTTGATATAAAGATCAAATTAAACACCACGCGATAAGAAATCAACAACATTAACCGTAGATGCATTTAACACTTGTAAATTTAATGTACTTTCGGACAAAATTCTAAGAATTAATGAATAATTATCAAAAATCGATGTCTGGTTATTGATTTCACATCTGCAAATCATGGATTTTTTCGAATAAATTTTAACTGGTCTGCCAATACAAATTGACACGGAAAGTTTAATCGTGCGATTTGTATTCTTAAATAGTTTCAAACCTTGGCCGTCAGACAACGATTTCAACACCTGTTGAATTGACATTCGACTTGTAGACTGTAAATTCTTATGTAAAGTCTAACAGATTCGCTGATCAAATGGCATAATTTAACTTGATCAATGAATTTAATTTTTTTGTTTTACAATTTTCCTCTTTCGGAATCTTCGTATGCTTTTTAGCTCATCTGAGATGTTACAGTACTTTTGTAATTTCGTAAATTTCCTGAGCGTTTCAACCTTTTTTCAACAATCATTGCGTCAAATTCAACCTAACTTGGCACTACCTATTCTTCTTAAGTGGAGAGTCTTTTAAATTATGAAGATTAAGAGCCAAACTTCATTCCAAAGGGAAAAATTATATAATCTGAAAATAAGGTGGTTGTTAAAATATTTTGTTCAAGAACCACAGTTTCCGAAAAAAAACCTAATGTTTATACAGAAATGCTTTTATAATTTAAAATGAAAAAATTAAACTAAGACCCTCCCGAAAAATAGTGAACCAACATGATCAAGGAGGGATGCAAAGTTGAAAATTGAAAGATATTGGAAAAGATCTTGAAAATAGTTCTTCTAAGGAACTACTGTGTTGCAGTTCGTGAAATTATAAGAAAAAAACATCCTTATATAGTGTAAATTCTAAATTGTCCACATCAGCGACCAACTCAGACCGAAAGTGGAACCCAAAGAGGGAAGGAAAGTTGAACATAGACATATACAGGGAAAAATCTTTTAAAAATACCGGTATTCTTCTAAAAATCTGTTACTCATACACGTTGTGCGTTCAATGATTTTGATAAGATTGTGCGAACATCTCGGAAAAGTATACATAAATTCATGTGAGATCGATATATGTTACTCAGGTGAGCGATGTATACCAGAGGCCTCTTAGCTTGTTCTGTTTTTTTCCCGGACATAGGTAGATTATTATTAATTTTTGTAATTAGGTGTAACCAAATGTTATTTTGATCAATAGGCGTATGTACGTTAGTTTTCGCTTTGTCATGACAATATATAAAATTTTATAAACATTATTGATATCATTACACATTTTTTGTGAAAATGCATACAAGCCATATGTTCCATCTCTTTCTTAGTTGATGTAATACATGAATCATTTAAACACTATTTATTTTTCAGGTATATATGTACAACACCAATAAACTGATTAATTCTTTTTATTGTAGTATAATATAATAATACATGTAGTTTTAACTGTATCCAATAAATGAACAATATGGAATGGAATGGCAATAGTTTTCCCTGCAACTACCATCCCCTTACACAGTCAAAGTAAGTATGCAATTAAAACTAAATTAAATTAAAAATAATATAAAATCTGGCACTCCTATACCTGCAAAGTATGCAATTAAAACTAAAATAAATTAAAAATAATATAAAATCTGGCACTCTTATACCTGCATGTCGCTGTCAGCGAGGTTTTGAACAACTAGTGACGTTGATGTTGACTACTGTATACAGGGAAATATTCGCCCCTGTTTTATTTTAGTCCCTTTCGCCCTCGTTGTTAGTGGGTGAATTTAAGACTGGGCAAATTCTGATGTCTCAAATTATCTCTATTAAAACACAACTGCGTCTGGGCGAATTCAAGACGGGGCGAAAGGGGCTTAGTGTCGAAGGGCGAAAATTACACGGGGCGAAAATAATATGAATTAGCTGTTCTCTAAAGAACAGATAGAACTATACAACATATACCTTCCATAACTGATTACCGATTGGTACATAGGAATGTAATGCATGTCTAAGATATGTCTAATAAATTTTACTTCTGGAGGACCAACTGGATCGTTGTGTGACCGTAAGGCCGGTTTCGTACTATATGTACATGTATTATTTTGCGAATGGCATAAGCTAGTATGATGCATTGGTCATCACGTTTGTCTTTCCTCTGTATGAAGAACCTAGTATTTCTTTTTCTCATACAGATAGCCATTGCCAAATATTTCTTGAAAAAATGCAAAGCCGGTGAAGGATATTTATCATTTTTTGCGATCAATTCCGAAATTTCCTTTCGGGAGGTAAATTGGAGAATAACGTGGACGCGTGACGTGTTTTTCGTTGTAATCTCCAACTTGTCTGCAGTGCCATCAATGTTTCATATTCTTCGTTGGCGTGTGTAAGAATTCGATGGACAAATGATAAGAAAATAACAAAGTATAAAGTTTGATTAACCCTGTTTAATGGATAATCCGAATGCAAAATACATGATTCCTGACAGAGTTCGCAAGTCCAATTTCCGAGTTCAATTCCCGCGAGAGCAACATCGCAACAAATCTGGGAGTATTTTCAGCACTGTGGCATGCACTTTGCACTTTAAGTGGGATTTTCGGCAGATTTTTATGCAGAAGTACAAGATCTTGTATATGGATGATTATCATTAATTATACACGGTATTCTTCGAGCAAAACATGTTTTTGTCCGTATGAGATTTTGTCACGAAATATAGAAGAAATCACAGCAACAATATTTCTTATCAGTGAAAGTAAATGAGTTCTATAGTGTGTTCATCGTCATTGTTTTTTATTATTTTTCTTTTGAAGACCTTGCTATACGTAAATATTAATTAAGCAATTTTTTAAGACGACTGGGATGCTGGTCTGTACAGTCATTGCCATACCTATACTAAAAAACTTACTGGATACAAATCACAGAAAAACTGTTAAATTATTTGTTCAATTCAACATCTTTCTTATTACAATGGTTAATATTCTTAACTAAATTCTTTATCTATCTATAGGCAGTATATATCCACAATAAAATGACCACTATCATCAAATATGTCAAGTCTTTTGTTTTTGTTTAAGACTCGGCATATATTAGGGTGAAATCCAAGCGTTTACGCACGTCTAAGAAATTTTGTTAAAGCTCAACCTTAGCAACCATCAGTAGATTACATTTAACATTCTGTATTCAAATTTCATAATTAATTTTGCAGGTCAATATGTAATGTTGATACGTCTCCATCGCTGATTGATTATACACAAAATTGTGTGATTGGAACAAAATCGAACAGTCTCGTGTGCATGTTGACATAAAAGGTCACGCTATAATTAAGCCCGCGACCTCTCGAACCTATTGGGGGATCCTATGGAACCCACTACCTCTGTCTTACATGTAATTAATATTTCGAGCACGTCCAAAAACAACATATTTTAACGAACAAACGCTGTTGCATATTCAAATTGTTTGACACGATTAAAGTTGTCACATTGGTTAAACCTCAAATGATCCGACATCGGTAATAACTTGCTGATCCCATAGTTTTCTATTTGATCTAAAAAGTCATTTATTATTTATGAACAAACGAATTAGAACACACGGGGTTTCTCTCTATCTGTCCCTTATACGCTTCTCTTTTTTTTTTTTTTTTTTCGTTAATTATATGCAAGGCAATAGAAATGTAGAACAATCACTTTGTATGGTAAAGAGGAACAAAAGAGCTATATCATTACGCGATATTTTAATCATTTCTACACATGTTCCTGTCAACGGATGACTCCATCTATCATTGTTGAAAAAAACCCTGATAAATATCTCTTCATTTATCACAAGATTGGAAAACCACCTCAAAAAAAAAGATTTCTTTTTTATAAGTATACCATTCGTGTATAATATGATTTTTATGCGACTGGAATTTCTAATTTGGATGCTGTTCACAATCAGAATCTCTCAAAAGGTTTGAATTTCTGATTTATTTCAATTGATCGTTTATCTTTATTCCCTTTATAACAACCATAGTTTACATGAATCCTACCGAAATAAAGCTGTGACACAAATATTTACATTTGCAAATATGTTTCCTGAACCTACAAAATAGCGAAAACGTTCAATTCTGTATAAACTTTTTAATGAAGTCACAATTGCAATGATAATTGCACGCGCTTATCGCTTGCCGCTTGGATTATTGTAAACGTAAAATCTTGGTTATTTTAACAATTCTGAACAATTTGCCATTCTCAAACTTAAATATAAACTGTAATAAACAGCAATTATGTTAAAAAGTTCACCGGGACATGAACTGGGTGGTTTACTTACTTTACGTGATCAAATCTTCTGAGAAGCTCATCGAGCTTCACAGAATTTGATTACGTGACCAAACAAGTTCACTATCCCAATGAACTTTTTAAATTGCTGTTTATTTCTTAAAAATATTTACATTTGCAAACATGTTTCCTTATATGAACCTTAGCGAAAACGTTCAATTCTGTATGAACTTTTTCGTGACGTCACAATGGTAATAGCACACGCCTATCGCTTGGATTATTTTAAACATAAAATTTCGGTAAATTGAACAATTTGCCTTTTTCAAATTTGGGCTTCACAGGATTTGATCACGTGACGAAGTTCATATCCCTGTGAACTTTTTAACTTGCTGTTTATTACTTAACTGTAAATACAATTCCAATTCTCTCTATATCTTCATCATTTGGAAGATTCTGAATTGGAATCATTATACTTTTTTGTTACTACATAAATACAATACACAATTATACTTTGCCACGTAAAATAAAGCGTTGTTTATCAAAGTTGAGGAGGGTGATGGCAGGCTTACCAAAGCCATCTTGACCTGCAAAAAGAAAACAAAACAAAAAACCGAGAAAAAAAAACACACTAAACTTTGCAAAACCCCTATTGCCTAATCAGTAGGGAGAGGGGAATGATAACTTGAAAAGTGTGTATCAGAGTGAGTTGTTGACTTAAAAATGTGTGTGTGAGTGTGTGTGTATATATATATATATATATAAGAAAGTCAATTACAAAAATAAATGGGAGGGAGGGGGAGGGGACTGCGTTATTTTCATCTTGCTCTTATTTTTTTTTTTATAAGAGAGAGAGAGAGAGAGAAAAGAAATGTGTATCATAAATTGTGTATTGGCAAATTACAGAAATCTTTACTTTAATTCTTGCTAATTGCACACATAACCTGCATTAACTCAGGCGCCATCCGAAGAATGGGGCATGAGCCGTTTGTCAGTTTTTTTATTTAAAAAAGTAGATGATTTGTATAATGTTTAATTCTTTTGAGTTAATGAAGTTCCTCTTAATCTATCGTTTCACTTTGTTTCATTATGCTTACAATCGTCTTCTTGTTAATTTGACTACTACAACAAAAATGACTCCATATATAAATCAAAACAGTTGAGACATCACTTCTAAAATGCGCTGTGATTAATGTGTTTTTAATAAGTCCTTTAAAGTAATTAACACGTATTTTTAACCAATAGCTATCGCCTTTATCATCAATTAAAAGACGAAAATAGGTCCGCTCTTAGTATTTTGAAAAGAAACCCCAACTTTCTTGTTCATTTGTCTTTTCAATATTCGACAGTATTCGAAAATAAACACTTCTCATCTTAATTAATTACATTAAGTTAATTAGTTTTATAATTTAACTTGCATTTCCCGCTCGTAACAAGTCTTTAAGGCTTCCAATTTGATCTTTGTTGAGTTTTTTTTTTTAGAAGGAGGAGTTTGATTATATGGTCAAATAAAAATAGAATACTGTCGAATTCATAGCAGAAAGCCACTCAAAAAATTTAACCCATTCGTAAAGAGGGGAATTGTTTCACGCCAAAACTCCATTTCCTTTTATGTGAATGACAGTCGTTTAAATTAGTAATCTGGTGTAAGTTTTTGGTTAAACACAGATAAATTTGTCTGCTTGTCTTGTTGAGGAGATTAACCTGTCAATATAAGTCGCACAACTTTGAATATTAAAGGATTTCAAGAAGACAGTATAATTACATTGAAATGTTTGATAGAAGTACTGTTTACGTAACAATTATGAATAAAATTCCCCATATATCAATTAAGTTTTTCCCAAACTTTGTTCAGTTTATGGCTTTTGAAAGTACATACATGTATATAATTCTACATAACCCACCAAACGCAGTAGAAATTACAAATTTTAAAACATTCAACATTTATAAAAATAATAATAGTGTACTTCCACCATAGACGAAAAGTTTATGGCGACTCATATTTTGCGCCATACAACATTTTGCAAGTTCAGAATATTTGGTTTATAAGTTAATTCCAAAATCAACAAATCTTGAAATGAATCGAAAATTGTTTAATGTTTTCTTTTTAAATTACTTTTAATAAAAAATAAATTCAAGTGTGGATAAATTTGTTTTGTTACTGAAAAATTAATAAAGTTACAGCAAAAATTCACTCTCCCAAGTCAAAACATTTACGTTAAAATAAATTAAAACATTGACATTGACTAACTATTTTAATTGAACTAAAAAATAAGACAAACGTGCAAAATCAAATTAACAAGAATGTTTGTTTATTATCATAAAAGATAAATCATAATAATACACCTGGCAAATCATTTTTCGTTCATTAGTGCAAGTTTGGAAAGTCAAAACATTCGAACTTCACATTTTAAACATTCATAAAGTAATTCCATGTCAAAGTTCCCAGATCTAATTATTAAGAGTACATCCGTTCCTCCAGACAAAACGTTTATTTATATCCATCATTAGATATTCATAATTGTTGAACTCTGTTTTTACGCGACTTTAAAAAAAAACAACGCTGCACAATTCCGTTGTTTTACAATTGTTGCAATAATTGCTCAATATGAGCATTGTCGTTTAAAGAATCAATGCTAGCTTTGTGATTTGATTTGGTGCCTGGTATAGAACTGGGCAGATTTTTTAATATTTTTTAAAACATCCTGTATAGTGATATCACAGGATGTTGATTTCAAAATTTCAAATTTTATCCACAATACGTTATTGTTTTTGTATCGTGAGATTGGGTTTACCGACCAATGACCATACGTTTTGCTAAATGTAGTTAACTGACAATATCCTTTTTTTCACTGAAAACAAGTTAGTTTGGTTTGATTATATTTTATTGTTGAGGTGGTATATACAATAGGATCGGTCACAAGTTCTGTAAACTTAAAACGCCCTCTTCTGTGAAATTGTTGACACAAAATTTACATTAATACGATACGAAAATATGACAATATCAAAGGTCATAATAAAATACCACCATTGAAGTTGTACTAAAGGTACATGTAGATATACATCGACAAAAAGAAAAAAAAACCTTTAAAAAATTTTTTTTAACAAAAGTTTTTATATCAAATTTTAGACAAACCGTTGAAAACAAGTTAGCTTGTAGGTGGATATCGGCCTATTCTTTAAAAAACTGTGACCCGACCCAAACAAGTTTTAAGCTCAGGGATCACATAAAGGTCTAAAACGAGGACAATTATGACCATGTCACGGCAACGGGCGCGTCTGACGAAAAAAAAAGGCAAAAAACGTTTTGTCCATTAATAAAAGTCAAGAACTGCATTTTGAATCGTATAAAACGGATTACTACTAAACGAGAACCAAAACGTTTCGACCCTACAAATTAGTAACGGTCAACTAACGGACCTCATCTACTGTTTGGAACAACAATCGTATGTTAATATGAGCTTAACCAATCCGGTTTTTACTTTTCACGACCGGAAGTTGTCAGCTAGTGACTTGGGTAGAACGGGCATCGTGACCAGCGGACGTCATCGAAAGCAGACCGATCATGTACAGGAAAAGAACCTAACAAAGTAACGTGCAAATCGTGCATAAAGCAATCATTCATTAATCGGGCACCATATACACGTGGTGTCCGTTCCGTTTAAACCTTAAAATAAGTAATAAATACAGGTTACACTAGTCTAAGCACTTCATTATTCAAGATAATCAGTTGTAATAAATCTGCCCGCTTAAACCTCCAGTCAGAATAAATCATCTTTTTCCCGATCCCTTGTACTGACCTCCGACTATCATTAGAAGGTTCGATACTAATTATTGATTTACACAAATTTCAAAATTAATATTAAAACTTTTGATGTACAAAGGTGACATGTCGTAACTTTCACCGTAATTTAGATAAAACAACTTTTAATTAATGTTGGGTGGCGGGCGTATCAGCCCGTACAATGCATATAGTTATAATGCTCTTTCTGTTATTCTCTCTAGTGCACCGCCATCTGCAAATCACGTGATCAGATACCTAAATTAACTCGTCACATTAAAACATACGGTAAAAATTAATATACATTGTATTACTAAATTATCTACCAAAAGGTGCCTAAAACATTTTGGTTTTCCAATCGGAATTTTTGTTTACTCTCAAAATTATCAAATACTGTCAGAAATATAGTGTTAACGAATTCATGAAAATTTAATATAATTATATATTATAATTATCTTATTTTGTCAGCAAAAAGGTGTACGGTAAATACTTTTAAATAATCGTTTTAAGCATTTACAAAATCTGTTTAAGCTATATTAATCAATATTTAAGCGGGGACTTTTCAGCAGGCAAACATAAATCTAAAATTTCTTCTCTGAGTTTTGTGACATGTACATATAGTTATTATAACACATAAATATATGTACTGTGTGTCAAGCATGTGACTTTATTATCATTTTTACTCTCAATTTGGGAAGGAAATTATCAATAAATTATCAGAAGAATTATTATTCGTTGAAAAAAATAAACGCTATTTCATTTTTATTCATTTTACACTCATAAAAGTCCTTCATATATTTTAAACTACTGAAATGATATTTTTTTTAAAAAGGAATAACCCAATCAAATATAGATTGGACACCATCAATCAAAAACCAGAGGAAATTGACGCAGAAGAAAAGATAAGAGACAGACTTGGGGCTATTTCATTTAACAAATAATTAATAATTAATGCCCAGACTTTACACTCAAAAACACCGATTTGCTAAACAAAAAGATTAATATGCATACAAAATATCATTGTTTTTATCTGATAAAATGAGAAAAGTACTCGCAATATCTTTTCAACCGCACGAAAAATTTGACCAAATATTTTTTTTCACCTTTTAAATCTTTAATGAATTATTCAGCAAGATGTCGGCAAAGTTTTACCCCACGACATATTAGACAAAGGAACGGAAAAGCCGATTATTAATTAACACGAGTGGTAAAACTCGGCACCTTCATCTTTTGCACTTCTGAAACCTCCAGTTTATAATATTTATTAACATTTTCATATCGCAAATAAAAGTTTAATGTACTTTGCTATTGAACTGTATACCAATCAAACTCTCGTTTAGTAAAATTGCTCAAAAACAGGAATGGTTATCAGAATCCAAGATCCCCACAAATTTTCAAACGATTTTTTTCCCGTTTATAGATAAGACAAAAGTGCAAATTAATAAACTGATATCTAATTCTATGTTTATTATCTTGGCAAAGTCTGGATCTGTTTGTTGTCTGTGGATTTTTTTCTCTCTCTCTTTAATAAAGGAACGACTCGGCTCTGTGATGGTAAACAGTTATTATAATATAAATATTAAAAAAAGTGCCCCCTGGTATTTAACAATACTTTGAAATCTTTTCGTTGAAATGGAATATTAAAACAACCTTTGTATCAAATTCTGTATGTAGTCCGTATCTTTATCATTATACCAAACATTGCTACATCTGAACCTGTTTCAATACTGACTTGATCTATAGATATACTACAATTTAAAAAGTACTTAAATTTCGAAAATATCTATTGTCCTTTGGTTTAACCGTTCTACACTTATCAGTAAAAAAAGGGCCGCCATTATTATGAATTGTAGATAATGAAACGATATCGTTAATTATTATGATAAACAAAGGCATGTGCACTTTATGTAACTTTTTATTTTTTGCTTCAAACTTCGATTTTTGAAAATATAAAAATATATGTACAAATATTTCTGTTTATGAATCCGTCACAAATAATCAAAATTTTATGTTAATAAGGGAGTTGTACTTTTTACGGAGTGACTCCATTTTTGATGGTATGCCCGAGTGTAACATTACATTCGTGCTTCACACGACTCTGGCTTGAACTGACATAAATCTATTATTTGTCATAACCCAGTATATTTTGAGAAAACACAGATAATGGTTTAGAAGGATTATATGTAAGACCCATAACTCAAATAGTTAAATAGCCATGAAATAGCGGAAGAATACGCGGGCGGTAGTAAGTGAGCCGGCCATAGAAACCCCTGGACCAACCGCAATACATATAACATTGTAACTCTCCGAAACTCACGTCAAGTTTCATATTCGTTCAGGAGTCAAAATAAACAGAAAAATACAAAGATGTTATACGAGCTTTTAGTGTCAAGACTCGGGCAATGATGCCCCCTGCCTGTGAAATGGAAGTCTTAATGTCACTAAAGATGAAAATATGTCGTATTGGCCAATTCATTTGTTTCTTACCGAGGAAGATAATATTCAAAAGCAAAAGATCTAACAAAATAAAAATTAAAAAAAATAAATGAATAAAATGTTGAAGTTAGAAAAGTTTCATTTACGCAATATAGTACGTAAGTGTCTTTATTGGTCGCCAACAACTGCCTTCAATTCTTCGGATTTTTTTCAATATACATTTTCTATATAATCTTGTTTTAGCATAATCATTTGACAATTTCCCTTTTTTAAAATTATTAACAGAGCTCTCTTCAATAGACAGTTAGAAATTAGTCTTAAAATAGACATGACCATACATTTCTTTTAAATGATAAAAAAAATGATAATAATAAGATCAATGATTACTTGTACACAAAGAATGATAATTTATAATTACATCTTTATAAAAAAAAACCTCAAAATCTTCTTTTTTGCAAGAATAAACCAAACGTATAGTTATTTACTCCGAATCAAAAAGCCATATCGTGTTGTGAATGCAGCACAAATCGATGCAATTCCGCTTTTCATCTTTCATTGTTCTCAATGCTGATCTAACCCGACCAACAGTAATAATTAGAAAAATAGAATACGTTTTGTGGCCCATAATCTCAGTGAGTAAGAGCAGCGTAGTTCTCTGCAAGCATGTAGTTTTCCTTGTCAGACAATGGTTTTAATTAGACTTACATACCAACGATTCCCAATTCAATGGCCTCTAACACGCTAGGCATAATAACCGGCCTCTGCGCGCATCCTTAAATGGAACATAAAAAAGCAAACAAATTGCGGGGGTACAGCAAGAGAATGATCGAAAATCGAGGGTTAACGTGAGTTTAAACTACATTTATTTGTTGCTAATGCGGCTCAATTGATTGAATGCTGGACGTAACCTATGGTTATGTTTTTGATTGTTTGCAGAATGCGAAGTACCAAGAATAAACAACCTCTTATAGAAATGAGGGGCTTCGGCCTTTCCAAGCAGACACGAGATAAAATACATCTCGACAGCATGTAGTTATGTTCCTCTAATTGATGCCATTTTGGGGGGCTTCCAGGAACCGTGGAGACAGAGAAATCATGTTAAGACCTCTTTCAGCAAACATAAAGGTCCCTCTATTACGTGGTCCATCTTAAAGGGATTGGAGATGATGACGAATTGGGGCCACAACATTGACGAAGAAACAGGGAAATGAGATCGAAAGACGCTGGTGATTACAGAATGATGAATTCTTTGACCTTGTTCGACTTGATTTGACCAAAACACGTTCTTTAGTACATATTGTGCCAAGTTACCAATCATTCTTAAAATAAAACACTACATGTTGACCGTTTTCCAAAATCATAAAGTAATCGTTTCACCTTTGAACTGCTCATATATTTTTTTTCATAAGAGCGGGATATTATACTTGCCATAACGGACGTCTGTAAGCTAGTGTCTACTTGTATTGTATTGTTGTCATACCCAAAAGACTATTGTTTTTCGTTTGATAGTTCCTTTCTTTCTTTAAATCAACTACATATTTTGAACCTTTGTAGTACATGTATTTGATTGAATACAGCACACAGTATAATTCTATTCTGCAATTATCTCAGTCTTTAATTTCTTAAATGTATTTTTAAAAGAATTCAAGGACTTTCTTTCTTTGATATCTACAAAAGTTGTCGAAAGTATATTTGCAATAAAGCCTCCATGGATCCTTGCTCTGTATGTTAACATTGGTACACGTGATTTAAGAGACATTAAATACCAAGTATTTATGTAATTTAAAATAAAACAGGTTAGAAACTTTTTATTACTTTATGTATAACAGGCGACATTTTAAATGAACTTAAAAGTACTGAATTCAAAACTCAATTCAGTACTAGTACTTATTTTCATAAATCTTCATCACAGTAATGTTGTATCGGTTTATTTCAAGGAACATTGCTTTCGAAAATCTATATCAGTAAAATTTATAGTTCTAATGGATGGATGGCTATGTAGTTGTAAACTAAAACTCGTCTAAAATACATGTACATGTAAATGTGTTACATTAAAAGTTTAAAATTTATCAATTTAAACTTAACTATAACAGTTTAAACTGTTATAGTTAAGTTTAAATTGATAAATTTTAAACTTTTAATGTAACAAATGTAATGTAGGAAAGAACAGAGAGAAATTGTAAAATTAAAAACTGATAATGGTTCATCCTGTCAATCATTCCATTAAACTGCGCATACGTAATATGAAAATGCCCCAAAATAGCCACGGTATCGTACAAACAAGGGTTACATCTGTTTAACACATTCAGCGCTCCTGTACACTTCAGATGACCGTCAAATGTGGTGTATGCTGATAACGAGGCTCTTCTCTCGCCCTCTCTATCAGTCGTACACACCGCAACATGGTGGTTATCGAGGTTTTTCGTTGTTAAATGAACTCTTGACAAAACCTGACATCCACTTCAGATTAAGTTATCATCGAACAAATACTGTTCATCTGATAAGTCCAATTTGAAATTATGATGTATGTGTAACCGACCGCCTATTTACACAATAATTTTGACATAAAATGAAAATCAAATCACCCTTTTTGGCCGATAGCGAAAGCCACGAACTTGCTCCGTGCGCAACAGGGGTAAAGATATTAATACATCTTCTTGAAACTTGTGCGATAAAAGAAGCAAGTTTTAATCGCCGGAATATATTTCTTCTTGTTTTGTTCTATGAAATGTTTGTTTTATAGCTAATATATATGATGTATCACTGATAATCGGTAACAATATAGAACAGAAATCATGTGTCAGAGAGATATTTCAAGAATGAAAGAGTAAGCGAGTCTTTTCTTCGCTTTGATAAACAGCTGACAACCAACATCTCGGACCACCTAAAATTATTTCTATTTTGAACGAAAGTATAAAATAAAGTTTTTTGTCATCATTCAACTTCTACCGATTTTCGTTAAATCGATAACCATTGACATCGTTTTGGATAAACATTTAATCGGTCTTATATCTTTAAATTGGTCCATGTTGGATTTTAAGGTGTTTTTTTCTCTCTTTCGGTACAAATAGGTGCAAATGGAATGCTAAACTGATCAATCATACAGGTTCTACATATGTCAATTGCACCATGACAGCATTTTTTCAAGAATAAAAAAACAAAGATAAGATATACATGTATAAACAGATATGTTAATAAGATGTACTGAGGAACATGATCAAGCACATTTCAAAATGTATTTAAAGAATTAATATGTCAAACTAAATTTAAGCTCATTCGGTATGTGTTTTTTTGGATGTTGCAGTATTTTATTTTATTGAACGCAATTTTAAGGTCAACCCATACGAATACTAAAGTCTAACATCTTCAAACATGGAATATTTGAGTTAACCAATGATGATCTATAACGCAGTAAGGTTTTTTTTCTGCGCAACTGGCTCTAAAATTCCGTTCACAATAGTCATACACTGGAAGACAAGTATAATCATTGTAAAGTAAAAAAATAATTGCAGGTTCATCATTGTCGTTGATGATAGTGATTCTTTGGATTTAAGGAGGCTGGATAGTCAACAAATTACCCATCAGATCTTTCTTAAAATTTAAATATGATATCTTTGGTCCAAACTATTATTTAGTAAAGAAAAATTCCAAAGCCAAATTATAAAACCAAATATTTAAGCTTTAAAATTTTACTGTTTTCTATATCTTTATAAAGAGCTCGAACTTCTAAATATAGTTTTAAAATGGCCACAACCATCGAGTCCTTTTAAGATTTTTTAAGTTTTTATCATTGATATAAGATTTTTTTAAATTGTATTATATAATAATACTAAAGAATATTGAGATGGGATATATCCAAGTATAAACGTTCACGTGGTAAATAATTGGAACATGTAATATTGATACATGCATTTATGTATTTGTATATGTTATGTATACATATTATGTACACAAGTATTGTTTGCAAAGTCTGAATTTGAGATTAGACTAAGGCCATCAGTCAATTATCAGTACAAGTAGTACTTCAATCTTCGTTATGAATGAACCATAGATATTCTTTTTCCATTCATGAAAACTGCCCAGCGTCCAATCTAGAATACACAGTCACAGCAGACGACAGTCGCCAAGTGAAGACCTTGTCCAGTGGATTTGTTTGAATTAGCCGGAGATGTCAATATCCTGCTATCTTCCTCAAACAAAGCTATCCAGGGCCTGTCATTTGTCAATCAAAAAGGTCCATCCTCTGGTCAACTTTTGGAGACCGGTCGTACTTGTAGAAAGAAAACGCCTCAACCACAAGTACATGTACAAAACTGTACATCCAAACAGAACAATGAAATATAAGTCTTTAACAAGTACAAACAAAGAAGACTAAAAGAGAAAAAGAAATATAATTATATGCAATTACATGTACACGTTTAATATTTCCAATATGATGCCTCTTTGAAGGTTTATAACCGTTCACTTTTTGCCATTGTATGAATTTCACCTACACACCGATAGAAAAAAAATGACGCTATTCGATTAAAAATTGATTTATTTTTTATTGTGCCTTTTGATTATGAAAATTTGAAGCGAGAAATGAACCATTTACATAGTAAAATAGTGAATTAAGTTGATAATTGCCAATTTCGACACAGAAGTTCGAATTAGCGAGTTGCCATGATGTTCCCTAGTATTTGATATTTCATACTTTAAATTAATGTACATTTTTATTTATTTCTAATTAAAATGAATGTGCCAATTAGTTTTAAAAATTGTCTTTTTGTGGGTTGTTGCTTGTAAAGGGGCACAAACCTGCAAACCTCTATAATATATATATTTGATTTAAGCGACATTTCAGGGACAAACAAAGGTGTTTTTTTTTAACTAGCTTTTGTTTTCATAGACAGAACACATGGATGTTTTACTTTTATTATATCCTCCTCTGTTTGAAAATTTCCCTCTGACAACTTTCTAAAGTCAATACTACGACTTTGGCGCACTTTTAATTATATGCATTGTGACGTCAGGATTTACGTAGTGTGGTTAATGAATATTAATGAGAAAAAATCGGACTTATTTCTCCATATGGAGTAATGTTCTAAAAGTTACAATAGGTACGGACCGAGGACTATGGAAAACCCCGTCTGTCACAATACTTAATTCCTTTAGTCGGTGTTAGCACGATATGAAGTCATTGCATATACAGTGAATGAGGTTGAAAATGATGTTGAATTGAAGTATTTTGCCGACAAAGGTCCCATTTCGTAATAGATAAAATATTCCCAACCGGATGTTAAAAAGTACATATACATGTAGTTTAAAAAAACCCCGAATATTAAATAATATAAAACGACGGCTAGATGACAAAGATGGACAGCAGAAAACACATTTTTATATCTGTGCTCAGCCATTAATGCAAATTGTAGCCTCATATACATATGTACACAATGTAGGTATCATTTTACTGATTAATTATACTCTAGACATTTTACGTGTTGATTAAGGATATTCGCATTGTTTTAAATGCAAAAAATGGCAAAAAAAAAAATAGACTTCTTAGAATTGCTCTTCCAAACTTCAGAGTCATTATATATCGTTGTAGTGGCTATCTGCGTTGTTATGATTACAGTAGCGTATTGAAGGGATGTTGTTGTGTTCAATTTTATTCAAGTTGCCGGTCTGTATCACAGAAACAAATTTCCAAACTTGCAACTACCAAATCTTATCTATGAACGTACACCCTCCAAAAATTGCAGGAAGTGACCATTCGCTTCGAGCCAAAAAGCAACACCATTTCTCGAAACATAATACATCCTATACTTCTCAAACGGTTTCTGCAATAAACTTATAACACTTATTTTTTTTTTTTATTTTGCTGCAATAAACCGAGTTTCCTTCACTTAAGATAACTGGCGGGGGTTATCTAATGAGAGAATTATGTAATCTGTCTCAATCATCTATCAAGATCATCATTTCCAAGCTTCAAATATTACATATTTACCTATTAAATGGCTGAGGAACGTGCCGAAATGCATGTTCTTCGAGAGTGTTACATCTGGTCCGCTTCTGCAATTATGACAGCTATAGAAACGGCGCGAAGGGGAGTTTAATATATTTTCCTTTCATTTTGAACATAGATACGAGGGTGTCATTTAACACTGTGTTCTAATGACGAAGCGTTATCATTTCGACGTGAAATTTCGTCAAAAGCTCTGTAATCAGCTTGTAATGAATGTTGCATGACAGCCCTAACAGTTTTTAACCTAAATCTTTTACCCCGATAACACATGTTGACACCCTTAGAGAAATAAATTTTTGGGGGCAAGTTACTTCTTTTTTTTCTCCCGCGTCTTTTTTTTTTCATTTTTCTCGCTGCCTAGGACAAGAAAAGTGCAAACATAAATAAACTCATATGAAAACTTTGAAATATTATTCTTATCTATGTATTTTCGTTGCAATTAAAATTCAGAAAAAACGTATTTTGATACAAAACAGACAATTTCAACTAGCAGCGCCAACTTTCAATCCCCCTATATCCCGAGATTACTCCTGACACTTATGTGTGAAAAGTTAGAAAACATACAAAGGAAAGAGGCCTTAAAACCCGGCATAGATGTCTCATGTCAGAAAGATCATATACCGAGCTGGCGTGAACTCGTGTCTGACTCATGGCAGAACAAGTACGCGTTACCAAGCCCTACTTATCCCTCCCCCCTTTATCTATTCCCCCCCCCCCCTCTTAATCATGGAAAACTTATACACCCACACCCTTTTCCCGAGCGACCGATCGAAGTCTTCACGAGCGGATTGAGACGGAGCTAGTTTGGAACTCCCACCCCTGAAAATTCACACTTATTAAAAGCAAAAAGTAAAGTAACTGTAAAAGCAAACAAAGATTTCACTCGGACCCCTCCCTCGGGAAAAGTTTCTGGATCCGCGCATGGTCTCCGTTTATTCACAGTCGTGATGTTTCTATTCCCAAGGAACATGACCAGTTCCTGCTAAGAAATTGGCTCCTGGTTCTGGTGCAAATTGGCTGAAACGATTTAATTAAGCCCTATCAGCTACGAATCACTGTCAAGTCTAGCTTTGTACCTTGAAGAAGCCCGGCCGGCGAGGACTTTCGGAATAGCCGTGTTGCCATTGTTTTCGCTAGCATTCCGACATCAAAACTAATTAAATGAATAAATACTCTACCGAGAAAGCCATCAAGATCCCGTGGAAAAATCAATGCATCTCCGGAGATTTGGTGTTAATTTCACGATAAAAGAAACCATAATTAAACATCGCGATGGAAAAGTCCGCGGATGGCGGGATCTTGGGCAATATCTACATTCTACAGCCACTGCAATGTGATATATACTTGTTAACCCTTCAAAGTAAATGAAAACTAATCAAAATCGGCGCGTACTTTCACGCACGCCGGTAACGCTGTCACAATCTGTTTTACACTAATCCATTATAACGCGGGGACCAATTCCCTTTCCGTACGACTTTTTATTAATATTTTTTCTCCATATATAAGATAAGCAAACGTTTTTACATTGTGTTTCTGAAATCTATAGTTCTTGCTTTAACTGTTAGTTCTTTATGATGCTGAAAACGTTTCCAGATTGTTTAAAAAAAAAATCATGAAATAATTTTTTTCTAACTTACATGCACCAAACATAATTATTTATCTGTTATCACATCTAGCTCAATTGATCTGCTTATTGTCCATTTATTCAAGAATTTGAAATACAATAAAGAAGTTATTGACTCCTAACGCGGTAATTCATTAAATACGCTATTTTTAAGACGAGTTTAAGGCGTAATTTTTCTTAATTACAGCATTCAAAAGCAAATCAAATAATATTCTTCATCAATCGTCTGCAATAATTTGAGAAAGTTGATATTGTTTATTTTTTTCATCTTAAATAAGATGAGGGGGAAGAAATTATTGGACTATTTAAATTTTCAAAAAAGATTTTAAAATAGAATTTGCTTTTTTGTAATTTCGATAACTTTTTAAATCGTCAAAATGGATGTTATTTGTATTGATTTTGAAAGAAAACAAAAATTGAAGAAATTCATTATATTTTAAAAAAAGTAACGAAAAAATTGATGTGCAAATTACGACAGTACGCAAACGTTCAAAGCGAGATAACTCTTGTGTCATGACACGATAACTTGCCAGCGTCTCAATTTGACAGTTATATTTATTCACTAAACATGAAACAAGGACCAGAAGTCAGTCGTCATGAATCCAAATTAAATACAAATTGTCAAACATTGGTAGAGCGATCATTTACAACATTTTACAGAAGCGGTAGGGCATGATCGCTTCATTCATCAATAGACGCCGTCTAACCATATCAAACCTACTCTCCACCGCTCGAGACTCTCGTGAGAAAGGAGGCAGAAAAAATATGGCGATGATAACATTAGATTATCTTCTTTCTCATTATATCCCGGGGAATAAAAAGTATTTTTTTTTAAGATTTTTTTTTCTCGAGCCACAACCTTGTTAATAAGTAAAATACACTCAGGGGTCAAAGTTAAGATGCTTGCAGAAAATAAATTCATCTGTAGTCTCGCGGTAACGAGAATTTGAGAAGATACTCCATGCAGTTTTTCTCCCAATTTAACAAGTATTATTTATTTATGTTATCAGTTTTTGTAGGCTCGAGCCGAGTTTTTACATGTGTATTCTTGATACTGTGAACATTTTTAGCTGGTTAACGACTCAGCTTGTCGGAAAGTGAGATTTGGGGCATAACTCGGTTTTTATAATTTACCGGCATTTCACAAAGTTCATTTATATAAATCAGAAAATTTCAAAGGAACTTGGAGCATGGGGTGTATTCAGATTTGTAAAATGAAACTATCTTAATGTCTGCAAGACTTTTTTTTTTTTGCGGCACAATTAAGACTTCTGGATTTTTTTTTCAGAGTGAATCATGCCGAGATTAAATGGAATTACACATTTATGGCTGTTACAACTTTAGTAATTATCCTTTTTAATTTACATGCGTAATAAAAAAAGTGACATCTTAACTGCATGCAGCCCGAGCTGCCTTCGTGAACAGTGATATTTTATCATACCTTTTAGCTGGAGTTACTTGTGGTCCCCTTTATTTTACCTGTACATGCACCTGTATACATGCACTATATGCATATGTAGGTATGCATGCCAAAATTAAAAAAAATATTATTCCAATAATAATTGCTTATTTACATTTTTAAAATTCTTCCTTTAATATGTAAATAATTGCTCATATTTTATAAAAAATATATTTCAACATTTATCTTATTTCTCCTAAATTGTTAGTAAAATTTTGGCACTGTATAATGTAACTAAATTCGTTGTTTTAGCGCAATATTTATAAAATGTATGGCTATTTTAAACAATAGAAATATTGTTCATTGCACGGCCATAACCTAGTTAAAACTATTCCCAAAGTTGTACATCGTTTAAACATTTTTGAAGGGATTAATTAATATTGCTATCGTGCTCGCCCCGATAATCTACCGCTTTGTAACCACATATAAATGAAATCGTTTCATTTTACTCTCGAAACGAGATTTTAATTAATGATTGATAGAACAAAAATAAAACCTACTCAATTATTGTCATTGATTTGCTATCAACATCATTTATAACAGAAATAAAAATTGCATAATTACTTTGTATACTAAACTATTGATTACTATAAATACTTGATAATTTAAACAATCTTAAATTAAAAATTGTTAAAATACACTGTTCTTTTATTCCTAATATCAAGTGTCCTGTCAGTTTCATGTTTGCGGTCAGACTTTGTTCTCTCTTTTTTTGAACAAGATGATGTATATACTACAATGATATTATCTAATTTAGAACAAGAGGAAACATCATTAACTTCGCCACCAATTTGTTAAAATGCGTCGTTGACAACACGCTAGATTGTCCAAGTTAAATTTTTTTTTTTCAAATCTTGAATTGTATGAAAAACTCATCAATTACGCCACGGATTAATTTACCGACAGGAACGCGCGAGGAGACATCAAATTTAGACGCTAAACAATTCTAATTAACCTGTATTTCTAGACTTTTTTTTTTGAAATACGGAACAAATGCATTATATTATTTATTGTTGAAATTAAACTCCAGCTATGTATATTGTCTAATTATCATGCATTCTAATATTGTACACATATTTATAATTGTTCTGCAATTTTTTTGGGTGCAGATACGATGCTATAAATTTGTAGCAAGAAAGAGACGAAATGTCTTGAAGTGATTACACTGAAGGATATAATTATATAAATTTCTGGACGTAACAGATCATATTTCTTTAACCAAGTCGGTGGGGTGGGGTGTTGATAAACCAGTGAACTAAAACGTTTGATAAACCCATGAATTGAAATATTTAAAGAATGTATGCCAATGTCGGCATACGATGGCTGTACTGTTCAGAAGTTATTGAGAGTACCCATTATTTTCGTTTCTAATCGACAGATTTTTGGTGAAAATTGTCACACGCGTAGAACAAACTCGAAAAAGAAATTGAATAAAGTTATCTATGAACATATTGAAAATTTTGTTTAAAACGGTACATATATAAATACGTCCAAAGTAGAGGTACCCGGTGCGGACAATATGAATCTGAAACTACTACTTACAAATTGGCGTAGAATAATAATGATAAAGGAAATTAAAGTATATGTATGCCTTTTTTTTCTTTATACAGTTTGATAGTCTTTGATGAGTAAAAGAAGCCTAACGCCATTTATTTGTTGCTATGTGGTTCTGTTGCCATGGTAACATTTTCAAAGTATTGGTTTCTCCACCAATTTTCTTGTTTTGACATAAAAATTGACAATAGGATAAAGGTTGTTTTATGTCTTTAATATATAGTTTATATTAGTGGGCAAAACCTTCTAATATGGCTTCAAATTAAGTAAGTTTTGCTATTTTTCCATCTTTAGCCTCGGTAACCATGGCAACGGTTATTCCCAGCAACCCACTTTTAGTGTCTTTTTGCGTTTTACACCTAGGTGTGTCCATGTATAAAATACACTGTATAAAGAAAATTGGTGACTATGCGTGGCCAGACCCTTATATAAAACTTTGATTCTTACATAGAATTGATATAAAGATCTAATGATGTCATTCAACAGAAATTCTTCACCTTTCTAAAAATTATCCCCGATTACATTGTGTTGAATTTTCATTGACTGGTCTGTTGTTTGAGGAGTAAGAGTAAATGTCTCAATAATTGTTGAACAACCCTTGTACGTGTTGGGGTTCGTTTCAAGGAAACAGTCTAGTATATTGTTTCTATCTGGATAAAAATGAAATAGATCCCTTGTTCTGACATTAACAGATAACTGGAGTTTTTTTTCTGGTAGGTCTATCTTACACATACAAACTTTAGATAAATTAAGGTTACTCCATTCTTGCAGATATAAAAACAAAAGCTGTGCATGGTACATTGGATTGGTGCGATAGCTAAGTGAAATCGTTTGAATGGAACCATTTTCAAATATATAGATGCAACTAAATGTGTTAAATTTGTCCTGGATGTAGTCATAATTAAATTACTTACATGTAGATGTGGTATATATTTTTCATGCAGGACTTCAAAACGCTTTTAGGTAAAGAATATTGCTATGCATATATATATTTCATTTGAGTGATAGTATACCTTGGTTATATCATGGGGATTTACATCTTGAATAATCTACAACAACAAAAAGTCTAGTTTTCGTTGGCCTTTAATTAGTATATAAAATTCATATGTAAATTAATTTGATAGCTTACAAACCATTCGTGTTTCACGTACATGAACCCATGTCTCTTTAGTAATATTTAATGAGTTAATAGTACTGATATTGACATCAGACTGTTAAATAGTTTGCCTAGCGCAATATCCCTCTTTAATTAAATTTAAATTACATCAGAAAATATTTATCATTACTGTATAAAATTGAACGCACCTGTATCAAAAATGTTTTTGTTTTTTCATTATAATGACAATGAAGAGATAAAGAGGGTGACATTCTTTGGCTAGAACAATGTCACGGTATTTACTGGGCCTAACCCACAATTCGGTGTTCATTTGTCTACGAATTTTTTTTTCAAGGAAACGTTTAACTGTAAACGTATTTGAATTTTATTCTTAAGCTGAACAGATGAGTAAACCCAGCATTCCTAAACATATTATACATGTACAAGTGTACATACATGTAAAGCTAAATTTGAAATATGAGTATTACAACAACTTTGTAATTTAAAGCCACACATCAGGATAATTCGTGGTTCTGACTTAAAATCTATGTTAAAATCTCAGACACATGTAAAAACTCATAAACTCAGAATCATATACAAACTTAGATAAATGTACAAAGTTCGATACATGTACACATTTAGATACATAAACAAACTCTAGTAGATGTACAAACTTAGATAGATGTACAAACTAAGATACGTGTAGAAAATCAGATCAAATGTACACACTAAGATATATGTACAAACTCAGATACATGCACAATCTCAGATTCATTTAAAAACTCAGATACATGTACAAACGCAGACTCTTGTTCTTATTAGATACTTGTACAAACTCAGATATGTGTACAAAAATTCAGACAGATGCATCAATTCAGGTTCATGTACAAACTCAGAGCAATGTACACATTGATACATTATAATCTCAGATTAAATTTTCATATACAACTTCAAACGCAGATACATGTACACATTAGATACTTATACAAACTCAGATATACATGTACAATCTCAGATTCATGTACGAACTCAGATACATGTACAAACTCAGGTACATGTAATTATTAGATATTTTTTACAAATAAACTCAGACACGTGTACAAATTCAGACAAATGTACAATTCCAGGTTCGTGTACAGACTCGGATACGTGTACTTATAAGATACTTGTACACACTCAGATACGTGTACAAATTCAGACAAATGTACAATCTCAGACTCATGTACAAACTCAGATACATGTTCAAACTCAGATACATGGACAAAGAGTCATGCAGACATGCAGTAGTTGAGGGTTTTATAATTAAACAGTATATCAGACCTTTACCATGAGTACACGGGTTTCTCCATTATTTTCCTGAAATTTGGAGAAAGAAAGACAACTGGACTTGTTTCATGATATATCAACTCACTATGCTGATAAAAAAACCTCTTTTTGATATGTATTTGTTTGTTTGCGTGGTTGTGGGGGGTTCCTTTACCCATTTGGTTATTTTTGAAATTAAGATTTTTATTTTTTATTTTTGTAGCTTATGCAGGTTTTGTTTTTTGTTTATCTTGTTTTGTTAGTCCAAGTCAAATCAGGATATAAGCACACTGAAAAAGAGTTACCGCTCTTTCTACCAATATTGGACACTGACAAATAATTGAAATGAATCTGTCCATTCTTAACAAATGGATTGTGATGGGACTATTTTTTCCCTTTTACTACAGACCATTAGAAGAAAGTCGCAGTTAGCAGTATTTATCAGAATCCACTTCCAAACACTTCAGTTTTGATACGCTCTCCGGCTGTCATCGGCTAAAGTTGGTTCAAGTACAATCTACACCACTTAAGTCTAATGGATCGGCCATCTAGCGGCCTATCTCTTTCCCTTTTGCTGATGGATGGGTGGCAGATTTTTTCTGGACGGAAACGTATCCGAACATATGTTCATATCTTGTTAAAAGTGGTCAAATTTATCAATGATCGATGTAGGAACAAAATAGAAGTGTAATTACAATGCCGGTGAATCAAAGGAGATAAGAACAGATCTAAATGTATCAGTTATTTTCTTTTTCGTTGAGAAGGGAAAAAAATAAGACCTGAATCCGAAAAGCGGGCAAAAAAGACCGTCTGTCAACACTCAACCTGTTTTGATCCTTATCCGTGAATTTCAACAAATTCATAAACAGAGAGAGAGAGAGAGAGAGAGAGAGAGAGAGAGAGAGAGAGAGAGAGAGAGAGAGAGAACCACAAGATTATATAAAGGGGAAGGTTCATAAACAATTGGTTGCTATTTACAACATAACGATCAATTAAAGGATTTAATTTAAGTTTCGGGTCAGCTTAAAAAGAAAACTAAATAATGAAAAATGCATTTCCCGAACTTTGAAGTGTTTTGATTATACAGCATAAGTAGAATTTTCTGTAGGCGATGCTTTGATTATAAAATAGTTATGAAAATAATATTACGACTGAAAAGAGAGCTTTGCCCAGGAGGCTTCCAACAAACACATAGGTGCATTAGAAAAATACAGCTAAAATTATTTCCAATTATTTTTTTTTTCGTTTCATCCAAATGTACAAACAATCTGCAGCAGTTTTATTAAAATTGATAATACTGCCCGGTGTGTTGATATAAATGTATATTTCATATTAAAAGATTCATTCATTCATCGTTCATTCACGCAACGGAATTCTCATTTATTTTTTATAAGTACAGTTCAATAACACACTTTCATTATTATAAGATCTACCCTTACGCCAAGTTATACAGTCATTTGTTGGAAGATTGTAACAGCGATTTTTTAAGGAATATGGCTTGTGGCAACATTTCCAATTCTTTCGCGATGGAAATTGATAGAGATCAAACAGCAGGTTATATTGTCTCCAGAAAGTCCAGGTATTTTATTTAGATATACAGGTAATGTGTTTATTAATTACACCGCAATTACACTATCGATGAACCAAATCTTTATTATTCTCGCCTTTTTTATCCGACAAATCGGAGTCACGGATATCTTCTGTTTTCCGCTTAGTTTCGTAGTAAGCCCAGTTTGTATAAACCTTCAACTCTTGTAGGACATGCATATCTGTGTCGTTAGGGAAGTAATTGCGAGTGGCTTTTATATACAATGATTTATATCTAAATCTTTTTTTATTTAATAGATTCATTTAATTGTAGTTTTTTTTATCGTAAAGTTAGAGAGAGAGAGAGAGAGAGAGAGAGAGAGAGAGAGAGAGAGAGAGAGAGAGAGAGAACCATAAGATTATATAAAAGGGATGCATCTTCTTATGTCACTGGCTAAACTAACTAGAAATTCGTTTTATAGAATTTTAATTATGAAGCATCATGATAAACAAAGATTGCGTTTATATGACTTTACCATTTGCAATATTATTTCATTTATTTAAACTCTGATGTTTTACTCAGGGTTTGAGTTCTCAAATTCGAATTGTTTTAAAGTTCAATGTCATGAGTAAAATTTGTTCTAAACACAAAAATTATTCATAAAATGAATTATTATTAACGTAACATTCTTATCTTCACTATATTATGAAATTAGGCTCAAACTAAAAAAGACTTATAGCAAAACAGAGGAAATTCGTACTAAATTTTGCAGATTTTGTTTTCCGCTTAAACATTTTTGGCAGTACTTTAATATTAAAAGTTATGATTTTATATATTAGTCAATTTTATTTTGCATATTTTCTGATGGTTTTACCTCACTTATTCATTAAAACAATCGTATGGCACGAATTGCCATTGTATTATCATCATTCAATTTTTTTGTAAAACTGGACAAAAATGAATGGATTTGAAAACTGATAGAGAAAATTCGTACTGGAATATTTGTTAAAAGTGTTGCTGAAATCTTAATGCTTTGTACCATTAAGTGCCACTAACATTCATAAACTGTATTTCATTTTTTAAAGCGTTTAAATATTTCTTACTGCCTGGCACTGTACCAGTTATCGGCTAAGACCAGTTATCGGCTAAACTGAGAGTTCGGGTTTATAGCACGCGACTATCTGAGATTTTTTAATTTAGTCCTCTGTTTTGAATAAAGAAAAGTAAGTTTGCTTGAAAACTTTCTTGAATATGTTTTAAACATGAGCTTAAACGATCATTGTTTACCGCTGATTTACATCTTTGCACTTTCAGCAGTGGGGGAAGTGACGTAATATGTTAAAAATAGAATGTAACCCCTTTGTGATACATTATCATCTCCCTTCTTTGATTTGACATATAATATCACTACATCACTACATATAACATGTAGAAACAAAAGGAATTCACTAAATTCTGAGTGATTCATAGCGCAGTTGAACGCCTGATTGCACAATATTATGCATTGAGTAGTCTACGATTTTGTGTATATTACCGTATGATAACAAACGAATAATTTTATGAGATTTGTTTATGCATCATAACCCCTACGAACTTTAGTCTGACCCCAAAAGGGGCATAATTCAAATTACATTTTGTAGAGTTTCAAATCAACATGTACAGGGATTTTACTATGTTATTATCGCGAAGCCGATAACTGGTACAGTAAATCGTAAAAACTCGGCAAATTCTGGGCGTGCTAAAAAAGCACACAAAAAGATGTTTTGGGTTCTAAATAATGATTTAACCTAACAGGTGCATAAACAAGGAGTATACCATTTAAAGCATGTCAAGTTTTATTCAAAAATATCAATAAGGAAGTACGAAAAGAAAACGTTAAATTTTAGCCGATAACTGGTACAGTGCCAGTATATATTCACAATTAAGAAAAACTCATTTGTAGTGTAAAATTTTAAGGGATTTTTCTTGATTTTTCAAAAAAAATTAATTGGCCATTAACTCAAAAAGTAGCTCATTGACCTACTTTTTGAAAGTGAAAAATAATACTACAAACAAAGGTATATAACATACAATAGAAGGTTTTCCATTATCATCAGTGGATTTTTTTTTCCATTCTGAGTAAACGTCATCCTTAACGAAGTCCTGGGGACTCGTGGATTTAAATCTGTTTTCGTTTTATCAGTATTAAGAATTTGTAAAAATCAGGTTAAGTGAATTTTCAATATAAAAATAATGTTTTCCTCCGAATATATTCAGAAATATTTAATGCAAAATCTTCCCTGGCGAATTTTGATCAGAAGATTGATAATTGAAAGAGTTTTGTTGGATTAAATGCCATAGCAAAATATAATAAATATAAATTTTGACGATTTGGACTATAATTTTTAAATAAAGGGGCATCTATTCAATCAAATCTATTCATAAATTCATTAGTTTCAGAGTTTCATTTTTTAAGGTTTTTTTTTTTTTTTTTTTTTTTTTGTTTTGTTTTGTGCATCCGTAAAATATTTGTTGAATATTTTAAGAATAATCCCGCTATGTCAATGATATAAAAGACTTTTATTGTGTAGTTTTCGTAAAATTTCCTATATGCAAACATGCAGCTTATGTTCTTGATGTCACTGTTAAATATAGCATCGACTTCCGGGTCAGCGCCACCTACATGTATATCGTACTATTCCTGAATTCGGTCACTGACCAGATGGCCCTGTTAATTTTTAAGGTTTATAAACTTAAATTAAGTAGATAGAAATACGCGATTGATGCGTATGTTTATAAATTGACAATGCTTTGTTTTGTTTACCAGTAGCTGGAAAAAAAATCAGTAATCGATTATCAAATATTTCAATTTAAAATGAACAGTTACTGTAAAAGGAAGAAAAATCTTAAATATTTACCACAATTGCAAGCTTTCAGTGATATCACTCGATCAAACCTAGTTTCGATGGATACCCAGACATATATTAGGCCAATGCGTGCAACGTTTGTTCTGCGGTGAAATCTGACAATATTTGATTGATTGAGCATTGCTTTTAACAAATGTTTCTTCACTTTTGACTCGGCTTTACAAAACTATCATTTGTTATCTAATTGTAAAAAATTAATAACGATTGTAAAAATTAATCTAAAGGCAATTCTAAGAGATTTCTCATGAGTTCGACAGATCACCTTTTGGTTAAAAAAGAGAAAACGATTTCTATTAATAAAAAATGATTTATCAACTTTTATAAACTTAAATAAAACTTGAAAAATTATAGCTTGGAAATAGGTTAACATTTATACACTCCTGTATTTTTCATAACCCATTTACTTCCGAGCTTAAAAGTTATTAGGTTAAGTTTCATTTATTTAGATTTTCAAGTCAATTCATAAATAGATGAGCCATTATTTTTACATTTCACTAAAACGAAAAATAAGATCCTAGTAACAACCAAAAACCATCAATAATTTGGGAACGATTACTGGTTACATACATGTACGTACAAAAAGAGTTGACCATTCAATATAAAGCGTCATCCTATTAAAACATTAGGGATTGTCACAATATGCACTTTTTAAACAAAGTATTAGATCGAATCTAAATCAGGTAATATGTGCTTAATATACTTTCTTAACTACACTACATGTAACTACATATGTGCTGGTAAATGATATCAACACTTCTCAACTACATGTAACTCCATATTTGCTGGTAAATAATATCCACTAATCCACTAAATTGATCTTAAAAAACCGTGATTTGACAAAATTTAAAAAAATCATAAAATGTTCTTTGTACATGAAGTTACAAATGTAATTTAAGCGTTTCAGCATAATATGATACCGAAAGGTAACTTTACACTTACCCAACGCCCCGGACCCATCACATAAAAAAAAGAAAAATAATAACTTTAATGTTTGTTACTGCAAAAGGCTAGGAACATGTACGAGGGCTGTTCGAAAATTATTGAGTCATTTACTCTTACTCTCTTTCATTGAAATTTCACCAGAAAGTAAACCAGGAAACCTTTAAGTTAATGACATTATTTGTTTATTCCTGGAGGGCTAACAAACTTTCCTACATCCATTGACCAGGAGCAACCACAATCTCACAAACTCGCAATGTCATTTTAACGTTTCTCATTGCTCCTATGTTTTAGATACCTTACAGACGAACGGATAACAGGAACTATTCTTCATCTTTTCTTTTTATTTTAAAAGAGCAACAATTACATATTCTCTCAATTTTATGATTTTTTGTGAAAAAAAATTGAGTTATTTCTTTCCAAAAGCTTTGAAACGTCTCTTACATATATTTTGTACTTATCTTAGAACTGTTGAATTCAGTTAGTGTGTAAAAAGTACTCGTTAATCAATAAGTAAATAAATCCCGATTAACTGAAGCTTTTGACCCCTTTCCATCGTACAGTTTTTGTTTAAGCAATTTCTTGGCCAGAAAAGGTCTTTTCTTCCGAGATTCTCACCAATTTGTTGATATTCGCTGCGCCGCCTTGACGTCAACATTCAATAAACCGTCGCAGTCAGACTTCTATTGCTTGGTAAATATTTTTTTTTACTGTCTCCGTATTTCAACTCGAACACTAGTGAAACTTGCACAAAATTTAGTCTCAATAAATAGCAAAATGAACATATAGTTTGGTTTCTTTCATCATTAATTGTAGGTCTACCAACACTTAAAAAGTAGATGTTTTCGTTTTTAAAACCCGAGTTTGTGACATCGACGGATACCCCGGCCCGACCACAGACTTATGTACCATCGTAAACAAAATATTAAATATTTTGTTATATTACTTTAATTTGCTCAATTATTTGCTTACGTTTCTTCAATGTTAATGTCAATTTTCACTAAAATTCGACACTTTGAAAGAAAAATATTTGTGTTGTCTCAATAATTTCCGAACAATCCTCGTATTCTTCTTAAAATGACAAAAATTAAGGACATCACGGAGGAAAGCGTTTAACAGATATGGAAACTAACTTTCAGAGATTACAGGTATAAATCTGAAAAAAAATAGAGTTAAAATGTCCATGCACTATATCTAAATGTCATCATTTTAAAACTAATGTTTTGAGAAAATTCTTAAATTTTTTGACTTTTTATTTCCAAAGTGCGATTCAATTTTTGTTTGAAAAAATTAAGTTTTCGACTAGTATTTCCGTCATATAGGTTACAGGTTTAAACAGTGTTTTGTTCATAGGCACTCCCCGTCTAAATATTCAGCATATAAAAATCTTCATCCAAATACTATAAAATCAACATGTTTTAATAGGTTAGGGATGAATTTTTTATACCCTAATATGAATGAGGAGCGCCTTTGGTTAATTTTTTCTGTATATATCTTTTTTTTTTCTTGTTAGCAGTGGTTAACATGTCAATAATGTATAATTGCTGTGAAGTAACAGTTTCTATTGCTCCAATGACATTTCAAGTACCATTTCGCCCCAAACAGTCAAAAACGAGAACCTTTTAAATTGATTCAGAAAAACAAAAAACAACAGTATACGGATTTATAAATATAAAAAAATATATCATGAAAATGGCAAAAGACAACGAAATAGATTAACACGAAACTTTTTGTTTGTTAAGACCTTCAATTCATCTTTCCGAAAGTTTGCCCATAAGGTGTCACGTGACACTGGAAACAGGAAACAAGATCAGCATATAACATGGGGTCGACATCGCCACAACAATGTTGCCGACACCAGCAAGTCTATCTGCTGTCTCTTTGATGTGGATCGGCGTGCCAACTTTAAATCGTCACCACGTACCTGATGCAGTTTAATTGGCATGGATTGTAAGTCTTATGTTCAATTTTGTTAAAACTCCGAAGGAACATCAGTGCAAATCGTGAAAAATTTTCTTCAAGTACATCCAAGTATATAATTATTACTGTAACATCAGATCAAAGAACTAGATCTGATAGAGGCTTGATTCTGCTTTTGTGTGACGTCACCTTTAATCACAGTTTTATGTTTATGTAAATAAAAAATCATAATAACATATAAATCCTAGGATATACTGTAAATGTTAATTTGGGATAGTGCACCAAACATTAATCACGTTCATTTAAAAATGCTTGTATTTCTTCGAACGAATTTCTATTTTTTACGATGCAAATGTCAACAGGATTGCATCATGTTTGGTGTACCTCAAAGTCACCAATGGTAATATTAAAGAATACGTAATTAAATGTACTTTCAATGAAGAGGAAAACTTTTTACTTATTGATGAATACATGTATCCTTGCTATCGGGTATCATCTATCTGAATACATTTATCTTTATTTTAACAAAATATGTGTAGAAATTTTGTAACCAAAACAAGGTCTTCTTTAAATGTAGAAATAAAGTTACAAAAAGAGCATCACCTGGTGAAGCAACCCGTCGCCACAGGAGGACTTGGTGTTTGATTTCGTACATGTTGCAATATATACATGTATACGAAGTAACGAACTCAGAGTTAGCTCACCTTTCATCAGAATAGTAAGCTTCCCTTGGACAGTGTCAGTGCATTGGTTTTTGTTAAATCTCCAGTCATGCATTGTTTCTTAAACCACACTTATAATTTTTGAGCTGTATTCACTTGATAATATTGTAAAACTTGAGAAAAAAAACCCACCGATAACTTGCAAATGTTTTGACTCATTACAATGCAAATGTCGATGATTGTAATAACTATACTTTAATCTTGCATACATAAGAAATTGTATTCTAACATTCACTTACACAAATTACTGATGTTAGGTCTTGCGATGAGTAAGTGGATAAATAAAAACGATTAAAAAATGTTTTCCTATGCAATATACGACAAGATCTGGAATACACATATTTCTTGAGAACGCTAAGTATTCTATTATTCTATTACCTAAGTAATATCTTTAAGGAAAACAGTAATAATACTGTTAAAATAGGTTGAAAATAATCACATAGCTATAGATCGTTACTTTATTTGTTTTCTAAAATATTTCATTCATGCTAAAGTACATGTAAGTAAAGATATCCAATCGAACACTCTTATTTAAAGAAGCGCGCGAGCGTTCATAGCAACATGACTTTACGTTTTCTCACGCTGCACAGCCTCACCGCAGTTCTGTTTTTACTGTCTGATAAATGAACTCAACAGTTGTGAATGATGAAATATTTCATTTATTAGAAATGACGAAAAATAAAGAAAAAATATAAACAACAAAGTAGGGGATCAGACCCAAAAACTGTTCACACAAAATGTTAAATAATTTATCATACTGATCCCCTTAAATTACAGTACAACAATATTTGGTTCAAAATTGTATACAATATACATGTATACAAAACCAGCAAAAAGACAGCTCCTTGTGACACTATCTATCATGGATTTTACACATAATACGTCAAACATTCCAGATTTAGCAAAAATTGTACATGTAATTTATAAACCAATTTATGCACTCCTTCATATTTTAAATTTTTTTTTAAAATATGCATTTCTTCGTAGAAGAATATCCACTAGAAATGATTGTATTATTTCACAAACCTTGTACGGCGTCACACTACGTTTAAACAGGGAGTTCAATTTCATGCGTCATTCTTCAAAACAACCGAAGCTTTTTCCGCTACCAATGCTTCTAACTTACATGTTCCTGGTCGCTATTTGGTATTTTCATTACCCTATAACACCTAATGGTTCCGACGTCGCTATGTGAAGTTGCACTTTGTATTTTCAACAGTTTTGATTAAAGAAACCTGCTCTTTCTATTGCATGTAAACAGGTGTTCTACGATTGTTAAAACTACTCACTTTAATTATTTCTTTTGTCTTTTTCCAAACGATTGTCTCAGAAAAACGACACAAAAACGCACTCACTAGAAGAACAAACAGCTTTTGAAGTTTAAGTGATAAACTTTGTTTGAGTGAGTATTTTAGGGTTTAGAGCCCGTTAGCCTAATCCCGTTGTTTTCATTTGAAATACGCCTTGTAATGGCGACTTTTCAACTACCCATAATTAAAGTAGTCTAGAATATGATACGAGCTTAAATCCAAGAGGTTTTTCCAAGGGTTGTTATTTGCATGTAAGGTGTGGTAAGCAAGATGATGGTTCCAAAAAGTTCTTGGTACCGTTAAACTCGGTATATCATCGTTACCAATTTAAGAATCGGTAGGACAACAAAGTAGTGCGTTTAAGCAAAATACTTCCTATTCTTGCAGAATGTATATACATCATTTATTGTTACATTTTACATAAAAAAGCTTGACACATAATCAAAAAAGAGGAATTGCAATTTTAAAAGCAAGGGTCAAATTTGAATTATCATTTGAAGGAAAGAATTGATATTGTTTGATGTACACCCTTTCCAAAACTTTAACGATTGTACCATTTTTGTTCATTCTTTACTATCACCACTGTCATCGACGAAACTGTAAATTGTACACAATATGTTTTGTTTGTTAAAATTTAAGTCGATGTTTTGTATCGCAACAATATACATGTAATACAGCTATATGTATTTCGATTTTTTTCCTATTTGATTTCAACAAAATTCTACCAAGCTTCATCATGCATGTACTTTATTTCACAAGTGTAGAGTTACTGGTAAAGAGTTTTTAACTTAAAATGTTATTCATACGCTATCTGTTGTTATAGAAATGTCCTTCATATTTAGAAAATTCAAAGGAACAATGGGTCATATCGATTTAACTAACGTATAAAAAGAAACAGTACATAAGACAGAAAGGTTAAAACATGAGATGCCATCAAATTCATTGCAAAAACTTAAAGACAGGGTTTTTTTTGCATGTACCACTTTATTTTTACCATTGAAGAGTGCTGAAATATTGTGCAAACGTTATTTACGTTATTTTGGTGTTTCAGGCCTCTTAGAGATGATCTAGTTTATCTTTCTTGTTTTTCTATAGTAAAGTTATTGTTTATCATTTAAACATTAAATGATTCAAAAATAAAACGGCAGTCGTGACTTGTTAAATGTTCCAATATAAGCAAAAAAAAAAACCCCCCAAAACATCCTGGTACATACATGTATCTAGCAATCGATATACTACTCAGTAAAGCATTAATAAAAGCTCGTAAATACCAGTTTCAAAGTATGACATCACTTTGGTAAAATTAAATAATATAGCAGCAAATATCATTGTATATTTTACAATGTATACTGTACTGTCAATTAACCTTTTAAGTAGCAAACAGTTGAAGCAAACTCCTACTTTACATTGCCAAGTTATAGAGATATTGGTACTGTTGTTGTACATAGTGGTAAGTAGTGGTGACAACAATCAAGATACATTTACTCATCAGCAGTATTTGATAGCTCTAACAAATTAGTAAACATATTTCTACAACAAATCAAGTGGTTAGTTGTTGCTGCCACATTTTTCTCACTACACTTAGATTAAGTTCAAAACCATTCACACGCACCCTGTGGTATACCCTGTATCTTACCATTCACAAACTAAAATTACTCATCAGTCAGCTGTTGCGCCAACTATTCACATACTACAGAATTTTGAGTTGTAGTAGTTATCTTTTTCAAACTTCATCTTTACGGTGAAAGTTGTAGAATCCATCTTTTAAGAGCTCTATGGTAGTACATGTTAATTGTCACTTTAGGGATAACGTTTGACCTTTCGACAAAATATCCCGCTAATAAGGAATGAAATACACATATTAAATATTGTAACTTTGCTTTTATAGGGCTATAATCAAATACATGTAACTACTAGCTATAGGTCTATAATTATATATATCATATGATTTCACAACTTTTTTTTACTACCAATTTAAGGTATTTACTTTTGTCCTCAAGTGAAGTGTTACTCAAAAGTCTGTTTTAGCTTTTAATAAATTGAATATACGTTATTCTTTTGGCTTAGAATTTCAGTCTTTCACATTAATAAATTTCAGATGAACTTTAGGCTGAATCTTGTAAAAGGTCGACTTAACTCATGTAGAAAAAGAAACATCACATCAGAAAGAAGGGTTTGCACATGAATTGCAACCAAATACTCACTACACAAACTTGAAAACACTTTTTGGTGCATGAACCAATTTCGTAAGTTGGAGAGTGCTGAAAGGTTATTATAAATAAACGTTATTTCTATGTTCCAATCCTCTTAGAGATCCTGTTTACATCTCTTGTAGTTCCTGTGAAATTAGTGTTTATAATTTTAAAACGATGCTAAAATAAAAGGCAGTCGTGACTTGTTTCATGTACTATAAGCAAAGGAACATTACCAGCCATTCACCTACTACTCCGTGAACCATTTATAATAATATTACCAGTATAAACCACCCGCATTGTATTACAACGCAATGGTAAAAAGTATGCACTTAGCATAAATAGTAACTTACAGTTACCCTCTGATTGAGGAAACAGGAGAAGCGAGCCATTCACCTACCTTATATTGGCAAGTTTATATAAAGGCATAGTTGTAATACACAGTGGTAAGTTTCATCAGCAACAATTCAAAAATTAAAAACTAAAATAAAAAAATTAAGCAGATCTTAATTTGTAGCACTTACAAATAACATACATGTATTGGTTGTACAACAAAGTTGTAAGAGTTGATCTAACGTATTACACACTATATACTTAAATATTTTACATTTTTTCAGTGTCTTTGCCTGTGATAACACAACGTATCGATTTTTGTACTATACAGTCCAATAAATTCAAATGACGTATGATTGGGGCGCAAGCAGGGGTTTGCTTTTTTATATTCAAATATTTAATCGTTCAACTGCTGAAAATTATATAAATATAAGTAATTATAAGAAATAGTTCTTTTAATATTATGAGGTGATAATTTCTGTCGGGGTGTGATCAAATCTATCATAAAGCTTTTCGGGCTTTGTTAAACTTGATCAAGCCCCGACCAAAATTATCACCTCATAATACTCAAAGAATGATTCCTTATTCCTTTAGTAAATTAAAGCACAAACCGTTCACACGCTACAAATGTTGTTACATTAACCATTCACAAACTAGAACTGCACAGTGGTGGTAAGATGTTGGCGTTCTATAGTACTATTCCTTCACAAATTACCTCTTCACGATGAAAGTAGTTGTACCAACTATCACTTTACTATACAGCTTGCACTGAAGTTGGTTGTCCTATAGAGAATTACACTTACTCTGATGACTAACCGACGGCAAAAATCCACTAACAGGAATAAAATCCACGTAATATACACTGTATTTTCGCTATTAAAAGGCTAGCGCTATTGTTTACTTTCAAATGCAGGTAAACTGCTACAGGTCCACTGTTCATGCTTTTCGATGTACTGTAGTGCAACAAATTATTGCCTTTTTGTCAAATGGTTTTAATCTTTTTTCAAATTTGTATGTACTTACTTTTGTCCTCATATGTAGGTTATTTTAAAGTGTGGGGTTTTTTTCCCACAATGTTGCTAAAAAGGTATTTCATACGCTGTTCTGTTGTTTAATAATTGTTCATCAAATTGAAAAATTTCAAAAACCGGATCTTGTAAAAAGTCGATTAAACTCGTGTAGAAAACTTAAGGTATATGGCAGAAGGATTTGCACGTGAACTGCAACCAAAATTCATTGTAAAACTTAAAAACACTTTTTAGTGCATGTATCACTTTCTGGAAGTGCTTAAATGATAAATGAACGTTATTTCGGTGTTTCAGTCCTCCAACAGATTAAGTTTAGCTTCTTGAATTGTTTAAATTTCCAAAAAAATGCTAAAAATAAACGTCAGTCGTGACTAAATCAATGTTATGATAAAAGCGAAAAAATATTATACAGTAACATCTACATTTACTTTGTGATCCATTCATAAATACCAGTATCTAGTATTATCATAGTATAACATCACAATGGTAAAATATAAATACGTAGCAGCAAATACCAAGTTTCACATTGACTGTATACTATACATTTACCTTTGAGTCAAAAAACAAGTGATGCGAACCGTTCACCTACCAGACATTAATCTGAGTGTTTTAAAGACATGAACCATCAGCAGAGTTTATGACTGTAAGTTGTAGCACCAACCTTTCACGTACATGTAGTACATTGTGATAAGTTGTAGGGGCAACAATTCAAATACTCTACAGCAGGCTTTTGTCGCACTAACACTTTACATACTAGTCCAATAAAAAAGTGGTAAGTTGTTTATCCGACATTTTATATACATGTACTATACACTATGGTTAGTTTAAGCACCAAGCCTTCCACACATTATACAGAGATCTGTTTTACAGGTCATTCACATGCTAGAAACACACAGTGGTAAATGATCAATGCTACGTCAAAACATGCACTATGTATAGTTTATAATGACCACAACGGCCATAAAAACTTTACATAGTGTTGTGGCCTAGCATTTACCATTTACATACTATAGCTCAAACTGATAAGCGGTTGCACCAACCATCCACACACTTAACAATGGTACATGTATACTGTAGTACTAACCAACAGAGTACTCTTCTACAGTGGTACGTTGTAGCATCAAACATTCCAATATTAATTTATACCTCTATATACTAGTATATTTTACAGTTACCCTCTGACTGAGGAAGAAGCGAACCAATCACCTACCTTATACATGTATTGGCAAATTATAAAAACATAATGGTAATACACAGTTGTAAGTTGTAGCAGCAACAGTTCAATTTTTTTTAACTCGTGAGTATTTTGTAGCACTTACATATAACATAGTTTTACGAAAAAGAGCCAAGAGTTGATCCGACGTATTACACACTATATTCTAAAGTAAATTTTAGAACAAACAATTTACTCGCTGTGGTATGTTACATTAAACATTCACAAACTAGAACTACACAATGGTATGCTGTTACACCAACCATTCACATACTACAAAATTGTGTTGTTAGTACCCACTTTTTTGTCAAACTTCCGTTTTACGGTGAAAGTTGTTGTACCAACCATATACTGTACATTATTGCATTGAAGTTGTCCCATGAAGAATTACGTTTACTCTTATCATTAAACGATGGGGAAAAATTCACTGATAAGAATAAAATCCATCAATTAAACATTGTAACCTCGCTATATAAGGCTAGCGCTATTGTTTACTTTCAACTATAATGTAAGTAGCTACATGCCAATAAAAAGACCTACTGGTTATGCTTTATGATGTATTGTAATGTTTCATATGATTTCAAAACTTATTTTACCACAATTGTTTTAAAATGTATTTTCCTTTGTTCTCATATGTAGTGTTATTTCAAAATGCGTATTTACAATGAAGCTAAAAAGTGTTGTTACGGCGTTGTTCTGTTGTTTTAAAAAGTGTCCATCACATAGTGAAATATCAAGTACACATACTATGGGCTGGATTTATTAAAAGTCGATTATACAGTGCTGGTGTAGAAAAGGAATCTGTCAGAAGGATTCGCACATGAACTGCAACCAAAATTCATTGTTAAACGTGAAAACACTTTTTGGTGCATGTATCACTTTGAAATCTAAAATTGGAGAGTGCTAAAATAATAATAAACGCTATTTCGGTGTTTCAGCCCTCCAACAGAGCTGTTTGTATTGTTTAAAATTTTGAAAATATGCTTAAATAGACGGCAGTCGTGACTTGAGTTATGACAAAAGCGAAAACTAATGTTTACATTTCATTCCAGCCATCTTCATACTACTTTGTGAACCATTCATGAATACTAGTCTAGAATCTGTTATTCTCATAATTACTGTATTACATCACAGAGGTAAATTATGAATACGTTGTAGCAAATACCAAATTTTATATAACACAAAACAGGTGATGCAAACCGTTCACCTACCTGACATTAATCTGAGTGTTTTAAAGACATTAACCATCAGCAGAGTTTATGACTGTAAGTTGTAGCACCAACCTTTCACGTACATGTAGTACATTGTGATAAGTTGTAGGGGCAACGATTCAAATACTCTACAGCAGTCTTTACATACTAGTCCAATAATAAAGTGGCAAGTTGTTCATCCGACATTTATATACAGGTACTAAACGCTTTGGTTAGTTTAAGCACCAAGCCTCCCACACAGTATACAGAGGTTTGTTTTACTGACCATTCACATGCTAGAAACACAGTGGTAAATGATCAATGCTACGTCACAACAGGCACTATGTATAGTTTATAATGGCCACAACGGCCATTAAAACTCTACATAGTGTTGTGGCGTAGCACATACCATTTACATACTATAGTTCAAAATGATATGTTGTTGCACCAACCATCCACACACGTCACAATGGTACATGTATACTGTAGTACTAACCAACACAGAGTACTCCTCTACAGTGGTAAGTTGTAGCATCGACCATTCCAATATTCATTTATACCCCTGGTACTCTACAGTAGGAAGTTGTCGCTTTATGGATTACGTTTATTCAGAGGGCCAACCATTAAATCTTCTACTTCAAATATTTCTGATTTTATCATATTGTGCTGCTTTTATTTGGTTTTCTGAAACCAATTCAATGACTTTCGATTCATGCAAGTGGACTCTAAATGTTTTTTCAAAAACAAAAAATCCCTCCAATTTTTTTCATCATAACCAAGATTTTTCTTATTTTAAAACTATTACAATTTTTAAAATGACAGTGAAATAAATTAAACATCATAGTTTTAGATAAATACATTTTAAGTTTTCTTCAATCAACTTTCTTAATGGTACTTATTTTGATTAAATATAATCGCAAAAACAAATAGGAATTCTAATTAGTCATTGATAGTTTCAAATTACTAATATTAACTGCATTCTGTTGGAATTATTGAAAAAATGAGTTCAAAGATCCAATTTATGAGATCCAGATTTTTTCCTATTGTGTCATTTATTGCAGTATCCGGAATAATACATACATTGTATGAATATAGACACACATGATTTGCAATGTGATATTCAAAAGAACACAGAAAACTGTTACAAAACTTTTTAAAAGAAAATATATCATTACAGCTGTATCGATACTTTTTTTATATCTTATTGTGTGTGTTTAGAAATAATGAGCTTTGTAAAAACTGTACTTAATAAATAAATTCAAACTCAGGGTGAACATAATCCTTTGGAAATTACAAACATGTACTTCTAATTCGTGAAGACAGTGGTAAATTATTCCTTCAATTAACCTTTCACACAATGGTAATTAAAGCAGCAACCTTTATCCCACTACACGGTGGTAAATTGTTGCTTCAACCTTTCACACACTGGTAAAACCAAGAGACCCATTACACAGTGGTGAATTGTAGTACATGTACTTGCCATTTACACATATACTCGATGGTAAGTTGAAGTTTCATCCAACCATCTAGACACTTGACAGTCACAAGTTGACCATTAAACTACTACACACTAAAGAGCTGTAGCACAAACCATTTACACAAATATTAGTATTACAAAACGGTAAATTGGCGCTCTAACTAGTCTACCCACACACTACATAGTGCTGAGTTGTACATTGCACTTATTTGCACATTACATCCGAGTAATCATTTTACACACTACCGATTAGTGAACTCTGGCATTTTACCTTCTACATTTAATACTAGTACAACATGGACCCCGTGCTACATGCATACATAAATTTTTCAATCAAAATATTTGAGTTCTCTAACATTGCAGAGTAATTGCATTGTAGTTTCGATTTCTTTTTTTTTTCATTTTTTTATGTCTTTTTTAATATTTCTAAAAATGTGAACTATTACATGCAAATATTTGTCAAAAGTAATTATTATTAGAACGCATGCAGGCAGTTTTGCTGCCTGTTTTCATTATAATTGACAACCGACTTCAAAATACTTCAAGAGAACTTTAGAAGTACACAATAAACATTAAAGTTTATTGTAGCAAAACTATTTCCATTAACATTTACCGTAAAATAAAAATTAATGCAATCTTTTACCCTTCTGCATTGAAATGTCGGTTTAGAATATCTTTATAATCATCAACAATTAACATTAATGTCTACTTTGAATTAGCATTTTGTTCTTTTAAAATTAACGAATAAAAAAAAATACAGCAATTCTAATCAGACTGAGTTATTTCATCCAATTTTGCTTTGGATAACAGAAGAAAACCCAGAATAGTCAAACTATAAAAAGACAAGAATATTGATAAAAAAAAATCTCCAATCCCGGCTTCAGAATCATAGCCGATGCTTCATTAGATGCTGTAATCAATAAAACTCGCTATCTCGTGTATCGCAATAAAATATTTGCCTTTAAATGTGCTTTTGATATAATATTACAACTTGTTAACATTCAATTGACAAGCGATGGATTCGTACCTAATAAACCGATCTTATAGCGGATATTGTTTTTCCTCCACCTTCGTTCATTCGTTTCATTGACTCGCACTGACAAAGCGCTTTGGAGTATTGGAGTCCGTGGCTACGGACCCGGCTTATAGGCTGACAACCACTTGATGACCGAGACAAAAGACCCCTTAAGACTGCTGTCAGGTTGGGGTCTGAACCCTGGTCCGCCAGACGAACGTCTTTTTCGTTAAAATGTGACTGCAGCGCGAGAGAAAGAGAGAGAGGAAAAAAGGATAAAGATGACAGGCTGTCGTCTCAATGAAGTGTTTGTCGTCCTTACTTTCAGTGCGTATGCATGGAGAAAACATTTTTGGCGGGTATTTTTATTTATTTTATCGTTTTAGCGAAAAGATATCTGTGGGAAAGTTTTCATGCTATTGTGTATAAACATAGAACAGACCAGTACTGTTCAAAGTGGAAAAAATGTTACTGTTCTTTTTTTTTTGAATTCCCCACTTTTTGTCATTCCAAATTAGAATAAATTGGATTGTTTTGTTCAAAAGCGGTATTGATAAATTTCCTGAACAACAGGAATAAAAATGAAACAGTATATAAACCATGATAGATTTTTGTTTTATTGTTTATATGTCATTTGAGACTCTAAATAAAAATAAATACAGATTCAGATCTTTGTATCCATTTTCTGATAAAGTACTAGTAATATATGGGTGTTTAATTATTTATTATTGGCCAGAGAGACAAGACGTTTAAAATTAAATACAAACTTCCAATATATCAAACACTAATGAAAGCTTTTTATGTCTTTTGTACCTTAACAATCAGGCAATTCATCTCCCCTCTCCCCACAAAAAAATAATCTGTAACATTAAATTATTTTATTAACCAACTAAATGTCTGCTACATTCAAACCATTTTTATTTTATAATATAATCAATTTAAAAGAATTTTTACCTTATTTAAAATTTCGAGAGGCATACATGTAATCTTTGTGCTACAAAATGATGTTAACTCTTTGTTACAGCAACATCCGGTACATTAGCACTTCTCTTCGTCTTTGCATAACTTTATCCTAGTTGTTGATACATATGTATTTTGACCTACTCTAAGATCAAAGATGGGTCAATGTCATTTCATCAAGGTTAAACCTTCCATTTGTAGCAAAAAATACCAGCCAATCTTTTAATAGAAAAAAAATGGAGCCTGGATATGTATTTACAAAGTGAAAAGAAAGGGTTTTAATGCAAAGGTCATTGATGTACAAAAACCTTTGAAGTGTGTTTGTTTATTGCAGCGCATAATGGAGAAAATAATTAGCTATTATGAATATTACGTATACCATGTTTATAAAACTAAAAAAAAAACAAATAGAGCGACGAGAAAAAAAGTAGCTCTTCTGGGCATGCGGAAACGGAAATAGTCATCGACGCAGCAAATGATATAATTATGAACAAAACGACTAGCATTAAAACTGTTTGATATGTTCTATTTTTTATATCATTGTCATTCGGATGAAATATAGCTCAAACTGCATAGCATTGTTGGCCCCCGGGGTATGTATATCATCATATGGCACTTTGGTGAGGAAAGAGACGCGTTCTCAAGGTCACTTCCGGCGAATGACTAATGTAGAAATATTGTTCCCAGCTTTAGCTAATGACCCCCTGCCACTGATTCTAGCTTAAAATCATTAAGTTATCTCTTGTTTTGCAATATCGGGTTAGGGATTTATTTCTACTTGTTTGTCAAAAGTCAGGGTAAGCTAGGTTTTCCGTTGTTGTCGCTGTAAATTTACCACATTTAGTTGTGCTTTCTATTTTTGTTATATTTTATTTTCATTTAATAAATATATTAATTTTTGAAACTGTTTAATTCTTTATATGTGCATTTATTCAGGTATTCTATTTTAGCTGCAAGATGCAAAATATTTTGATTCAAAGTACATCTTATGTATTTTTATCCTCAACTTTACATATAATGTTATACATGTATACATTTTTTAAAACATTGAACGTAAAATAGTGAAAAGCTCAAGCATAGAAAGACAAGGTAACGTTCACAGTAATTGTAAAATATCATTGTAAAGTAATTCTTATTTAAATAAGTTTACTTTCGTTTTCAATTTTAAGACTTTCTATTATTGACCTTTTTAAAAAAAACACACAATTTTTTAACATTCTATTTTTCTGTAACGACTCATTTCACTTTTTTGTTTAAACAACGTTTTGATTAAGGTTTTACATTTGAGAAAGGGAAAAAAATATGCTCAAGTAGAGGAAAATTATTTGCGACAGCTCCTTTGGTGTTCAACAACCCGTGAAATATTTTTCGACATTGAGCGCTTTTGATGCCCGATTTTCGTCAGTGTTCCTTATGCATATTTATGATGTTAATATCCGTCGCTTATGGAGGTATTTATGCATCATGGCTGGTACAGATGGCTCAACCTCCAATTTTTCATTCATAAGCAGAAAAAAGGAAAATCCTCCAAGGTAAAGGATCTTGAGGCTAATCCCTTTTTCTGGGTCTTCCCCTCTAATAGCATTAAATCGAGATCAGGTGAGCATTTGTTTCACCTGCAAGGTAACATGTGTCAAATCGAATTCTCCATAGTTCAAAATGGCTCCTATTAGTGAAGAGTTTATATTCATGATGTTCGTCAGCATTCTGTGTGTCGTTGGGAGAATAAATCGGTTTAGAAATGACTCTATTGTACAAATGTTGCCAGCTGGGGGTTCTAAAATATGATAAACAGAGAGTTTTTTTCTACACCACACACACACACACACACACGAAGCAAAAAAAAAATATACCGAGAAAGAGTTTTAGATAATACATGTAAATGCATATGATTAAACTCAAATGTAGGTTTCTTTATTTTAAAGAGAAGCTTAATTTATATTAAGATTTTTTTTATGACACATGCTTAGATACATAAAACATTCCTTTCTGGCAAAAAATCTTTTAAAACGTTTTGTTAAGATTTTCGAATTTTTAAAACTGCAGACTTGTATAGAATAAATTAATTTTTTTTTTGAATTTATACAAATCATGATTGCAAAACACATTTTCTACGACGTTTAATAGTCACCAACAAGAAAAGTACAAGCGGTATCTAGGTATGACTTTGTGTCCATTTCATTTGTCGACTTGAGTCAACAAAATATGTTCATTTGGAGACGTTTTGAAATGCATTATGAATTTTTAATCTAAAAATTCTGTTTTAATTCACTTGACTTGAATTTTATTTCTTGACACTTTTTATTAAAAAAAAATTATGTTATTCAGAGAAATTAACTAAAACTCAACTATTATTTTTTTGCTGTCAAAATTTGCAGTTGTACATGTACATTGCAATACTAGTATTAAGTATTAGGTCAGAATTAACAAGATAGGTTTGTTATACAAATGTACATTCAGTGTTCGCAAGTACAGGCGATCCAAAAACCGCTCTCAACTCGTTATTAAATATTGATTGCATTCAAGTAATTATTTTTATCTCTTAAGAGACAAACAGGGAATTCAACTGCAATTTAAAGCGTTAATGCGATCATACTGAAGAAATGATGGCAAATAAATCCCAGTATCATATTGTTTTGACGCCTTTTCTAAACATTTTTAGATCATCAGGACGTTTTGCAACAAACTATTACGATAACCCAATGAACCATCAACACTAAAGCTGCGAAGGATCAAAACATACAACCATCTCTAATCACCACAATTTACTAATAATGTGTATTTGTTTTAGAAAACAAGAGTAAAAACAAGTGTTGGATTAACCATAAGGGATTAGAAATATTACAAAATATCTTGCCTACACCGAGTTCGGCATATGTTCTATTGGTTTTGCATGTGTATTTCCACAACAAACCGTGTATGTTTCTTGTTAGCGCCGTGCTTCCATTGTATATAACATATGTACGCCGAGGTCTCCATACCGTTGTATAATGTCGAAACGGCATGTCTATCGCACTCGCCATAACCCGAACCTCTTGCCAGCACAATGTCCAGTATAAATGATTTTGGTCAGATTTGGCTGCCCGTGATGGATTAAGGCGGACTGCGACATGTTGGCTTGTCTGAACAATCAAGATGACTGCTCTCCGATGATTATCAATGTCGTCTGATATTCCTCAGGTCTTGTAGATTGGTGAGGTCCACGCTGACCGTTCCCAGAATTCCCCTCCTGATCGTGACCCACACGGTTTGATTATGTCGAGGGCAACTAATTAGTAGGAACAGCTATCTTAAATGTCTGGTTGTATGCCATGACCATCAGAGGTTTTTCTTTTAAAAATACAATCAAATATAATCATATATCATATATAACTTTTGTCCAGATATAATTGCCAGTGCAGTTTTAATAAAACACTAAAATATTAATTATGTTTCATCTTATAATATAATTCTTAACGAGACGAGTTTTCAATTAAATGAAAGTTTAAATATTGTATTTTTGGTCTTGCAGGCAGCTGATGCTTTCTAGGATGTTTAGTCATTTTTGCCTTTATGCTATGGGGTTTTGAATAGGTGTTTGCCAAGCAATCATTGTTAGGGTAGCACATGTATAACTTGTAGTAAATGCTCAATGCAGAATTTTTAATTATCAACTTTCCAATACTCATTAACATGCATCTATAAAATCATGTATAATTGCTATGGCACAACATAACCATGCACCGATTTTCTTGGCTTGCAGTCCAAAATCATTGTTTTATTTGGTGTCATTTTTTGTCAATATTTTGTTTTTCATACATTTTATCATCCAAATACCGTCATGATAAATTTTTTATTGAAAACACTTTTATTATTACTGTAAAACCATCTAAATTGGTAGAGGCTAATTCTTGTAGGTTGTCAGTTTTTGCAGGTTTGTAGGAACACAATTTTATGAGCAATGAATAAGATCAACTTTCATTATTTTTTAAAGATTAAAAAAATGTGTGACGGGTACTAACGATATTCACGAAAAAAAAGCAACGAGTTATTATAATAATTTCAAAGTAATTATAGGTATATTTTATCTAGTTTTACTTGCATATATTTCACTACTAGTATTTAGCAAAGATAAATCAAAGAATGCTCGAATCAATTGTGCGTCTAACATTTCATATATTTATATTTTTTAATTTTTTTTTTTAAACTTAAAAACATAGCACAGTGTACATAAACCCCGACTGATTCAACCATGATATTAAATCACAGAGCGGAATTCTATTTTCCGGTCTAGGGATTAAGAATCGCTATTGATCGATTGGAGGAAATTTGTGGCAAAATTGATCGACGTTTTCAAGGTGTCAGGAAATAGTCAGCTTCATTTATTATAGCTGAAGGGCGTAGAGGTGTTTCGTATTACTTACTATATTTATCCAGATCTAATGGATTCCGCAGATTTATCATTTTCTGGCTCACGATCTGGGGGGTTTTTTTTTAGGCTTTCCTCCGTATTCATTTTCTTATAAAGCTCTTTTGTTTTGTTTTTTGGTAATTTGTATACATAATACATGTGGAAAATTGTTTGATATGATACCAATAAAATAGTGGGGTATTTTGAAGACAGTGAATTTTTGGGTATGAATGAGATAGTTTTCTCCCAACCTTCTTTTGTTTTTATATATCTATACACTGGTATTTGCACAAAAGTATAACCTTAACTTAACATTACTAATTACATTACAATGAAATATATACCGAAACTACTGATGGGCTCAAATGTCTAGTTATTATCTTGAAATTTATGTTTAATGTCAATGCTTGCTATTCCTCTCTATCCAATAGTTCAAACAAAAAAACCCGAAGGTTCTATTTCCATTATGAAGACTTTTCTGTCTTGACAAACAATGGCCGAAGTTTCTAGGGGTCAGGAAGGCCAGAGTTATATCAAAAGACGAGTGACCGTCGCTCTTGTATCAAAGTTAACTCTCCAACAACCGAGTGACAGACTTTTTTTTATTCCGCGAGAGAAAATTAAACCCGCGAATCCCGCGGACGGAATCAATGGTTGTTTGCAAATAGTTCATAGGGTGTCAGTGTAAATAGAGTTAGAAAGGCAAATGATACACCACGGGCCGGTGCGATGAATGGACGATGATTTTAATTAATTTATTTAAAGGATAAATTTACAAGAGGGGAGTATCAATATCGAAGAATCAAGGGGGCTAAATTAAGACAGTAAAGAGATTAGAGCCACCTGTGACTTATATTGATGCGAGGAAAAGGGGTCTTTTATACCAGTAAAACTAATAACGAATCCCGCGATAAAAAAAAAATCTGGCTCAAATCATAACAACTGACCACCTGATTGGAAAATTCTTTTCCTCCCCATCTCAATTCAATGGAGCTGGTTTGGTTTGGGTTTCTTTTAGCGAATAGGAAACGGAATATTATTTTAACTTGCCATGGCTCATTGTAAGAGTCTGTGGTTATCATGTCTGGAGACGAAATTCTTAGCAGTATATATATCAAAGTTATTCCTGAGGATGGTCAAGATTTATTAATAATTGATAAAAGTTTATTCATCATGCTGAGCGGCGACAAATGTCTTTTCTTCAGAATTTTTATCAAAGGGGATTTTCTTTGATTTTGAAATCTATTTGTAAATCGATATTTATGATACAGATAAAATAACTGAATAACTGTCATTGTGTGTATATACACATCTCACTGGGGTCATTATATCAACAATTAGCGAATTATTCCGTTACATTGCACGCATACTAGTTTTTGTGTGGGGAAAAAGTATATATATGTATGATAACTCTAAAACATTTTTATCAAATACATGTAGTTCATTACAATTTAGCAAACGATAAGTACTTCTTTTTGACTCTCTTCATTAAATTACACAGCAATGATAACCCAATTATATTTAAATCAAATTTTCAATGGCACATTCAAAGAAGGATGATTAAAATTTATCGTAATTAGTTTTAAAAAGATACAAAGATATGAGAATTAGACACACCCATATGCGCATGTTCATACACTGTCTGAAAATGAAAGAAAATATTCACGAAAATTTCAATTCGAACAAAATATTCATATTTCCTTAAAATCCTCACTTTACTTTGTATCTTTTATCAAAAAGCATACTTGCAAGTTAAGAGTAAGCTCTAAAATGCAGATAAGAGGCAGAGAATGGCAGCAAAATTAAATCAATTCTAACTTTTTGGGGGTTCTCACGATGGGCATGTTCATACTATAGAAAGCTTATTTCCATTGTAACCTCTGGGGTGGACCTTAGCCCCTTAAGCTTGTTGATGTATTTAGCATACTTTTGATGTTAGCTTTTAATATAGTGTGACCCGCTTAGTCACACACACACATATTGCACCTGTGGTATCGAAATTCATTCATAATTTTCCCATTCTAAAATCTTGTAAAAATTTCATTTTGAGATATTTCTGCTGCATTTGGCTACGCTCGTCGCGATCGTCTTTTGAGCGTTATTGAAATTCAAATACTACTTTGCTTTGCCTTTTTTCCCCATTAATGCAAAACTATATAGACTTATAATGACTCATGAGTTGTCTACCACACATCGCAAAATAATAGTTTGTTGAATATCATTGATTCATTTTCTAACCGATAAAATTTCATCTCACACACTACAATTTAAAGTTTTTTTTCCAGCTCTATAAATGGTTTAAGAAAAATGGAAATTCAGAGATAATCAATATATTTCCCATGCATGTCATCCTGGCATTCTCTGTCCTTCCTCTCTTAATATTTTTAATACTTTAATCTATTGATTCATGCGTATTGATGGAGAGAGATATAAAAAATCGAGATAGAGAGAATGAGAGAGAACGAGAAAGAGGAAAAAATAAACCAGTGGGCGTAGACCAAATTTGTTCCGGAAGCAATAACTAGCCAGAGTCAAGTGCGTATTTATTATTTTTATGAAACATTCAACAAATATCACGACTTGTAAGAGTTCTTGGTTTGTCTCCTCTGGCAAGTAGGGTCTGTCTGGGAGGAATGGAGATGACAACTCAGACAGCTGTGCTTTGGCTATGTGATCTGGGATATTGCAAAGGTTAATATCAATGAGAATGTTTGCTTTATCACACATACCTTTTCTGAATTGGAATAATTGGCGAAGATGATACTTCCGTGAGAGGGCCAATTAAAACGGACGGTCGTTTAGAAAGTAAACAGGCCTTTCTGACGGTAATTAGGTGCTTTTTTTCGGGAGGAACGCATGAATGCCTGCTTCTCTTGGCATTGGTTTTATCTTCTTTTCCTGAGGTATAACAATCACTGATGCCGTAAATATATTTATTCGTATTGTCTTAGCGAGTTGCTACCACTTGAGAACAAATTATACTGCAGTTAGGTCATAATTAACGTGAGATAAGCGTGAGTTGAAGCGCTATTGAGACCTACTTGAGCAATTCTATGTAAGAACATCGTGGCGACATGGAAAGAGCTTTTCAGACAAGAAGCTCAGTCAAAGAAGTATTAGGAAGTTTTCGCCGTAGAACATTCTCTTCTCTTACTCCTGTCTAGCTCAATTTTAATGTAGCAGAAAATTTTGATGTGTGTTTTATTAAAGCAAATGTAGCGTGTGATGTTTTTGTTGGAGGTGACTTGCGAGCTGCTGGAATGCCCCGACCACACAAGGCCCTCACCGCGCTCGGAAAACTTTCAGCACTTCTTCGTTCGAACGGGATCAAGAAATCTGTGGCGCCCGTACAATTAAAACAATCTAGCCAATCTTCACTAAGAATGTCAATAGATACAAGAATTGTTAGCAACTGTCGATTCGTTGTCTTCAGCAGAACGTTTTTCCTAACCAGGGGCAACTTGATCAGATATTGCAGCATGTGTAATCTTGCGTCAATACAAAACGTTTGGTCGGCCCCGATTTTTGACTTTGATTGAGATGCAAAAGAAAATGCTTTTGTATCAAGTGTGCGTTATGAGAGAAGACCAATTTAGTTATTATTTGAGAAATGGAATCTTGAAAATGCTGACGGAGTTTTAATCGGTTTTATGGGTTTTAAGAGATTTGGTGTTTGAAATAAGATCTCCGCTTAGCTCTTTTTGCAAATGCCGAGTTTTTCTGATCCAACAAATCTTTATCTGATGTATCTTATGATTATAGCATTTGTTTCAATAATGACGTCATTACACTAGTATAGGCTAATGAATAAAGAAAGATATGCCCGAATACTTTTGATTAATTTTTGAATGACCTTTATCTGCAAAATCTAATCGGCCCGAATTCACATAATCGACATAATTTTTTTACACTTAATTTTTCAATTCTCATGCATGTAACATATCCAATTTTTATGGCTTTTACAAACTCTCTCTCATAGATGATTTAAAATTTAGTTACAGGCGATATGAATTTTCATATACATAAATGTCGCTATCATTAAGCTTAGATTTTTGTAGTAATGATTTGAGGCACGAGAACATTGATTCTCTCATTAAAAGCTCATAAATTATGATTTAATTAGTAATTGGCGTTCTACAACGTGTATATTTTCTACAAGGATGTTTGTTTTTGAATGAAATATATTTTTTATTAAAGATTCTTTTTCATCCAAAATGAACTGAGCTAGTTAAAAACTAAATAGGTTCGAGTATTTTTAAAAGGATTTAAAACAATTAGAAATTGGCGTTCTACAATAAAATCTGTTTGTTGATCTCTGATACAGCATGTCTTAATGGACATAAATAAAACAATATTTGAATTTCATACAAATGAAAGGAGGAAGACGGTTTAAAAAAACGCTTTTCCTTATTATTGTTTTTTTGGTCTGATATTCTTTATTAACATGTCAATTTGCTTTTGAAACTAGAAATACTTGTTTATTGTTTGCACAATTATTTTACTGAATAAACGGGGAGCAGAGAGTGGTGTTTTTTTCAATAAAAATCATAAGATATGGAATAAAAATCCAAGCATATATATATATATAAGTGTTTATGCAAAGCAACTCTCTAGAAAAAAAAACCCACTTGTATGCCGCGTAGACAATGGATTAAAGTAATCCCTAATCTGTGATATACAACATCATTGTTATGATACGTGTAACTGTTATGATACGTGTAACTGGTATGATACGTGTAACTGTTATGATACATGTAACTGGTATGATACATGTACGTGTAACTCTTATGATACATGTAACTGTTATGATACCTGTTATTGTTATGATACATGTACGTGTAACTGTTATCGCTTCTTAGGATTGTAACATCTGATTTCTGTTCTTTATGAAACTAAAACCTATAATAAAAATGTTTTGGTTAATATTATGGATGTTTCTTTAAAAAAAAAACAGGGTTCATATATACATGTTATAGGGAAAAATTGCAAAACATTTTACTTTTTGGGGTAGATGGTTTTGTTTTTAATTGTTAATGCCTCCTACCCCCACACCAAATAGAGTGTTCAATTCCAGTTGCAGTATAAGATCAAGATCCAGTACATGTGATAGTGTTTCATGTAAAATTTGAATCCTCCTCGTTTTTGCATTGTACTACTACTGCTAAAGATTGTTTACCACTGGACCACCTTCGACGAAATTATTATCAAACCATTTTCACCCAAAACACACATTATTAATCAATTTTAGAGAAACTTCGGAGTTAAAACTATACTTTTATCACATTAAATGCCTGGGATGCAAACTTGGATTCATCTATTAGACCCCAGCATCCTTATCCGAGTTGGAGGTTTCCCCAATCATCAAGCAGGTAGTCGGTGTGACGAAGCTTTATCTCTCGTTGGGTCCTGGCATTTGTTCCTATTAGTGTCAATTTCATTTTTAAGCCCCATTCTGGATTAGAGATTTACGCAATACACCGTTGACAGGGTGAAACAGACGAGACGGGCCGTTCTAGACCGAATCGAGCTATCGGCGTTATCTTCTGCTGCTGGAGATAAAACCATCCCGCCGCCATTACTCAGCGAAAGCAGGCGATACCGGCCGCTCAGATAACTCCCAAAATATTTACTTCATCAATTATCGAACTGGTTAGCAATTTAAATTGGTTGAAGGTAATTGTTGTAATAAAGTTCGTTTAATGATGTTAATTTGTGCGTATTCACTGTCACAGCAGTGCCTGACCTGCTGCATTTCGGAGTGTCGTCTGCTGTCGACGACCTCGCGGGAGTTCGACTGGCTAGGCGGTCGTCTGCGTGATTTTCTTTAATCACCGCTGTGATTTGTAATTTTGGTGATAATAAAAAGTCATAACAATTAGCTTCTTAAGAAATGATTGACAGATTAAAGCTGGCTGTCTCGGTGCAGATATTACGTCACCTCAGTTTATATTTCATACCGATTTGAAAAGCAACCGCGAAGAAAGAAGTAGAGCCCGTTTTATCGACCTATCGGGATAGTGGTTCGATCTCCAATCAAGACCGAAATTTCTTTATACTGCAGTTTTGTGCTGTTTCGCTTCTACTCTTTGCAGAAGGGTGGAGGTTGGTTGGGGTTGGTTATCCAGTAGGTTCTAAACGAGATCACTCGGTAGTTTTGAATGTCACGCAAGTCTTGCTATTAAGATTTGAAACATTTGAGACAGTTCATGTCTGAACCTCATTAAAAAAATTCTAGAATGGACGGTTGGGAATCATCTACATATATCTCCCAACTTTCTGTGAATGTGGTTGGACATTGCCAAAACAAAATAAAAATAAATAAATGAATAACTTAAAAAATCATTTTGGAATTTTATTCATTTACAATTTTTCCATTCAATTTAAACGAATTCATATAAAAAATTCTGATGATTTATTCTGTATGTATAATGTAAAGATGTCAATGTCATTGGCGAAATAATATGCTTCTTCATTTTTACGTCCGAGTTTGTTGCCATTTATGTTTGTTTAAAAATTTTTAAGTCGCATTTTTCTTTTTATTTGTAATTTATTTTTGGCGATTTTTGGACAACGGAAACTTTTCTCTTGGCAGTGATAGTGTTCATACACACAAAAAACTTAAATCTATAGTTAACAATGACTTGAAGAATTTTGGAGAAAGGTTTTATAAATGACTTAATTAAGTTAACTGTATTTGTACCTCAAGTAGTATTACACATTTCATTTTCTTCACAGTCATCAGTGATAATAAGGTTCAATAAGGCTCAAGACTATTGTTAGTTGCTCTACAAAATCATCGAAGTTCAAAGCTACTGTTGGTTTATTCAAGCAAAGTGTAATGAAAGTGCCAGTACTCCAGATTTTGCATTTTTGATGGGTGTTTCAGGGGAAGATGTTGTTGTTGTTGTTGTTGTTGTTGTTGTTGTTGTTTTGTTTTATTTTTCAGAAAAATTTAATTTACTTAAATGAGTGAGAACACACTGATCGACACAGCTACATGCTTAATACATGTACCTCCGATTCGTTGTAGTTTTATGTTTTATTATAAATATATCAAAACATCTGTTATCTCTACCACTGTATTAATTGATTTTTAACAACAAACATTCAAACAATATATACATACCAGAGCAGTACGATGCACATGTACAGACATATTTTTCTTGCAAAATCAACTTTCAAATATATCATTTTACTCAATGTATAAAAGAATCAATATAAACTAACGTTGCACAAGTTTGACAGAGAACAACTAACACACATTGAATTCAATTGATACATGTATTTTCCCACCTATTCTTAAAAGAGCTTAAACTATGGACAGAAATTTGAACTCTGGTCAGGATGAATCCAAATTTTATATGCTTGCGGGACAATATAACACGATTATTGTATAATATAATATAATATAATATATTTCTCCTCCAACTACAGTTCATTTCACAGTAATGAGAATATAAAATACAAATAGTACAAGAACCATTACAATACGTGTTTGACTAATTGGCCGATATTTCTTCACTTTAGCAATATATTCATAATTAAATGCATGTATGAGAAAAAATTTTTTTTAGCCAGAAACAATCAAATTGTTTTTTAGAGATCAATATTTAGAGATTCTTAGAGATCAGTATTATAAACTTCGCAATGCTTATGTTCAATCATGGCCAATTTTTTTGGTTATTCATACGAGTTAAATATATTTAGGCTTCAATTTTTTTTTATCAAAACTAAATGCACCCGAAACATTGACATTTTAGTTGAAATAATCTTGCAATTTGGGGTTTTTTTTTCCTTCGGTGTAACAAATTTCGACGCCAGTCTGGAATCTGATGGAGAAAAAAATCTTTGGAGGTGTCATAACTCAATTAACGAAGCCATTATTTGACAGTGATCACGAATTGGGGGAAATGGTTGAAGAGAATTCAGTTCCGATTCAAAGACAGAATTTGGTGCGGTATTGCACTCATCCTTAACGCCAGAAAAGTATTGACTTTTTGTATGACTTCAATTCGTTTATATTCTTTGTTTATTTTGCATACGCTTTGTTTTTAATGGTAAATAAAATTATATCTTAATTTGCAATGGGTCCTACCTAAAGAGGTTGACTCTAGAAGCCCCCCCCCCCTCTCCATAGTGCCCTCTTCCACCCCTTATAACAATGTTGGAGTTTTAATACAGTCTTTAGTTATGGATTTTACATATGTATGTATTCTAAACATGAGAAAATACATTCAAGTATGTTTTCAATTTCGGTGATAATATTGTTTGGGTTGGCTGACCATTCAAGGAGTCCTTAATGTCTTGTAGATTTCACCCAATTGTCTGCTCAAATCAAACAGAGAAGAAGAAATAAAAATGATTGAAAGGAAGGCGAAGAAGTTGATACATGGTATAAAACCCCCTTTTTAAAAAAGTGCTTTAAATATATTTTTTAAATCGTGTTAAAAGTTTTCAGAAAAAAAGTTCTTTTTATTTGTGAAGACGTGAAATCACAAAAATAAATGTTTTGGTCAAGTAAAGTTTAAGTATTTTGGTACATAATTTTCGTAATTTGATAGGTAAACAGTCCTTCCCTTTACAGGTGTTGAGGATAAGCAGGTATTCTAGGTAATAGACCAATATTGATCTTGTTAACTATGCTGTTGACCCGAAAGGGGACTAGGTTAGGAATGCACGAGACTTTCTGATTTTTACAAGTGTTTTCAGACAAAGAAATATAACCTAAAGGGATATTTTTTTGATTTGGTTTTTATTATTTTTTTTAGAAGGGGGGGGGGGCTCATAAGCCTAATGTAGGCAGTACAAAAAGGTTTGTCCTAAGCATGTGTTAAATAGGAGCTCATTCATGTTTTAGCCATATGTTGAAATAAAAATGGTTGATGGTTGTTAAATTTAATCGAATTTACATTGAATATGTTTCAGTATAGACAATCTAACAAATCAAAAATTAATGAAACGTCTGTTCATACAATAAAAACCAATAGTTAAATCAACAAAATTACAAGATATTTTTCATTCTCCCTTTTTCATTTTAAAAAAATGTAATCTTAAAGTCTTTTTCATGATTATGTTCCGATTTAATTTATCGATCGTCCGATTCTCTCTGATGAAGTCACAATTATGTAAGGAAAATCTAGAGTGAATATTTATCGAAAAAAGCCGGGAATAAATGATTTTTTAAATTCTTACCTAAACAATTAATAGTAATAAATGAAAACATTAAAAATATTCAATTTTATTTTTTTATTTTGAGATTTATTTTTTTTTATCTTGAAGTTAGGAATGTATTGATTTGATTTTCTCGGACTTTTAGGGATTTTATTTGGTAAGGATTTTTGCGTAAATTGTTGTTAATAAAGGTCGTTCATCTACCCACAAAATTTCGTCCATCTTATTGGTTAACAATTAGATATTATATGTCGGCCATTTTTCTTTGTCACATATCAGATCAGTTGCCCTGTGTCAGTTGACAGGTTGGGTTTTTTTTTTGGTCGTTTTTCCGTTTCCACATGACCTATTAATAAAACTTTTGTCAGGAAACATTGCTATCTCTCTAATTCACTCTAAGTGTGATTCAATGTTAAAGGTAGCCTTCAAAAAGTTAATTTTTTTTTATCTCAAAGGACTATATACGCAAAGTGGATTGGAGAAATTGAACGGAGTTTTACAAATGTGACTCCAATTAATAGGGTCCGCCAGTAGATTATCTGCCCCTTACGCCGCTAGAGGCGCTGCTGTACTATGAGGTATGGCGTACGCGTCGTATACAGTATCGCAACTGAAAAAAGAATTAACAATTCGCGGCGCTGTTACGACTGGAAGAAAAACGGACCTTATAGAAAGGTACGAGATTATAAATATTGGTAGTAGCAGTTCTATTTAATTGAAGAAGTCATAATATATGTTGTTTAAAACTGATATTCAAAAGTCAAATGCAATCGTTATCGTACATCGTAAACATGGTAAACGTGATCAGGATATATATTTATGGTTTCATTTGAGACGTCTTTGGTAGTTAAAACAAAAATAAAATCAGTGATCAATATGAATTTTAATTAGTCAAATATTTTTGTAAAGGTTGGAAGCATACGAGAGAAATTTTAACTTTAGCGGACCAGTGATAGACCTGCCTGCGGGAACGAAAGTAGAATGGCCGGCTACAGGGTATAAACAATTAACATCAGATCACTACGATGTCTTGCCGCATATTACAGAGGCCCATGTAGAAGGTAATTTAAAACAAATTCTTTGTAGACAATCAGTTCTGAACTGTTGAAAACTGTCGTGATATATGTTGCTTTTATATACATGATATATGAATAAAACTCAATCTACAATGGTGTAGCAAATTTATTTTAGTCAATATCAGATTCCGGCTTGTTAGCCTCTACTTGTTTTTAATTTCTGATTAGCTGTGTAATCTTATTAATTTGTAAGCAAGATCATTTCATTGCCTCTTAATTACAGTGATAGTTACAGATACATATCCATTGTATAAATAATATTATATACGTATTCCCTCCCCACTTTGAGAAGGTAGAGTTTTTCACTCCTCACATTGTGGAGGCTCTATATAGTATATAAGTGAGCGAAGTTGCCCACGAAAAAGACAGAGACGGATACAGACAGTACTTGCTACTGCTACCAATAATACATGATTGTGGGATTTTTTTAAATGTATAATTGCATTTAGATTATTTTGTTACTATTTTTTTATGTGATTTGTGGATTATATGTGAAAATAATAGGTGTTGGAAATATAAATTCACTATAATTAGTGAACTTTTATACAGACTTATTAGTCGTACACTGATAGAGTACTATGGGGAAAGGATGAGAAATTATTATTCTTAAGTGAGAAACCCTCAGACAGAAAGTGTTCGAAAAAGTCAGCAGTTTAGTCGATGCTACAATGGTCTATTGCATCCATTATCATTCTATTCCAAGGTTATTTCCAGTACAGACAAGCTCTCGACAGACAAATGATGGGCAACACAAAGGCTATTGTGAAAGGAAAACTGCTGCTGGAGTCAGAGAGAGTGGAAGCATTGAGCATTAACTCTCAAGATGATCATGGCAGCTTATTTTTGACTGGATTTGTTAGGGCAGCAATGAAGAAGAAGGTAGTGTATCAGTAAAACAATAACAACAAAAAGAAATTTCATAATTAAAAATTAGAAAATATAATTTTTTTGACAATTTTATGAAAATCAAATTCAAATTTGGTTATTTCAAAAACCCATGACTGTTCGTCTGTATTTAACAGGTGTCTTACAATTATCGTGTAAGAATTAACAGAAAAACAGGTGAAATTAAAAATTCAGATTGTGAATGCCCTGCTGGAAAGGGTCCCAATGGGACATGTAAACATATTGCAGCAGTAGCCCTCCTTTTGGTAAAATTTAGAGAAACGCGCATTATTCCAATTCCAAGGGGATGCACAGACAATCTCCAAACTTTTCATAAGCCAAAGAAGTCATTTCAAGTTGAGCAGTCTGTTTGATAAAAGTTTATTTGTTACTTATGACTGTTTACTTTTAACAGATTGCCAGATTATTTTCAGAATAGTCTGTGTTGTTCTTTGATGCTATAATCACCAACAACTTTTTTAGCTTAATGCAATCTCAAATTATTCTTGACAATGACCAATTAATGAATATCAATATTATTACATGCATTAAGTTGTGTGTCAGATTTCTTCAAAAATAACACATGATCTGAAAAAGAAAAAGTACAAATATTTAAGATTAGAAAGTTGTTTGTAATGTTTCATATTGCTCAGCATGCAGAGTTTTTGTTACTTTTACCCATGCTTCATTTTTAAACTGATGAATAAAGTTAAAATATTGCTGATTTAGAAAATAAGTACATGCATATATCATATTGACCTAAAGTTGAATAAAAATAGTTATTTGTTTAATTTATGTGGTATGAAATTTATATATATATCAGTTATATTGTATATATTATTAATATTAAAAACCTTTGAACTCTATATCTGAAACAATGAAATTATAATTTTTGTGTAAGAATCAATATTCAATTTTGCCAATTTAATTTTACAGGCTCCCCAATAAAAGCTGAAGATATGCCCTGTCGATACAACCCAGATCTGAGTGACCCAAGGCCTCAGAAGTACAGAGACAATGGTGGATTTTATAGCCATGCTAGCAACATTGTAACCAACTACTGTGCTTCATCATCATTAGATTTGTCTTTCAAATACCAAGTACCCAAGGCATTTATCAATCTTGCGGTACTGGATCATGACTACTTAGACTTGCCATTTACAGAATTTTGGATTGATGAAGCTCAGAAAGTAAGATAATAAAAAAAAGGCACAATAAGTTTATTTGTTAAGGCTATTATTTTCAAATAATGGTTGAAATGTGTATTTTAAAATCGAGCATTACTATTTGTAGAGGTTGCAATGAACAATCTTTTAACTCTAGAAGTGAATATACCAGTACTTGTACAACTTCCAAATGTATTGAAAAAATTTATTGCATTGAGCAGGTGTCAGGGTGGGATATTGCTCGCATTGAGTATACTACTAGGAAACAGAACCTTTCGAAAAATTGGCATCGAGAGAGAGAGTGGCGTTTGACTGCTTCCAGATTTGGGGATATTTGCAGAGCTACTGATCGTCGCAACAAACTGAAGCTTTGTGCTAGCATCTTTACGCCTGTGAAACTGAAAACACCAGCTGTGTTACATGGACAGCAATATGAAGCTGTAGCAAGACAGACATTCATGGCAAAAATGGGTCTAAAAGTTCAGACTTGTGGTCTTTTCGTAGATTCTGAGTACAATTATTTGGCTGCTTCTCCTGATGGTATTGTTGGAGAAACTGCTTTAATTGAAATCAAATGTCCCTTTAACGGTAGAGATCGTAAAATTGCTGCAGACAAGTTTTTTCCTTTTTTGGTAGAGGATGATGATGGTGTATTACATGTGAAACAGAATCATAGTTATTACATGCAGGTTCAAGGACAGCTGAATGTGTGTAAGAGAGAGAAGTGTTTCTTTGTTGTTTACACATTCTTGGACATATTTGTTGAGGAAATCAATGTTGATAGAGATTACTGGTATGGTTGCATGTTACCAAAACTAGAGTTGTTTTACAAGAAACATTATAGAAAATTTCTTGCTGAAAAATTATAACTTGATGTATTTAATATCTATCAAGCACAAGAACATGTGTAAAGAGTTAGACAAGTCTAGTACATTGTATTGTATAACTTACCAATTACATGTATTGTAAGTTGTGTTTACTTTGTAATGGAAAACATTTGATCATTGACAGAAATATTTCTAAGTCAAGAAATAAGATTGCTTTCCAAAGTTATTCTATTTATTAAATTTTGTTGTTGTTGAAATCAATGATGTTTTGAACTGGTACAGCTGTATTAAAAAGTGTAAATGCAACGATTGTCTAGATGAAATGTTGATTTTCTGCAAAAAGTGTCTTAAAGATGAAACAGAAATTAAAAATATGGAGAGTACATGCATAATATTGAAAACTGATTACAGTACTGCTATATAAATAATTTATTCCACTGTTCATTGGTGTTTTAGTCCTTTATTAAGAATATTTGTCAACAATGCATGGTCTAAAGTTGAGTATGGAAAAACAAATAAAAATAATTCTTGAGCCCAATATTGCTTTGCTCTGCGGAAGCTCTTTCTTTAAAATTTTGTATGTCTTTGCCAGGCCAATGATTCTTTCAATATGAATTCGCTTTGATGCTATTCTACGGTCTTTAACAACATCTTGTGCCTCAAGTTGACTTTTCCCTTTTAACATTGTAGGGGTATTGACTTGAACATTTCGTGAGGCAAACAAATCCTGAACCATGATACCCCTGTCAGCCATTATGCTGTCATGGTCTTGGAATTTGTCTTTGTCTTTTAACAAGTCGGATCTCTCAATTATTTGCCTGTCGCTTGCAGAACCACAATAAGCATCCGAAATAAAACTAACAGCTCCATGTGGTGTACAACCAACCATTACCTTTAGAGTATTTTTGTTTTTGTAGCTAGAAAATGTAGCACTCTGGGCATTAACATTCTGGGGTTTGTTTATGGGTATCTCCGTGGCATCAAGAATTACCCTTGTTTTGTTAAAATTAGCAAAGAAGTCATTTGGCATGTATTCATCAATTACTGATCTAGAGGGCCAAATATCTAACTCTTTGAGTTGGAAGTACATGAAATTGATCCATGTAACAATAATATTTGATACAGTACTTTCACTAACTTCAAACATATAACTAAGTTCAATGTCATCTTTTGCTTGCCTCAATTTCATCATAACTAAAAACAATTGATCTTGAGGAGAAAGCAAGTTACATTTAAAGTTCAAATCATGTGCCGCAGGACCAAGAATTTGAAAAAACATCATGAAATGGTCATAATTTTCAAACCCTGTGTAATATTTCACCATTTTAGGATTATTTTGTACTTTTTCAATAGAGGACCTGGTTGATTTATCAAAATCACACTGTACAGATTGGTCACACTGCCCATTTTCATCTATCTCATCACTTTCACAATCAACACTGACTTCCTCTTTCACAGACTCCACCACCACTTCATTTTGCACACAATCGCCATCATCACACGATACAATTTCAAAACAGTCACTGTCACTCTTTACTCTTTTATTGTATCTTTCTTCCCTTGCGCTACTTTGTTTGCCCTTGCATGCAAAGAGAAACACCGATGGAACAGCGTCAGGTTTTAATCTCTTTCTTTCCCCTTATTAAAAAGAAATACATCATTTATTATTCTTTCATATTTTATTACTTTAAAAAAGAAACGATGTGTTTTAGTTCATCATGATATTTGAATGTTTATAAACAATTATTGTCGTATTTGGCTACACGTTGATGAGACGTTTAATTAATAAAGCACAGGCTAAAACTATTTTAAGATTGGGTATTTTCCAGTAGTTTCTGTTTGGATGATCGGTAACCTTTATTTACATTCTACAGAACCCGTCTATTTTCATGAATCAATTTCGTTAATAACCATAGTCGCGCTTAATTCCAAGATTTAATCATTATTTAATCAAACAAACTAACCAAGAAGCGTAGACGAGACGTAACTATCTGGTGTAAAGTGATCACCGCATACGCGGTCATGAACAGCCGGCTCCCACAGCTTTTTAGACTTCTCATCTAGCCTTCGAATCGCGATTCGCCATTTCAGCTTTAATTCTGGGTTTGATGGAAACAAGTGTCCACCTTTTTTGTTTTTACACATCGGTACACAACAATAGACCGGCATTTTGTCGTTTACGCGTATCCAAGCTTAGCGAAAAGGGTAAACAATATGGCGACGGTTATACCTCATAGTACACTAGCGCCACCTGGGGGAGATAACTGTGCATGGCGGACCTTATTATCAAAGGAGGCGTGGTTACGGCGCTTTTTAAAAAGAGAATTTGTATTTCATTACAGATCAAAGATAAAACAACTGTAAACTTATGGATAACCCCTCTTTTGAATACGTACATTTTAATTTATAGAACTAGTCATCAGATGTAAATGTAGATGTAGTAGGCTTACTGAATATGAGAGAGAGAGAGAGAGAGAGAGAGAGAGAGAGAGAGAGAGAGAGAGAGAGAGAGAGAGAAGAAAGAAGGGGAGAGTAGAGATGGAATATTCAATTACCCCCAAAAATAAGAGAAGGAATTGTTATTTTGCCAGAATGTGGGTAAACTAACTGTGTGCACACGATCTAGTTTATGGTTCGTATGAAATAAGGGTACAAAGAATCGAAATTACAGCACATCATCAAGTCCATGTTTATGTAAACAAAACAAAAAGCAGCAATTTTTTAGCATATTCTTGTTGCGTAATCCTTACCGCAGTTATAAAGTGCATCAGAGAATTCATATTAGCGCATGCTAAATGTAAAATAGATAAATTGGTCATTGAAAATTGAGTAGAAAATTGTAATTTAATGCATTTTTATGTGGGTCTTATATATACATAAAGTATCTTTTAGAGAGAAAAAAACTTGTCAATTTAAGAAATAGTCCTATTTATTAACAGTTTGTAAGAGACGTAAATCTTGCCACAAGCTAACTGAATGTACACATGTATATGCAATATAGCTGCATGATGTTAACAGAATTTTGAAAGATAAACGAATTATTGTGGTCATTTAAAGTATTGGCAAAGAATTTTTTAAATACATAATTTAAATTAATTGGAAAATTCCTAGACTTTAATTTTATTTCTCCTTTATTTTTTTCTTATTTAAATATGCCGTTAATATTTTGCATGACAAAGATGGTCTTTAATTCGATTCTTCATTTTTCAACTATAAGAGTAAAATTATGTTGGTGTATAGCCTAAATAATTCAAGTGGTTTTTTGTTTATGAAATTGTGAAAAATACGTGGGAAAAAAGACAACTTCAGTTAATGTCTTCATAAATTGAAACTTCAAAAGAAAAGTAAAGTATTCACACTACAAACTGCATACGATGCAGATCAGATTTCAGTCTTTCTTTTTAAATTGCGAACACCAAGAAATTAATTCCACTGGCTGTTAATGAATTTTCTGGTGGTAAACATTCGTGTTGATAAGTTAGACGAGGGCATGATTACCGATTGTCTCTAATCAAAGTTTGAATTCGGAAACATCTCAACAAGGGCTACAAGACTTCTCTCTTTCTCTCTAGTTTACAGATCTGCACTAAACACGCGTAAAGCGCTGTTCTAGCTTTTGTTTCACGTGTTAGGTTGATTAGTCAGACTTTGTTAATTTCATCACCCATTGTATTGAGAGCACTTTGAGCATGGTAGTGGTTTCGATTTTTCGATTTCTTTTTTAGAGGGAGGAGGGGTTAAATTTTCTGTATGAACATGTATTCCCCCCTTTCCATCTTTATCTTTTCTTGGTAAATTTAATCAACATTCTGGCAAAATACCACTTTTTAGAATTAAATATTCTCTCTCTCTCTCTCTCTCTCTCTCTCTCTCTCTCTCTCTCTCTCTCTCTCTCTCTCTCTCGTTTCATTAGCATTGATAGTCGTAACTCATTTATACGGCCCAACATCTTGACAATACAAATCATTATATATAAACCTCCTCTATCCTCCACGGATTTACAGTTTATATAGAGAAAAATACTTCTCCTCTAGACATAAACCAAAAGCACATTCTTTTGATCTGACAGAAGTTCTACGATTACGAGATTAGCGTTGATGCCGTGAGTTTGGCGAGAGTTGGAAGCTCTGCCCCTTGCAGACCCCAAAAGGGAGATAACGCACTTGACACACAACCTGCACATGCCGGAGTTATCTCCCAATGAGTTCGCAGAGCTGATTTATACCCCCGATAATCGTTAATCTAATTACAAGCGTCTTCTGATATAATGACACGGTCATTATACTAAACAGTAACATCATGTTTACATCATGGCTACCGGATTTGTTCGTGTATTGCCATTCTCTGTCACTCTCAGCTACACCAAGAAATATTTTAAATAGAAATCATGGAATTTTTTCTCATTTTATCTATAAAAAAAATTTAAATAGTGAACTACAAACTTTTGTTTTTAAGTTTTAATTCTAGAAATAGTGTCCATAGGGATTTATACATGCTTAAGGTTTATAAAATTATGGAAGACAAATCAGTTATATAAATTTAACTTCAGGAAGATTTCATTTATAGGATTCTAAACAAAATAAAAATTAATTTATTTCAAAGTATTCTGTGCTATTCTAATTACAAGAATATTTGCCGCAATAAGTTATGTAATAAACTCTGTATATTTGCCTTGCCATTGACTTTTAAAATGAACGCCATCAAAATCTTGATCTTAATCTCATATGGTGGTAAAATATACATTTTATCACCATCAGAAAAGAATGGTTACATTTCATGAAGGAGAAAAAAAAATATATAATGATTGCATCGCCCTTTTCTTCGTTTTCATTTATGAAGGGGAAAAAATCAATGTAAAAATGTTTTACTTCTCCGCGACAAATTGTCCTAACAGTTTTCGCAGTTGATGAAATTCTCGATAATACCAAAATAACACCTCTCTAACTCGTTCTATTTATCAAATCTTGTTTAATGGATTGTAATGCAACTTGGAACATAGATGGAGAGATAAAGTTTGCAATGGATTTGTCAATTATTTTCTTTGAACTTGATAGCTTTTTCCTTGGACTAAATCTATAGCAAACGGCATTAAAGCTTTGAAAAAACATTATTGCAAATCAATTCAAATTTCCTTTTTCCGTTTCACAGCCGTGATACAACGAGTAATCGGCTCGTTATTAATTGTGCTTTTAAACACAACTTTTAATCAATAATTTGTACTTTGTTTTCAAACAAACTTGATTTTTTTCATAAAAAAAAAATAGAAGTAAAAAGAATACATTAGTTTTAAAATTATATTAAAAATTATTTCTGTGAGTTTTTAAAGTGGCGTGGTTACATGTTAACTTATTTCATTTCGTTGGTTCTGTTATGAATGATATGGAAATAATCTATCTGTTGACTGTTTATCGAATATTGACATAATCGTAAGAAAACGATACAAGAATATCTCTGTTTCTGTGATTTTTTTCTCTTTCTCGCTCGATGTGGGCGGGGTTTAAGGCGGAGTAATTTCCATTACAAAGATATCTCACGCGCACGATTATAAGCCAATCAGCGATCGCAGAAGAAAGATTTTAGACCAATGATATTTCAGCTCTTGTTGCCCACGAGAAAAAAGGGTCTGTAACATAGAGCTGTCATGTAAATGTTAGTTGAATATTTAACGCTAGTGAAACACGAGTACCGGCAAAACAAGTAAATATAGTAGAATTGTGATAAGATAGCGGCAATATACAAAATCCCCCTATATCGACCTGTGTGTACTTGGATGTTACTATACACAGTTGGACATGTGGTAGCAGAGGAAGAATCTTTGAGAAAAAAATTTGAATATTTGATATTGAATGACCGTAATATAACAACAAACTGAATTATTTTTTTTTTGTTGCGAAAAGAGAAAATCCTGCTGTTTCAATATTTGTTCGCAGTGAAAATTTGTTTAAACCGGGAGATTTAAACATTTCTACGCTGACTTTTCAGTCCTTTAAATTTTTGTTTTCCACCTGGAAAAATTGAATTCAACTAAATTTCTGCGGTGGGATTTCAAAAACGTGGGGTGAGTGCGATGTCCCTTCCTCAATTCGGATACAACTACCCCACTACAACTCTGTCCTCGCCGTCACAGGTAAGCTTGAATTAACTAATGTCCAATCTTAATCAATTAAAACGCTTGGATGATTGAATGATGTTAATTTTTCCACTGTCCTTTACTATTGAAAATTTCTTTGCATTTTTTTTTATTCTAACGACGGTCTCCTACGTACAGTAATTAGTGCAATTTCCTGTAATTAATTGTTACGGTAAACCACCACTAGTTATGGCTCTCGATCGGCGATTTTTGGTGATTCACGTACTTTAACACCAAACCACAGGCTCCATAACTTGAAAATGCAATAGGTTTTTTTGGACAATCGGTTTACATAAAACTATGATCAACGTCAAATGAAGTAGCCGAGATCATACATCAAATTCAACGAGAAATAGAAGTCCTATAATTGCAAAGATTGACAATGAATGTTTTGAATGATCTAATATATATTTTTGTTGTTGGTTATAAGCAATTTGTGTAAAATTCTGAAGTCTGTACACGTGGTAAATATTTGAATAATAAAGACATATTTGACCTTCATCTAAGCAGTATGTTGTATCATGCTATTTAATAAGGAAATAAAATGCACGTTTCTACAAAATCTTATTGACAAAACAACATTTAAATTTAAATATTTTGATGTACACGGTTTTTGCAGAAATGACATATGTTTAAGGAAAATGTTTCACGGTTTTACAGAAATTCTTGCTGTGACAATTAAGCAATGTTTTTTTTTTAAAATCAATATTAATTCATTTTCCATTGGCAATATATTTCATACAATGTATTATTTATTAAATTTTAGCAATTATTTAATTTAAATTATAAAAAAAACAGCATGTAATTTAATGAAGCATAATATGAAAATACATTTATATATTATATAGCAGCAATTGATTACTATGCACCAAACACAGATGTCGATATCTGTTATTATTTTGTTCATTAGTCTCCATATGAAGTCATGATCTTCAAAATAATTGCATAAATGTGTCCATGCTATATTATATACACTATACACGCTTATAAATCTATTAGGGGAAAAAAAACTCTGGAATAACTTTTCGATATTCTGCATGCTCAAAGAAATCTTTGTCTGCAAATAAGGTTTTTTCTACATTTTGACTATTTACTAACTAACGTTGAGCACTAAATTGACAGAAAAAGCATTATTTTCTACTCTTATCTCACTATTATTTTAATTAATATTTTTTTTATTGTTGTTTATTATTTTATATGAGTTTTCTATGTCTCTACAGATCCTGATGTCTACCCCTACAACCTCCACACTATCGTCACCGACCACCTCATGTTGTGAGAATGGTCGGCCCATAATGACGGACCCCCACACGGGACAGACGGTGTGTTCCTGCCAGTACGGGTCGGGTCTGCTCAGCGCCTACTCCCGGGTCCCGTCCCTCACAGACTCCGTCTACAGTGCCGGTCCCTACGGCTCCCAGAGCTACATGCCCCTGGGGACAGACCCTTCAGCCTTCTACTCCCCTCTGGTAAGTGTCTCATTCCACGCTTCACTTATACATTGTATAACTCCATGGTGATCCAAATAAATGGCTCAATTTGATAAATCGTGGGGCTTTTTACTTTGTGTGTTGGTCTTTTTCTTTAGAAATGGGGCCTTTTTTTTTTTCTTTCTCTCGATCATCATACCCGCGGCGTCTCTTGAATAAAAGTGTAAATAGGGATAGCGTTTGGCCACACGACCGTCAATACCGATGTAAATGAATCCATCAATCAAAGTCGGTCTGATCTTTGTCAATCGATAAACTTTCTCCTTTTTTTTTTTAATTTAGGCTTTTCCTTGTTGTATAGGGTATTCAATAATTATAACCATGCAATAATTCTTTGAGGCATATTTCTCAAAAGTAAAAATTCAAAAGTTATCATTCGCTAAGAAAGAGAATGTTCAAACAATAACAAAAATATTGACTTTTGTGTTCTACAAATGATAAACTGTTGATGCAAGTTTTTCCTCGAAGAAAGATTGTGCACCCGATTTTAAATATTCGTTACGAACAACTACTAATCTAACAACATATAAATTTGCTCTAAGTTCATATGGAATATTAATTCCATAGAAATTAAAAAGCATTCCATGTTTTATTTTTCGGTTGATTTTCTTTTCCTTGAATTATATTAAGGAATATTTTCTGAGCTTAATTGCATTTTTGGCAATTATTTTAATTATTTAAAAGATATTTCATTCTGGAGAAGGAATAACTTTAGGGTAATTTAAAGTTTAATGAGTACACATGAAGACGTAAAGCAATATAAATTTTTGTTTTCAACACGAGTTTGTGAATTGCTTACCCTCCCAGTTAAATTGGCGAGTTGCTGACCACGCTTGCTGATGTTGAAGAAAAAAATTATTGATATGTTCCTGACTTGTTGGCCATTTTGTTTAGATCTGGCGATAAAGTCGGGGAAAATAAGGCCTATCGGATAGCCTCTTTTTTCTGCCTCTCCGGAACTCCACGGGGTTCCACGTTATCTCCTTGTGAACAGAAATTAGTCGCCATGCCCAGACCATCTCTTACTTTCCCTAAACCAGTGGTTTAAAAATTGTTTCCGAGAATCCTAAATATTTTAGAAGGGTGAAGCTCTTCCTCTTTTTACACGATGTTTTTCTTTCATAATTGAATAAACGGTATTTAATTTTAGATACACGCATGTTTCAAAGATTATGATTAGCTCTTAAAAGTTTTCACACTTTTCTTGAATCTGTTCTTGAATCTGTTCTTGAATCTCGGCAGTGAGCAGACGATCTTATTGACAAGAAATCAAAAAAGTATTTAATTCCAGTCAGACGTTTGTTTTCGTTTTAATGAAAACAAAATCGTAGAATCCCAAAGACAAATACTGCAGAGTTTAACCGACAAAAATATAGAATTTAAACTTTTCAACTTTCTATACAGTTAACAGTAAAGATTATAAGGGTCATGCGTATTTCTTTTTTAACTTTAAACTTATCATGATATTAAAAGAGAAAAGGGATATACGGTTTAAAACAAAAAATTACCCCTTTCTACGCAGTTTAAAATTGAATTAATCACGCAAACAAAAATAAGAATATACTGTATGACTTGGGTAAACTGATCTTGGAATCTTTGATAAACATTCAAAGATTAATCATTAATTCTGCCTCCCAAATAGCAATCAGCATCGCTTGGTAAAAAAAAAAACACACCACATAATTTCTAGCACTCTATTAGCCTTTCATATAAGATGGTGAGTAAGTTGTCGTTTCTCCTACATTCCCTTGATTTTTTTTAATACATAAGCATAATAAAATTTCAATTAGTCATAAATATTTTTTCCGAAAATAAATGTATAGAACAATCAACTTGTGATTCAAACGATTCCTATAGAGAAGAAATAAAAGTTATATTTAAAAATAAATAAAACTGGCAGGAATTCGAGATAAAGTCTGATTCGGAGAGAAGCTTGATAAAAATCGGGGGTGCCGAGACTCTTTGACGGCGGCCCTATAGCGAAGTATCCGCAAACTGCCGGGCAATTAGAAACTATCTTGTTCACAATTTCCCTCAATCTCTTCAGAACAGCAGGTTCCGTAGGGTGATTAGCAGAAATTTATAGAGCCCCATCGCAGTGTCGGCAATATTGGTTTTAAGTACCTGAAATCTTTAACTAATTTTCTGCGACAAACTTCCTCCCTGCTCTGTTAAAACGGTGCTGAGATAATGACATCTCCCCACTTGATCCGGGACCTTTCCGATCACCTTTCTCAGGCTCACTGCAAATGTTCATTCACAAAATTCAGGGAAACTAAATCATTCCATTCTTTGGTCTTACGGTGTGAAATATGGTTACGGGCTTAATAGAGGAAGCTACGGACAGGGGGTGCCAATTGAAGATTTTATCTGTCAAAAATTTCATAACACCGATTTTTATGTTTCATTACGTTCACGGGTTTCAAACTGCGAGTACTTCAATCCCAATCCTGTGATATTTTCTCTCTTTCTCTCTCTCTCTCTCTTTTCTATGGAATAAATTGACGTTTCATTACTATAACACTTAAAATATATGAAAGTGCTCGTTTCTTGAAAAGAAAATCCATCAGTCATTCACATTAAAATTTTAAAGAAAATTTTTTCATAATTCAAAACAATTTTTTTTCATCTCTACTCTCCCCTTCTCTCTCTCTCTCTCTCTCTCTCTCTCTCTCTCTCTCTCTCTCTCTCTCTCTCTCTCTCTCTCTCTCTCTCTCTCTCGCTTTCTTTAGAAGCTACAAAACCGATATTGTATTGTATTGTTCATTTGCTAAAATTCATATGAATTATAAGCAGTTGTAACATGTGTACATAATCATATATATAAATATATTACGCTACACTCTATCTATGCAGGAGCACACAGTTCATACATGTATATAAAGATGTTGTTAAAATCTATTTGATACGCATAAACATAATAATTGTTTGCAAATTTGCTTTTTTTAAGCGTGCAAATCTCATCGTTGCCAGCTATAAAGATAACGATTTATGGATTTATGAAGTGGCTAGCAAACAGAAAGGCGTCGTGTACAGGCGATTTAAATTGAATTGAATTCTTGAACTTTTCATCCTCTGCAAAATTCTTCTCTCTTGGCCCTGTCGATGTCTGTGTGAATTCTTCCTTTGGTGGTCCCTTAAACCCTGGCATCGTATTTGGTATACTGTACCCAAGTCATTAACCAATAAGCTGTAACATGAAGAAAAATCGTTTTTATTTAATTTCATCTTCTGATAGCATGTCAAAATTACAAGAGTTGGGTGGGTTTTGGGGTTTAAATTTTTTTCGAGATATGCGGTTTAGCTGCTTGACATTTTGAAAACTGACTTATTTTCCTCTCGCGTCGACGCCTTGTAAATAAACAATTCCCGCGGCCCTTCCGTTTACAAGTACTAATTATTACTTATCTGCCATACTAATTAATTTATACATCCTGCAAATCATTAGTCTTCACCTAAAACATTTCCATAAGATATTTTGAGTTATGGCAATGTATGATTACACAACGCAGCATTAGTGCATTAGTTGATGAATTACCTATTTTGAAAATCATTAATTATATTAATGAAAATATAATGCGTACAATTTTTAAGTTTTATGAAAAATTCTAGGCTTTTCAGTATATAATTAATACATTAATGAATTGTAAAACTTGTTGTAAATTTATGATATAAAATAACGACACTATAAACGATCTTCTGTGTATTGATCTAAGCCATTAATTCAAGGAAATGTTGACAGACTTAAATTCTAAATTATTAAAAATATAGCTTGTTCAAAAATTGTTTATGGTGTGTTTCCCAAAATTTCTTTTTTTTTCTTAGAACGGTAAAATACGGGGAAATATCTTTTGTTTCAATACAAGTATATTTTTAAGTCGTATAAAAATGTAGGTAATTGATAATTTTTTCAAAATGAAGAATTAATTGTTTCAAGGTGAAAAAAATCAGGATTAATGCATAACTTTGAGTTATTATTTCATATCAATTCAATATAGCAAAGCCAGATAACAATTTATATCAAAATTAATAAAGATCTTTCAATTAAACCATTTCTATTAATGCAATAAATATTTATTGCCTCAATTAAGGGATTTAAAAAAATTAAATTAATAAATTAAAACCAAAGCAAATACTTTTATCAAATAAAAAAAATGTTTACTATGATATTTTCATTGATAGAAGCAATCTTCCAAAAAATTATCATCAGCTAGAAGTCAATACCTTTTTAACTTATAAAGTATCCTCGCATGTTTTTAGCAAAAATTTACGAGAACAAAATTGAAGTTAAGTTCTGAAAATAAACTAAAAACTCGAAAAGAAGTTAATACAATTTTATTAAAAATACCCCTCCTTCAAAAAAAAAAAAATAAAATAAAATAACCGCTCAAAATATGGGTGAACTTTATTTTTGAGAGAAAATTTATAAAACATGCATCGAATGAACTGGGATATTTATAATTAGCTCTGCCTCTTTGTTACAGAATTCTCCCTACGACCTGAAGGACGGATCGGATGCTGCCTGGCGGAGCCTGTCTCAGCCGTCTGCCTGCTACCCTTACGATCCCGCCATGGCTGCTTATCCTTACGGAAATGCGTAAGTGTCTTTCACTTGAAACACCTGACTTTCCGGTCCTTCTTTTACAGAAGAGTTCTTAGTTCTAAAGCTCTCAGTAGAAGTACGCTGTCAATGAACTCCCCAAGAGAGAGTTTTTTTTCCCAAGAGTTGTAAACATATAATTTGTGGCAGTATTGTGCAAGAAACATGAATGAATGTTGTATGATTAAAAATCTATTTTCTCTAGTGTTTTTATTAGAAACACACTCTTACTCTCAAGTATAATTGTCAATTTTTTTTTCAAAAAAAAAAATTAGTTATGGTGGAATGGATCTGAATGGAGCCGCCAGACGTAAGAACGCCACAAGGGAGACAACAAATACTTTAAAGGCTTGGCTCTATGAACACAGAAAAAACCCTTATCCCACAAAGGGCGAGAAGATAATGTTGGCCATTATTACCAAAATGACGCTAACCCAAGTCAGTACTTGGTTTGCCAACGCCAGACGCCGCCTTAAGAAGGAGAACAAGATGACATGGTCGCCAAGAAACCGGTGTGGAGACGCCGATGATGAAAACAGCAATGACAAGGCCGACGATGATGATGAAAGTGATGAAAAACGAAAGACCGACGAAAACAGCAACGACCCCATTAAACAGAACGAAGAGAAGGACAGTTTTGGTAGGTGTCTAAAAGCTTCTCTCATCTGCACGCGGAATCTAAACTAAACAGAGTTTGGCACATGGGTATTCGAAACGTTGAATGATCGTTTTCATTGTGATAAACAGTTTTTCTTACGATTTGATAATGACTCATATTAAAGTCTTCAGTCTGGAACTCACAAAATGAAACAACACAGAGATTGGGCTAAGTGTTTTAGAATTTGTATGATGTATCGCTGATATTTTAAAACATGACAACTAGATATTGTTTGCTCTATGAATGCTGAGTGCTTGGAAATACTGAAAACATGACCTCGGCTCTGACAATTAATATTTGCAACTCAGATTAATGGCTGCGATGTCGAAAGCTGATTATAGTACGTGCAATCTTTGAAATTTCAAAGCGATGTCACCTTTGCATCAGACAGTGGAGTCTATTACGCTATCGAGATTCTCCCGTTATCGGGTTCCCACGTATAGACTCAATGTTTCTCAAGAATCAACCTCAGAAATAATATGTGCAGAATGCAGGGGATTATTCTACGCGATAAGACCTCTAACAAATATTTGATCGTATTTCTTGACTAATTTAATCAAAGAAAACAAAGATTGTCAGTTGTTTTACGATAAGAGTTTAATCACGGCATTTAATAATCGACGGAGGCTTTCGTTCGGACTTCAAGAAATCCTCCATACCGCTTCAGCTCTTTTCGATATCATCAATGTTACATCTGCTGCGAAATTTATCTGCGCGTGCATCGCCTTTTCGTCTCCACACTTTCGTTCAAGTTGTCTTGAAAATTTTCACTCATATCTGACGTCCAGCCCCTAGCAATCATTGGCATTGACATTCAATGTGCATTGTTATCCGTTTCATAGCAGACTTCGTTTATCCCCAAGTTCGTCTCTCGCCTCCCCCCGTTTAGCTGGTGTTCTCCGGTCGCTCGTAAATAAACCTCCCCCTCTGTAAACGAGAACAAACGACATGAAAAAGAATACTGTAATTTTCTCGGTTTTTTTTTATTATTAAAAATCATGGTCATGCCTTAATGCCTCTAAGTAGTTAGCAGACGATCAATTGACACTTGACAATCAGCTGGAATCCTGTAATTATGAGAAACTTCGGACGACACGAGGATCTAAGTTCTCTGCTTTCTCACTGCACGTGCTTCTTAGGATTCATGTCAGCATATGTGATGGATAACCCTTTTTGCCTGTTGTTTAAAAAAGAGAAATTTCATTGGGGTATTAGAAAGGAATACTCAGGCGTTTGATACTAATCTTCTCTCCATTTGAATTTCTTTTTTGCTCATATCGCCATTTCGTGCGTGGATAAGCCGCTATAATTGAAATCAATAACACAAATCGAAAAGGACATTTATATTGTCAATGGGCTCATAATCACAGATCGGAAGGTATGCGCTTTTAAAGATGGACACGGTCTCACACGAGCATTTATGATGAAACGCTTGATAGTAAACACATATTCCCCCTAGTTAAAGCATTACACGTAAACCATTCCTTTGGGTCCCTTAGGTTGCCAGCTTGAGAGTATTCGTGAGCCACATTAAGCCAGATTACCCGCCCGTAATCCTGACCCAAAGACGATATTGCCGCCAAACACGCATTTTTTGACGGAAAATGATTAATTATTGCCGTTAAAATACCATCCTATCTCATTCTTACTATTTGCTTTCTTCTGCTTTATATTTCCATCAAATGGGTATATATTTTTATTCAAAATTAGGGATGTATTTTCCTGGATGACCAATTTTGAAGGTGCTTTTTTGCAGACGTCATTACAGTCACGTGACTGTCAAAAAAAGCTATGCGTCGAGAACATGACAGGTCTATTAGCGCGTGGCCCTTTTTTCTGTCTGGTCGTTTATGGTTTGGTTTCACTATTTGTAGTTCCGCCATAAATTAATTGTATTTTGCATTATGTTTTATCCACAAAAGAATTATATATTACATTGTTATTGACTGTCGTTGGAAATGGATACATTAATCACCATTTGATGTTTGGAGCCTCTCTGCCTGTTCGACAACTGCTAACACGTCCCGAAAGACAACACGTCTCCTGTCCGTAATTGTTTAAAATGCTTACTGTTTAATCTTCCACTTCAAAGGAAGCATCTTCTATTTCTAAGCATTGAAACCCTCAAAAGTCATTTCCTTCTAACTCGATGATTTTTCATACCGCCGAAATATTAGCACACCCAGAAGTTTTCTAAAGCTCAACGTCGCAATATATATCCGCAGAAATTCCACTCAATAAAATTATAATTTCTCTCTCAGAAACAAAAAAAAATTGTTAAGAGTGGTATGGGACGTTATCAACGTTGGATGTTAAAAGGTTCCGGAAATGCATTATTTTATTTTTTTTATTGGAAAGAAACAGTATTTTTTTTAATTATATAAAAAACACACACAATTTAAAAAAAATGTTGACATTTTACCCCCGATTTCTCTATTTACAATGAACGCTTTATTGTAAAAAATAGACTAGAAATTATTACAAATAGAATTTTCCTTGAAGCTGACTTAATTTGTTCAATCACGACATGGTAATCCCCTTCTGACATACACACTCTAAAAACTCGTTCAAATTTACTTTCACTTTCCTTGCAACATCTGGACTGTGTTTATTTGAATAGTCAAGAGTACCTTTCTTTTCTCCTCCAATTTCTAAATCTCTCCCAAGAAGCGAAATAGTGTGGTCCTGCAAAGAATTGTGCAGAAATTGATTCTTGCGACAATTCGTTTTCATCTGTCTGATGCAGGTGCTATTCTTGTAGGGGGGCATAAGCTAGAGGACAGCTTTGCAAAACACTTGAACATTTCATTCAACTTTGAATTTTTATTTCGTTAAATTGTACTTAAGTGAAATGAGATTACAGTACTTAGGACATTCAGTAAAAATATCAAGCAAGGTCGACCATGAAATGTTATATGTATTTACATAAAAAAAGTGAAACTATGATTTGTAAGGTGTTATAAATATGCAGTAAACGTCGTTTTAAAACAGCCTTTTTAGTTTAATTTTTAGAAACAATTGCTTGTATTTTAATAAAGCAATGAAACTAAATAATTTATTTATTTCTATTGACAGACATCTTGAAAGTCAAAAACGACCAAGATTCAGTGATGGAGGAGAACTCGGTTTTCAGCGACAAAAACAGCCTGATGAGTACCCTGACCCCGATCGGGGTGGTGGACAGTATGCAAGCACCCTCAATGTCCAACACAGAGTTGAAACCTTCGATCATGGACCATAAACGACTCGAATCCCCGTGTTCTAACAGCAGTGACTCTGGTCTCAGTGACATTAACACTTCCCTGACCTTAAACGCTTCCAATATGGATGTCGGGGATGGTTTAAGACCCCGGATATGGTCTCTTGCGCATGTTGCGACCTCTACTGCTGGATGCACCAATACTACCTCCCAACTCACCAACGGAAAAGACCAAAGCCTTCCGCTAAATTTCTCAAAATTAGGATCACCTTCCATGCCATCTTCTGCCTCTACAATGAGACCTTGGATGGACAATGCTTTCTCTATAGGATCGTCAATGTTCTCTACAAATTCCTCATCTGGTTATACAAACCTTAGTGCCAACAACGGGAGCGGGATGCTGGACAAGAGCTCAACGCTGCCCGGAGTAACCGGATCCGGATTTAACGGACTCTCGTCAACCGGAAGTTCACCTATTCTACGCCCCTATCCTTCTCTCTCAACCCTATACTCACCGGCGCGTGACGTAGGAGCAAGGAGTAATGAAAGACTAACAAACCCTATCGGGTAATTAAACTTTATTTATTTATTGACATTCAAATGTTTTTAAAATAAAAAAAAATAAATGTAGGTTATGGAATGTATACAACGAACTTTAAACAAAAAAGAAAAGAAAAATACAAAGCCAAATTGTTTTCTCATGTATCCGAATTTTTGCACATCTCATGAAAAGAACAAACATTGATTTTTATTACTGAAGATATAATTTGTTTTTGTTGGATTACTTATAATTCGTTCATCTCGGAATATCTTCAGAGAAGATGTGCCGACCCTATCGTATTAGGATTCCTATGTGGGGGACTATCTTCAGGAATCTACGGATGTTTCATGGTGAAGCAGGCGTGATAGGGTCAAAATCTTCCGTGCTCTGAGACATTTGGAGGGCGCTTAAGGACAATGCGCGATCCTATCCCGTTATATTCAGTGCTTGGTGCAGACAAGAGTTTTCCTAACAAGGTTAATATGACTACGAAGGGATTTATAAAGACTCCGATTATTCTGAAGTGCTAAATATTCCACCAAGTGCTATGAGCCAAGTGATGTTTATACTGACTTGATGCTATCAGACAGGAAAATTAGTCAGAAATTGACATTGGGAATCAGGGTAACGTGTTTATATTTATGTCTAATCGTATGTTGACATTGGTCATCGAGGGGGAGATATTGCCTCGTTGGGTTCTCTCACCCTGAAAAGGTCGGGCTCGGGCTCCACTTTAGAACTCAAGTAGTCCGAAGAAAGACTTAATGCGCCATCAGTCTTTTTACCTATTGCGCTTAATTGAACTGAAGTGCGCTGTCACCATAGTCTTGAAAAATGAGTTTGTTGAGCAGAAACAATGATAATTTAAGAGCTTTGAGGCAATATTTACTGTGAAAAATATCTAAAACATTCTTTCATGATTTCAAACTCGTTTTCACGCGGCAGACAGCCTTTAGCTAAAGAAGGTCATGAATAAGTCTTGTAAATATTACTCTAGAATCACTCGACACAAATTTTTTATAAATTATTTCGAGGTCTTCTGCAAATTTTTCTTGATGTGTATATTATTTTTGAGATGTTTAAGTTAAGAAAAGAAGCATTTGGGGTTTATAGTAGATTCTATCTTGTTAAACAAGATTGAACAGAAATAGTTTTACATGATCGATTAAGAAAAAAATTATTAAGACTGTGTATTTATTTGTTTTCTATTTATTACCGAAAACATTTTATCAGTCATTTTATAAAATGGCTGTTGTATATTAATACTACAATTTTGAGAACAAAGGCAAACTCGGTTTTGTATTTGCAATTGACACAAAATCATATTGATTATTTCTTCTTTTGTTTTATTTTTCTTTGTCAATATGTATAGCTGTTTATTCAAATGGAATAATAAAAAAATTATTGAGTAACAAATGGCTTGGTTATATTTCGTTGAAAACATTTTATGAGATAATAATTATGATAGTCATTAAATTAATATTCATCAAACACGAGGCTGAAAGGCTCATTTCTGCTGTTGGGGTTTTTATACTCTTATTGTGATAGTTGCATTAAGCATCCAGGACCCGTTCAAGGCAACACTCATAAAGCAGCACCTAATTACCCAGAAATTCAGGATGCTCTGCAACATTCATTCGGATTAGCGTTGTTTTAAAATCTGGATACAAAAGGGGATGAAAGGTGTCGAAAGGGAAATGACTGTGATTGACATTATGAGCAGGGAATCCTGTTTTCCTGTATGTTTCAGGGTTCGTAAGAACGACCTAACAGACCATTCAATGCCACAGGAAAGCCCAGTGTTGAGTAAGTGCGGTGCGTTTAGTTCGACTGTCGTCAAAAACAAAGGAGAAAAAAAAACACCCCAGAAACAGTGATATTTCCATTGTTATTTTATTCGTTTGTTCGTTTAAATACAATAAACATATTTATTAGATAAATGGATAAATTAATTTGTGCTGCAGAGAAATTTGATTTAGATTATTGATTTAGGATTAACGTTTAATATTGTTTACAATAAAAAAAAATTCAACATTTATAAAATACAATTTTGTATTTTTGTTTAGCTCTGATTTTTTCTAAACAAAATGAAATTCAAATAAAATTCTTTAAAATATCTTGATGCAATGGTACCTCAAATTTCTTTAAAAAAAAAAAACTGCTACAAATTAAAATTGTCATTTAAAAAAATCGCTCTTTGAACCGATTTATCCGACTACATGGACAAAATGCAGGAATTTCTGAGACCATAGCTTATCTGGTCGGGCATCTCTTGGGGCAGGGCACTGGTCATTGTCAAGTCGTCCAGGGTGCAGATGGTCTAGATAAGAAACACAGGGGGTACGCATTATCCAGTACCTTTTGATTACGAGTAATCTTTTCACTTAAATGATGTTAATGAGGCTTAAAAGCCGTCACGTTTAATGCTGTAAGATAGAGGCTATGATCCGGACATCAAAAAATCTGATTTGGGGGCTGGACTGACCGGAAGTCGATTAGCGATCCATTGAACTGATATTGATATCGATATAAGATGTCCAACGGTTGTTGATATGAAACCATTAATAATACTTTGCAAGTTGCAGAGTAACACTTTAGATCAAAGAGATTGTCGAACCAAAGAATTGCTAGAAACTATGCAATGTTACAGGTCGAAATATTTGAGGTCGAAATGACCGAAATGGTTAAGGGTACCTTCTACGAAAATTCGTTGCTGTAATTATAATTGAATTTTTTCCCCTATCATACCCTGGACTATTTCAAGAGTGCAAGAGTGAAAGTTCTGCATCACACTTTATAAAGAACGATTCAATACGCCCGACTTTTCATGAATTCAATATTGTGAATGCTTTTCAGTCGGATGACATTCGTAAAAATATCCATTTCATTCTCACGTCTTTGATCTCATTTAAAAATTGATCAAGTCCTCAACTGCCTGATGCTTCTTTCACCGGCCTCCATATTTTCCAAATTAGCTTTTATTGAACCTGTAAAACGTGTCAGCTGATTTTCTTGCCGAATGACAGCCATCCGACATTGGATATCTCTAGATCGAATTCGTTCATTTTACCCACAATGCAGTCTATAATAGGGCGCAATTGAAAGGGAGTCGGTAGCAATGAAATGCAGTATCTCTTTAATGACAGCGCATTCTCTGTTTCCTAATTGATAATAATGGACTGAATGTATGGGAAGGGTATGATGGCTTCGATACTGTCAGTTCAACTGTCACCCATTGTTTCTGAACGTGTTCGGTTTTTATCTCTCGGTCTGAGAGAGCTTGTTATTCTATTGCTGGCCCACTATATGTAGCTTACTCAGGCTCTGTAGCTGGGTATTAGAGGGATCGGCGAATTATATATGACGTCAATTTATTTTCATTATTTTCTTCTTTTTCTTTTTTTTTTTTACCATATGAATGATTATGAGAGAGAGAGAGAGAGAGAGAGAGAGAGAGAGAGAGAGAGAGAGAGAGAAAGAAAGAGAGAATATTTCAAGTGCATCAGAATTAAATATTTAACTATATGTTAGAATTCATGTAATAATTAACTGCAGTACTCTTTTGCTAAGACGGAATGGGAGTGGTAGAAAGAATAAATGACACAGTTCCGGGAGAGAGACAGAGAAAAGAGAGATAAAATTGATAATTAAAACTTAAGAAAGCAAATATATATATATATATATATATATATATATATATATATATATATATATATATATATATATATATATATATATATATATTTATAATGAAAAATTAAAAAATATATATAAACAACTTCATTTGATACTGTCAGCAAAATTCATTCCTTGAATTAACAACACAGTTATATGATATATTCAGGTAAAAATATACCTCTTAGAAATACTTTTGAAGAGGAACTGTACACCTCCAAGGTGTGACGAATTTCATCTTTATTCGAACTCTTTAAATGCATTTTGGTAAATTAAAAAATAATTAATAAAATAATTATTTTTAGTGCGATGTCTTTCATCCATTATCAGCGATATCCATATACCACCTGAATAAGAATATTAAACAGAATATGATATATATTTATTTACATGTGAATTTTAGAAAGACCGTAAATGTACAAAAAAACTAAATATGGTACACGTACATGTATTTATGCAAGCGTATTTATGCAAGCGTATGTAATTATTTATGATAAAATATGTTATATAAGATCTTCGTTTTAACAAACATTTTTTAAAAGAACTCGTTACGATAAAAATGAAGAGAAAAAAAATCCAACATATCAGCTATAATAGCTTGTCACCTGTCAAACTAAAACGGATGAAATATCCGTCAAAACCAGTCTAAAAATATGGGCCTAAAGAGACGGAAAAACAACAGCTTGGGACATGATCTTTAGGTCTCCGAGGGCTCCGGAGAGATGAGTTATTGAATCTATTAGACCTATTAGAGAATCAGAGAAAACATCATTACAGCAAATCTGTCGAATCTCCATCTACATGAAGATAAATTAGCTGGAGTGTCAACCCCCCGAAGTCCGCGACCGACCGTCGCATAGTAGAGCTGCTCTCTCTCTCTCTCTCTCTCTCTCTCTCTCTCTCTCCGTGTCCTTGGGATGGCCATACAGACGGTCACAAATAATCCCTGTTTGCACACGAGTTAGTAGCGATCTGCACAATTTTCAGTGATTTATCGTGGTTCGCAGGTGATCAAAATCCTCCTCCGGGCCAGTTCTTCTCCAGCGACCGGTATAGAGAGGTATAAATCAATTACACGTGTAAATCATATTTAAAACATTTTACATTTTCTCATTGCGATGTTTCTTTTGCAGATAAATCAGACAACCTGGTCGATTCTGTTTCCTCCACGATCACGTGCCTTCGTTTTCACTGGGAATTTGTCAAAGGAATTATTGCCCCGAGTGACAAAATCGCTCTTTTCGCTTCCTTAGACCCATATTTTTTCTTTTATTCGAATGTTGAACATGGTCTGAGAGGGTTCTAATACTCTAATATCTGTGAAGAAAACCCGAATACTAATATTTTCAGAAGCAAGTGAGCCTTCCAAACCAGTGTTGATATAAACACTTCATCGTTATCTAGTTATCACGCGGGGACTTTTTACTTGCAACAATAACGCAGACTAGTTCGCGGTTCCCTAAGCTCGTATTGCTGACATTTCAGATTAGACACCTCTTAATTATACTGAAATAAGAAATATTAATATTTCTTCAAGATTCCACTTGAATGAATGAAGAAGATTTTTTCGGGGGTCTGGTCTAGTTTATCCACAGCTGTTGAAAAGATATTGATTACAAAACAATACCTGCCCCCTGGATCCCCCCAGGGCCCTTAACTGCACACTCAACAGTGAGGGAAAATCTCAGCGTGGGGCTATAACACTAAAACTTCTGCAACAACAAATCTATATACCCTAGCGCAATAAGAAGGTCTATGTTGTTGCATGGCATTAAGTCTCGTTTTCTCTGACTTATTTTGCAGTCTTTCTTTTCTTAAAAAAAAACTGGGATTAAAATATACGCATCCAAATCGTCAGGAGAGAAAATGATCCCACTTCAGGTGATATATTGAGATGAAATGAAGACTGCATATTAAGACTTATGGTGTCGAAGGGGGGCTTTTAAGAACATTATTATCCGTTTTGCTGAATTTTCAAGTGCTGCGCATTTTAATAAATAAAATCTAGAATTGACACGAACAATTTCAGGCATATTACGGTCTTTTACAAATACTTCTTTTGCCTAGAAAATACGATTATGGATAAAATTTAAATATCTTTCACTGGAAAAAAAGGGATTTTCTTTCATTTGAGCAGATTTGCGTTGACAAACCTCTTGGATTTATTTTTCTCAGCATATGCAAATGAATTTAGGAAAAATTTCCAAACCATGCTAAGTATTAATTAAATAAAATCTCACGAACTCTTTTTTAAAATCTCATTCTTTATATTTTACTGTACGCTTTAATATCTATCAAATCAAAACAAAGAAAATGAATACATATCGTTAAGTCTGAAAAATGATTTAAAAAGGAAAAATCCTCATATACATGTATAATTACATATGTAAGTAAGTATAAGTATGTTGTCTTCTGTATATAGTAATAGCATATTAACAATTATTTAAAAATATTTAAAAATATTACGGTACATAATAGAATTTGTTTCAGAGAAAAAATAAAGTAACTTTTAAGTATATTTTACAAGAATATATTGTCTTTGGTTAGGTAGACGAAAGAGGAGTAAATATTACATAAGTTAAATCAAATGTCATTTCGAAAAAATATATGAAGAAAATAACACGAACAACTTAAAAAAAACACACTTATTTTAAATTACAAAACATGATAAATACAAGTTCGATTTAAAAGCTTTTTTTGCCAGATAAAAGATAAACAGTATTATAGCTATTTCCAAGAAAGAAAATACTGTTGTTTTATTATTGATTTTATATTGATTTATTGCGACTTTATATAAAATTTATAAAAATATTTTAAAAAGAGAATTTTAACATACATTGTATGAAATATATTAAGTAATAAGAAAGGGGATGTTTCAAGTTAAGTCCAGTTTATTCACTCACACTAAATAATTTAATTTGGTACAGGAGAAACATATACACTGAAAAAAAAACAAAAAATACAAATCGTCAGAGGTATACATTGATTGTCATACAGGAAAAAGGTAGTAAAAACGGACGTATAACAGAATCAATATTTATACGTACGACTTTGGTATAAAAGATCAGATCAGGAAAACAACTAAGGGAAACAGACAGCATCAAAAATATTTGAAATAAATATACACAAAATTTTCTCAAAGGTGTAGAATTATGATTTGACATGAGTTCAAAGAACATTGGAATTGAGAAGAACGAGGGTAGGTAACGATTTTTTTTCAAGGCACACGGAGAAGAGATTCTAATACCAGAGACAAAATCATGGTAAAGGGCTTAAAACAAAATACAACTTTATCCAAAAATACAACAGAACTCGCCACTAGAAAATATATTGTTATTTTATCATTTCAAAAACATTAAAAGTACAAGCATGAAATATATTTTACCTATACTATGCAAAATGACTTTTGTTGAAGATTGAATTTTCATTTTTTTTATTTGCTCACTTGGAAAGTCATCTTATATTATGTGTTTAAACAAAACCATAGCGTGTTTAAGTCATTGACTTTGCGTGTTTTCGCCATGATGCGTCAAAGGTGCAGATATTTTTGCCACAATGAATTCGGTTCAGGACTACAAAGAAACCGAAAGAGTTATCTGATGATGTTAGACAAGACATGTACAACGAAACAACTTTCTAGAAAGAAACACCGTTCTGCGCAATTGTTTGATGTTCCTGTGCAATGTTCACCTAGCTTATAACTATGTTTTCCTTAATTACTTGTTGAAATTAACAGGTTTTTTGTTCTTCAAAAATATGCACAGTTTTGAGTGGTCGAAAAAAACTTTAAGACAATTCGTCATCCAAGATGTATTTGATTTCATTGTGTCAAAAGTACAAGATACGCAATTGTTTGATATACAGTATGCTTATATACATGTATATATACTAGCATATTTTTTTAAAAATATGGAATAAATATATTGTTAATGTTAGAAAAAAGTTTTTATTTTCAAATTAAAAAAAAACAAAAAAAACAAATTCAGGTACTAAAGTACAAAGAGTTTATTTAAGTTTATGCTGATTTTAGCTTTTAAACATTGAATATGGCTGCTACAACTGTATTTTCTTGAGTAAATGATTTCCACAGTTCTCAAATTAATCCGTTTAATTCCTGCATGACTTCAGTTTAGCGATGTCTATATACTTGGCATTGTGACACTGATGATTTTTACAGGACTCAAAAAACAAATTATCGTCTGCTGAATACGAAACTTCCGCACAGCACAGGGGGAAAATCAACAATCAACAAAACGAAATAACTTGAGCACGACCAGGTATTCTTTCAATCATGTGTCATTTTATAGAAAAAAAAGCAGCAAACCTAAGAATTCTCTTCTTTATAATCAACATTTTCAAAAAGAAATTGCCTTCTTGTTTTTAATTTCCGAAAATCGTTCAATATCTAATTTGTAAAAATATTTTTAAACATTATTTATTATTTAAAGATGAAATCCTTAGGGTTGGATATGTTGGTGTTGCAATTTCTGATTTTAGATATTGAATTGAAAATCCTTACACATATGAATGAACAATGAACAGTTTCTCATATATTTAAGTAACAAGTTTTATACATAGGGCTAGCAAGGTAAACAAATTCATCCAAAATCTTGCACATATTAATCTAATAAATGCCAGATATGTCTGTACAAACAGCCATGTAGAGTATACTTTATATCAAAAATGCATTTAATTCTAACTTTTGAAATATTTGACTCTGAACATTGCATTAGACATACTCATTTGTCGTATGTTGATAGTTTTCTTCCAAGATTAAAAAAAAACTTGGACATTTTGTACGACACTTTATTACTATTTCATGACAGATAGAGATACTAAAAACCTTAAAATCTGATAAAGAACATATCTTAATTGACTGGATGACATGATTCATGCCTAAAAAAGGCTAGGTGGAGGCTCTCACATTGGTCCCAAGACTCCAGTCTGAAAAATAACTACTTAAAACTTTCATTTTTTTGAATGAATACCATTCATAAAAATACGAGACCGTTCTAGCATTGACAAGTCGTAAACAATTACTTACTAAGGTCAACTAGGGACAAATTATTAACATAAAATTAATATACAGTTTAATATGCAATAAAAGTTTATATCTAAAAATTTGAGATTTTTTATAAATTCTTTTTCATATTAAAATATTAATACAGAATTTGATGTTAAGTTGTATAGAATGTGTATGTGTGTAAGGTGCTTTTTTTAATTTATAGGTAAATCTGAAGATAAATATGCACAAAACTAAAGCTAAAAATCAACTTAGGAACAGTTTCAGTACATTTCTGGTAAACATTCATTAACGTGCTATTTGCTGTGACATGCAATTTATTTTAAGTTTTAAGTGACATGCACGTATTACATTTGACAGTTACTGTAGTTGCTAAATCAAGGTCTTTGAAATTCAACTTATACATGTAGTATCAGACATATTTTGTTAACAATGCTGCGTATAGTCAAATTCGAAGATTTAAGAAGCCTTAGAATATATTAACTGATTAAATTTAAACATTATGTAACTGAAATTATAAGATTGAAAATTGAATGATATGCAAACTAAAAATACTCTGAATAAACTTAATTTAAAAAAAAAAAAAACTAAACAGAGATTACACATTGATGTATTAATCATATATATTTAGACATACGATACTTTATTTTATATGCCTCATGACAGTACATCTTTGGTCAAAAGTGACATGTTTACTTTCAATGTTCTGACCCTAACACTGATTTGAGCTACATACAAATGACGAGCGTCCCAGGTAAGTCCCGCAATCCAGTGTCAATAATCAAAAACAAATATTGCTTTTAATGCGCCTCTTCACAGATAACAAATGACATCCTCTGGTCCTTCTCGGAATGGCATCTTGACGTAAAGAGGGTGTCACGTTTTGCTTTTAACTTTCCAAACTTCTTCTCAACCCCCACTCTAAGTTCTTACTGAAGTTATTATTAACGTGGACTTGTGTTTTGATAACAGTATGCTTTTTTATGAATAATGGATAAAGATTCTAAACTACCTGGCTTCTTTTTTTAGGGGTTTACTTTGTCTATTTCTGTACTGTGTTACTCTTGTACTTTTATGTTTAAAGGTAGCTTAAATTTGAAATGACAATTTAAGATTTATTTAACTCTACATTTATTGTTAGTCAAAGTTGATTATTGACCTGAGTGATGTCTGTTTATTGTAAAAAAATAAAATAAAATCTCTATAAACTGTTTACAAGATGTAATTTGTTTTCTTGAATGATATAACGATCTGAAATGTTTCCTATATAATATGCAAATAAAACACTAAGATGTATAATTGTATATTTATCTATGAATATGTAAATACGTTTCATTTTTTTAAACATTTATTTCATTTTATCTTTGTTACATGCTTAGATAGCACATTTTATATACTCACAATGTATTGTATATGAATTCTTAACATTTCTCTTTGTTTTCTATTAAATTAAATACATCCTAGTATTTTGTGAGCCATTAAATCTTCAAAATTGTATATGTTGCGGGTTTTACTCAAATGAAAGAACCAAAATCTGAGTTTTTCTGGCTAATACACCTCAGTATGTATTATTAATATGAAATTTTTACAGATGAAAAGGTTCTTTTTAAAAGGGAACACGTTATAATCATACTCAGAATATTAACCCTTGTCCGTTCTATTTGCTTTCTATTGAAATGAATACATCTTCAGTTTATTAAAATCCTGAAATCTTCAAACCTGTACATATTATTTACTCACATGAAAGAACTTGCAATTATGTATGTACATATGTGTATATTATCAGACGAGGATTATAAAGTTGGGACAGGAAATTGCTATGTGTTTTATTATATAATATCATAACAAAGAAAGAGAGAGTAGAAAGAGTGTGTGTAATATTGTTATAAGGGAAAGCTGTTTTGTACATTTTTGCATTGAAGATGAAAAATTGTTAAAAAATGAAATGTAAATAACATACTTCTTTTTCTTTTGGAAAAAGTATAATATTTAAACAGAATTGCAAATATAATTTCAATTAAACTTCTTTTATCATTTGGACATTAATTAACTTTTTAAAATGTATACCTAATAATTAAACTTTAGCTGCTCCTAATGAACTGGACACGTCATTAAAAGGAGCGGCTCACTTCATCATCTCCATCGATCGGAACGGTTCAACAGGATATATACGACTTCCGGATCCGTTTCTGTTTTGGTAATGCGTACATGTCATGGGATTAATTCTTACATGATGGGACAGGGGAACTGCAAATTAAAAGCAGAGTATCTTTGGGCGTGCAAGCATTCCCTTTCATTTTGGTCTTTAGATTTATCCAGCCATCTTTTTTATCTTTCCACCACCGGGACCATGGTATGAAAATATTGATATAATAAAGACCGGAACCAGAGCTATTAATTTATAGGGCACTTAGAAGTGATCTAAAACATAATTGTACGCCCTATATAAAATCCCGTCGCCTTATAAATTATATAAAAGAATATGGTGTGAATTGTTTCAGGTTTGATAGCATTTATTATTATTCCCAAAGGTGTACAGCTAACAGATCCAGGTGTGTTGCTGTAATGGCTACCCAGAGGCGGATCGTGTCTTGATCAGTGTACGAAAAAAATAGTAATCAAAATTAATTTTCTGAATTAAGTGCTATTCTATACAGCTTCTTTCTTCAAGGGCAGGCAATCCTTCGAGTCAAATTTAATCCCGTTTGGTAAATGTTTGGGATGCTTTTATATCTTTTTTTCCTGAACTTTTTCGGATTGTAGAAATATACCAGGTTTCAAAACAATAACAGGAAATGGTTATTACGAAGCCATAATTCGAAAACTTCAAAGAGATTTAAAATCAAACAACATGTCTTTTGGTCAATATTTTTATGGTATTATTGAAAATTATCCTTTTTGTTTTAAACACACAAATGTAGCATCCCATGTCACCAATCATTTATTTTAAAAAGTACCTTCAATGGAATAGTTGTCCGTAAGATTTTCTATTTTTGATTCACGAAAATGATGCTACACTTGTTATCTAAACACTATATTTATGGAGCCGTCTTGTACTTATTACCTATGTCTGGATGTGTAAACACAGCATTAAACCTTAAATATGACATATGCAGAATTGTTTCCAAATATTGTTAACGTGTTGTTATCTAACCCACCTTTTAGGTGTCTGTCTTACATAAGTATTTGATGAATGGCTGAATATTTTTACTTAAGTATAAGATCGTTCATTTTTCACTGATATTCAATATTAAAAACTCCTTAACTGAACTTAAGATGGTCTGTTTCCTATTGATCAATAAGGATTTTTTTAGTATGGTTGTAAATAGAATTATCTAAATTTATTCATTATATTAATTTTCAATATAATAATAGATATTCTAATTTATTTATAAGTATCAATTACATATGTATTAATTTTCATTGTAAAGGAAAACTTTTTAAAATTTTAATTTATTTTTGTGGCAATAGTAACCATATACATGTAGATAAATCGATATAAATTCCCATTTCCAAAAATTTAATATCTTCTTAGAATCTGAGCGGTAGAACAACACTGATCCCTATAGAAAGCAGTCTATTTGAATGTGTATTTTATCATAGAAATTTTCAACAGAAAAAAAAACCGACATACTTTTTAAAGAGTTTTTTTTTATTTGAAATTTATATTATATTGATACAATTAATGATGCAAACAAGGATATACATAAAATGTATTTAACATTTTCTTATATCTACATACAAGTACTTGCTTTGTATATTTAATAACGACTCAGTAAAACTTATTTTTCTTTTTATTTCTTAATAGTTTGCTCTGCATAAAGTTCCTTGAATCACATTTCTTTTTTTTTTAAAGAAGCACGTGTATAATCCTAGAAATTTATAAGAACCCCGCAATTTATTTGGCATAAGAATGATTAAAACTTACGATTTGCTTTTGTCAAACAAATTAAGAGGAACTATTATTTTAAAACTTTTCTTTTCAAAATTTCATGTTACTGAAATGGATACAATTTCATATAATAATAGGTATATAATAATACACGTATATGAGGAATACATTCGTGATGTCAAGTGTCCTGAGAATTTTGAAATCGATTTGCAACACACATTTTGGTTGTTTATATAACATTCTGCAAAGTTAACACAAATTAATAAGAAAAACATTCCGTTACTATATTATGTTTTGTTAGGTAAAACATCTATTTTTTAAAAACCCATCATATTTTGATGAAGTATCTACAATTCGCATAATTTGATAAAAAAAAAAAGACCCATGATCTGCTTGTTTAACGGATGGAACTTTTTTAGGAGTATAGTGGTAACATCTTCTTCCGAAAACTTCTCTGTTTCTTACATAGTAGTAAATGACTAGAGTGTAAAGGTGATTGTAAACTGTGTCATTATTGTTTGCATGTTAAATGGTGATAAATCTCGTTAACCTCTGTAAGAGCATCATGGCTGCCACACATTTTTACAAGATTTCAGAAGTGGATATCCCGCCCAATGACAAGTAAGAAGCACTTACTAATGTACTTATGTTTTCATTATGATGTACTTTCTCTCATCATCCTGCAAATCATTTTATCATTACTTCTCTTTTTATAATTGACGGGTCCATTTTTCATTCTGTACTGTCAATTTCTATACCGGAAACAACAAGCCGCAGGGTAAAGCCAAAAGTCCTAGCGGTTAAAACGACTAAGGACATCGTCTAGTCCGAATGGCATGGAAACATATCATTTCTTCACCTTAAAGGGGGAAGAGTGGAATAGTCAAATACAATGCTTATTTTTTTTCATATTAAGAGCCCAAGGCGATACCGCTAATAGAAAAATGATTGTCATTTGGCGGTTGCCAAGAAAGTAGAGCCCGCCTTTTATCTGGTAGTTAGTAGCCCGTCAACTTTCGATGTCATCCCCGTAAATTTCCGGGGTTTTTATTGTTTAACAATTAGAAGAGCGCTATCTGTCGTTAACCATATGTAGCTAGTGTCCCCAAACTACGAAAGTCAGGTAAACAAAGCTAAAACATCAATAAAACAGCTTTACAAAAAAGTAACTTATTAACGCCCATTGAATGTAATTAAAAAAGAGGGCCATACTACTTACAGGACAAAGTTTGTTTGATTCAGTTTGTAAACATTGGATCAAAAGAAAAGCATTTTTTTTTTAGAATTGTTTCGTAACTTTGCAAAAAATATTTGAAAATATTGTCTCATTGATTTTTTTTAGTGATCTTTTTTTTATTTGTTTAAAATCTCATTTTATGTAATTATCCCTGAAAAAAAAATGCTACACAGAGTATTTGTGTAAATATGAATAAGCATATGACCTTCAGTTATTTTTTTAAACATTTTTATTTGGATGTAAAAATAAACACTGATATGCCTTTGAAATAGTATTTATTTTATTGCTGTGACGTATATCTAACGACCTACGTATCGGTTTAATTACACTTTTTTCAAAGGAAACGCAGTGTTTTGTGTAGAAACATTGCTCTAAAAAGGTATTTCATTTCTAAATTAAGATTTTTTTTTTTCGTTTTCACTGCTAAATATAACGACATTCCAGAAATAAAACAAACTACATATTGTTTAAATGAAAACTTTTATTTAAAAAAAATGTATAATGGACCCATGCATGTACAAAGTATCTAAATTAATGTATTCATTTGTTAACTTTAGTATAGTAACCAACGATTACGTTCGTTCTGTAGCTTTAACATAAAATGGCATGCACATAAGTATTAAAGATAAAAGAAGTTCAACAAAAGAGGCGTATCAGTTGTAGTTATAAATGTGAAGTTGTTAATAAAGGTTAGTATTCCTTGGTGTATTTTGGTGTTCAAATGCGAACTTCTATCCAAAATTTATAGACTTAAAAAAATGAATATCAAAGCTAAAACATAAATTAAAAGATTTACTTCATGTACATGTATATTAATAATGATATAAATTTACTAGTAATGAAGATTTTAATGCACTGAAAACTACAAAAGATTAACAGAAAGCAAATATATATATATATATATATAGAGAGAGAGAGAGAGAGAGAGAGAGAGAGAGAGAGAGAGAACAAAATAAACCAAGTTAACCATTGCTGCATAATAATGCTAAAAATGTGAAATTAAAAGCTAGACTAAATGTGTACTAATTTTGTTTTGTTTTTTTATTTAATAGCTTTAAATAAACAAAATCCCCCGTTATACATAAATCGCTTCTATAGAAAAGGGAAAGAATATATAAATGTAAAATATTAAATACTTCATTCTTTGAATATTGTATATCAATATATGGTTGTATGTTGGTTTTCTTAATGTCTCTGTCATCAAATCTTACTAAATATATTAAAAAGAAACCAGACTATATTAATACTTCCTCTTGTAGACTTTGGTAACTAAACTTGTTACAATGAATGATAAGAATCTATGTTTCAAATTACGGTAATATCATATAACCAGTTCTCAATGGTAAATAATCAATACATAATTACTTGTTAACTACACTAAAACAATGTATTTCTATTATTTTTTCGGGCATAATTTGAAAGGAAATGTGACGTACCTTGCCATTTAGTGCGAATAAAACGACCGGCCTTTCATGTGTCATGTTGCCCGAAAATGACAACATTTAGCGTAAATTACATAATGTTTAATGCGATTGAAAATAAAAATTAAATCTAAGCACAGGAAACAGAAGAGAGAGAAAAAAATACTTTTGTAGCCCACTTTAGTTTTATTTCAAGAGACAAGAGATGCTTCGTGGTCCATCGATTGACACTGGGCATTTTTGAGTGCTTAGCGAAATAATGTCTGCTTCGTCTCAATTAAGATTGCAGAAGATAAAGCGGACAAATCGTGGTATCGCGGAATGTTTGAATTGGAATTGTGGAAATAGGAAACATCATCCAGCATTTTGTTCATTTTTTCTCGTGGATTGATCGATCACGCCAAGTATTATTGCATTTGATGTCTCGATAACATGTTGACAAAAAGGCAAGTGATTTTTGTTTGTAATGGAGGTTTGTTTATCTTATCAAGCGGTGTCGGTCACAGTCATTAATTACCTGGGAACTAAACCAATGCAACACTGCACGGTCTCCATTTTTTTCCAGGTGCGATGCTTATAGAATTTTTTTGGGCCTCTTTCTCTCATTTTCGATAAAATTTTAGATTTATAATAAGCACGTAAATTGTGTAATTGGCAGTTTTATGACTACTGTTTAAATAGAAAGATAGCAGTGATTATTCTATAGGGTAGCTGTCATTACACCAAACTAATGCTTCAGTCCCATAATGTCCGTTTTGTCTCTTTTTTAAAGTCGTTAAGTGAGTTTCGTTTAGTGGAATAAATCATGTAACTGGCATTGAGTTTTTTTATAAATACATCTGACAACGGGACAAAGTGATATTTAGTGTCATATTTAGCTGACGAATATAATATTTTATCAATCAGTTAAGGCATATGTTTTTATTGATTGAGAAAACTATGTAGCAAAAATCAATATATCTAATGTCATAACTCATTTTCAATGCCATCTCAATAAAATAGCTATTTTCACGTGTAAAAATCATATAACTTTCGATAAGAAACACTTGATGCCTTACTTTACTTAGTGGCTTGAATGTGTGCGAAGCAGGTTTCACTCACTTTTCTCTTCTCTTTTTTTTCTGCCAACTTTCATTATTGAAAACTTTGTATAATATATTAGATCCACGTATTATATGTATAAATGTTTAGACCTTCCAAGTGAATGTGTATAATCAGCAATTAATAAATCTAAAATGATTTAAAAGTTTAAACAGTTCTAGAAGACTCTATGTACAATTCGAATATTGCAAAATTAATACTGCAAAATAAAATATGCAATAAATTGTTTAGCATTGAGTGGAAATTGAAAACTTGATAAGGATGCTAATAATTTTAGATTTTCATATCTATCTATCTATCTATCTATCTATCTATCTATCTATCTACATTATCTATCTATCTATCTATCTATCTATCTATCTATCTATCTATCTATCTATCTATCTATCTATCTATCTCTCTCTCTCTCTCTCTCTCTCTCTCTCTCTCTCTCTATATATATATATATATATATATTAAAATAAAAAAAATAACAACACTAATTGATGACTTTTTATTTGGATATATATATATATATATAAACAAAACCAACAGGTCAAATTAAACCGCTTCTATCTTGTGCTACAAAGGTTAATAAACAAATCATGTACATGTATTTCAAAACCAAAATTAAAACATGCAAGAGTAATTCTTTTAAACAGTTCCCATACATGTATTTGTAAACGTTAAAAAACAATAATACAGAGGTTAGACTCACCAACAGCAGAACAGGGTCAATTTTTTTTTTTCACGTGAATGCTTTTACATAGTATACAGTGGAATAAATACGCAATCATAAGAAAATATTTTGGGTCAAACTTAACACTCGTACATAAGTATATAGGCAATGTAAGGCAAGTGTCTGAAAATCGAACGTAACTCCCCGTTATATCAAATACACGTCACTATAATAGATAAATACATCTTTTTTTACTTTACTAACACTTATATGTATCTATAAAGCAGGCACGAGATAATCTATCAACATGAATGCTGTAATTTATCATGCGAACTAAATAGTTTCCTTATATAAATTTAAAAAGAGTCGGGTGGTCATTGGTATTAAAGACCGAAAGTCTCTGTTTAGAAATATAGGATATTATTATCCTCATTATATATCGTCAGACGATTAAATACAAGAACTCTTAGATGATTCTTCCTCACTTAATAAAAATTTTAGGGTTAAAATCATATTTTAAAGATATTAGATAGTTAAAGAAAGATCATATTCAAATTTTTGTTGTTGATAATGAATAAATCATCTACCACCCAACCTAATTCGTTATTGCATTTAATGCGCTAAGCACAACAAAATCCAAATATCCATAACAAATTAAATATATTTTTCATAAATAAATGGACATCCGGTATATATATCATATCCAGAATAGAAACTTTATAATAATAATTTTAAGCTATATATATATAAACATTGAAATTTGTAATTTTTATATTGGTTTTGATGATAAAAGAATGCAAGTATTTTTTATCGAGAAACCCGTTTATTAAGAAATAAAGTACAAGTGACACAAAAATAGCGACTTTACGTTTTATCTAATATAACAAAATGGACGTTCACATTTTTGATTAAGTCGAACGTCACCCAAAAATGACAGAGGGACTTCCGACTTCATTCAAATCTTCATGTGTTTTTAAACCATTAAGCATGCTTTGATCCCTTTTAAGAACAACTATTTGTCTTGGTGTTCTTTTGATCCATATATAAAAGGTGTTTTTCGAGGGGAATATACCATTTGAATAAATGGATAAAGTACATCAGTCATAAAATTGATAAAACATTAATTCAATTAAAGCATTTTAAGAACAAAGACGATTTATTTAATGCGTGTAATTAAGATGTGTCCATGCTTTAAACGACAGAGAGAATGCCACTCGCTGGATATTTGAAATATTAAAATATCTAAGATTAAAATGTACATTTCTGCTCATCATTAAGAATTCAAGAATTTTAATACAAAGATATGGTATGACAAAAACATTTGCTCCCACATTTACAGAAAAAAGACTTTAATTTTTCACGTGATAAGTTTTTTTAAATGCTATAAGAAATTGCTTTTAAAAGTCAAATATACCAATTGCTAGACTAGTATAAAATGCCGACCTTTTCATGTGTATGTGTTCAAATTCATATATAATTTCCAATTGTTTGTCAGACTTCGTCTTCGGTTACCATTTATGTTTTAAAGCAAATATTAATTTCAGACTACAATAAAATAATAATAATATATATAAACACATGTATTTCTAGACCATTCTGTTCACGACTAGCAGAAAATATAAATAGATTACTTGATAATTTGAACTTGCAACCACCAAGTTACTTAAAAATATACAATTATATCTTTTTATTTTTTATCAATTAAAAGCACATTAAATAAATGCTAATTTTAAATTTTAAAATGTTTTGAGATTAACTTTTGTCAAAAAATACAAAAGAAACCAGAACATATTAATACAGAGCACAATTCAATATAATATAATCACTATAAATATATTAATACAATGTAAAAAAAAAAAACCCGCATATACCGTACAATGCAACTTGAACATTTTTTTTTATAAATAAATTTATTATTAGTGACCTATTCCCCATTATAATTTTATATACTTGACAGCAATCAGAAAAGAACTATCGGTGTTCTATTTATATATTTTGATATCAATATCAATGTAATTTTATAAATTAATGTACAATAATAAATGTAATCAATGTAATAAATGTACAATGATAAATGTAACAAATGTAATACATGTACAATGATAAATGTAATCAATATAAAAATGTACAACTATAGCTGAAATATTCTCCCCCAAGTATATTTGTATTTGCAGTGTTGATCAATGTAAATTTAATACAATAACAATATTCTTATCTTATATCTTAAGAAGAGATAAAAAGATAAAATTAATATAACAAAAATAATGCAAAACTGATACATGTATAATTTAGGAGAACTTAAATTATTGTTTCCTTATCTACCTGACCTTGACATTGGGACAAATAAGATAAAAAGAAGTTTTATGTAAAAATAAATATATAAAGTTGGCACATAGACACAAATTTGATCTGGACCTATATCATTATCAATCCTACAAATTAATATACTCGTATAAAATATGAAATAAAAATACACATTTTCATGTACAGGTATTTTTGCTTATCAGATTATCAGGATTAAGAAAAGATAAATAAGCGCCTTAATTATAAAACATAAAAGAAATACACATTTTTTTGTACATGTATTTTCAAGTGTTAGGATTAGGAGAAGATAACTATACGTGCAATGACGTAACTTGATACTTGAACACCTTAACCCCGTGCTCGACCTGTAGTGTACACCCTCGACATCTGCAATTGTTATGTTATACACGAAGTATAACCTCTTCTTTCCCCGCCTAAACTAGCAGCAGTTGTGGCGATTAAGTAATCTCGAAGATTGCAATTATGTGGTCCACAAAAGTTTCGGATTCAATTTTGTGGGCAACAAAACCATGTTTTTATTAATATATTGGCGACTTTCTGAAGATGTTCTAGTGGTTTAAAGAGACATCTTGGTAAACGGTTTAACGGTTTTAGCAAATCCCCCGTTTTAACTTATCTTACAATCTTTAACTTTTGTTGCATATCACTTTACATAACTTTACGCTAGACTTGTTTAATTATTTCTTACACATTTAATTTAGAGGAATGCATTTTAAGTAACATTTGAAAGATGAAAATTTTGTCTACTTAATGTGAAATTTGAATACTATCACAGCTAATAATAGAAGGAAAAAGAAAGCACTTCAACTATTTAGCAGATATTATAATTTCGAAACTTTCTGTTGCTTTATTGAGCAACAGGGGTGTCATGTTTTTTTCTATATTTCATGTAGAATTAATACCCAAAGCAAAGCAGATTCTTTTTAACATGATAAACTTTAAAAATAAAAATAAGTTATAGGATAGGCAAATTGGATCTTCTTTTATCTCTTATTCTAATATTAATTTCTAGATAGAAGATACGATCTATGGAAATTATTTTTAAATTCTGCAGTTCTTTCTTTTTTTATCTATATTTTTATTATATATTACGGGATGATAATTTCTATATACATATGAGACAAATATATAAGAGAAACCCACAGGTAATTTTACAGTGGTATTTTAATAATCGCACATTTATTCAAAGTTTTTAGTTAAACATAAAGCGTACAATTTGCTGAGAACTCTCCTATCCATCCAGAATGCTAAACAAAATGACCCGTATGTGTAGGAAGTACTGTTAAATAGCACTAATAGCTAATTACATGTACTTGTAGTTGGGAAATTGGTCTTTGACATGTCCTATAGCCAATAATGCATCTTTGGAATTAAGTTACTGTATTACTTTTTAGTTTAAGATTATTTTTCTAAGTATTTTTTTTCTTTTCTCTGTATTTAGATATTGTTTGAATAATAAAATTAATTCTACGATAATTGGTGTTTGGCAATTATTTCGTAATATATGTAATTCTCGAACAAATGTGAAAAATATGTCAAGTCATACCGGTTTGTCTAATGTACGTATCTGAATTAACATATTTTCAAATCATGGTCTTTAATTTTTTGGAAAATCGACAATTTTGGTTTACAATTCTACAATTTGGTTAGATTTGGTATGAAGACAGTAGCTTTTTTCATTTATTTCTCCACGGTTTTCCTCAGAAACCCTCCTTGGACATAGTCATCCACAATATCAGCGTCAAAGTTAAACAACAGAAGAAGAAAAGGAAAAAATACTCAGAGAAAAAGTAATAAAAACGAGCCAGTATGCGGGAAAAAAGAACCCTTAGCGATGACTATCTTAGAAAATGCCTAGTTTTGACGTAATGGAAAAAACACTTTATAATGTGGAGGCGACATCGAGATGGAATCCTCGTTGTTTGATGGCGAACAAAGATGCGCGTTGATACAGTTGTTTACAGCAAATTTACACTACAAATAGTCGTCCTCCAAATAAAAAGGAGCGAACACTTGTTCTGCGACGAGATACAATGTGAAAACACTGATTTTAGATATTGTAAATATTATGTCAACGACATATGTAACGTTCAGTCGGTCATGTAAGCTCAAACATCCATAATACATGCACAATAGAGGTAGCGCATTGTTATCAATTAGGGGACAACATAAGACATTAGATATTACAATAACCCGCTAAATGTCCTGTCTAACGCCGACATCAGAAAACGTTCTTTATTGGTAGTGAAAGCTTTATCAATGAAAGCGACTCCAAGATGCTCAGTTATGATTTTAATAGGGTGTTTGTCGAAACGGAGCACTTTTGGTATTCTTTGTAGCTGTACACAGGGGTCACAGCCAGGTTTCGTCGTTTGATGAAGGAGAAGATAGGAGTGTATTCCGTCATTCCTGCAAATCACAAATGTAGGAATTGTGAATATCAAGCAGACGATAGAAAACTACGATGTAGGTGGCGAGTCGGCAAGATGTCGAAGGAAACCTACGCTGTTGCTGGCTGGTCTTCTGATCTTGAAACTTGCAGCATCCCGAACCGTTTTGCTAGTGGTGGTAGCGACAGAGTCGTCCACGTTTCTTTGGTCGCCATGACGATCGTAAATACGTTGAGTCAGGACTTCTGAGCAGCGACGGCGCCAAAGAGAGCTAGAAAAACCATGTTCTTTCTCTTAGAGATCGGTCACTCGGCCGGACATGAATGATCAAATGACATAATGAATAAATCAGCTATTCATCCGCTTGTTCGGACAAATTTTCCTGGTTTTTTATTTCTTGCTCTCTGGCCTCGCTGTGTTTGACAAGGTTTCGGGACAAGAGATAGACTGACATGTGAGGATTTATGTAGAAACACTCGTCTTTGTACACCCCGGGATCAATCAAAAGAACGAAAACACGATTCAGTCAGCTTATTTTTAGAATGGAGGGGACCATGCTTGGTTCGCCATGTCGTTTTGGAATAATTATTAAATGAATGAAAAAGAAATTGTTAAAAAAAACCACAACAAATAATAATAATACTTTTGATAATTAGATCTTTGGGGGGATGGGTGGGGTGGGGGTCTTTTTTTTTTTGTTTGAGTTGTTTTTGGGGGGAGGGGGAGGTTGTTAGGTGCGGCGAGTGGGATCTCAATATGTAATATAGGCATGTGTTTAATTTGACACATTAAAAAAAACAATAAAGATAATTAAGTTCATTTTGGGAAAGCTTTCTTTGAACTTGGATTGCTCTTTTTTCATTCCACCTTGTTTATTTAATCCAATCGATATCATTTGTTTTTAAATTTATATTTCGATTTAAACTAACGCTACTTTAATCAAGAGTATTCCCTTTAATTAATTTTTCGAAAAAAAAATAATATAAGCAGGTTTATGTAACATTAGGTATATCGATCAATTTCGAAAGAGCTTTATTTAAAGGAAATACTATACCGATCGTGGCTTGTAATGTATTGTTCATGAACTCGGCTAAGTACAGAATGCATTAATTAAAAACAGATATCCGCCTTAATGTACAGATTAAAAGATTCGTATTTAATTTACCAGAAAAGGCAAATAAATTTCACAGCCCAGAAATCGATGCCGGCTTTGCAATATAAATGTTCCTCTATACTCTATCGGTATCAAGTGAAAGAATAAGGTAGAAATACCTCTTCACAATTCATTGAATATAGACGGGAAATTAAGATTTATTACGAGAGTGGATCAAAGACGAACTCGCTTGCTGTGGCAACATTAATTACAGTTTCTCTTGCTAATACAATTTGTATAATTACGGTTTTACATATGTATTATGAGATTTCAGCCCTGTTATTACAATTGGAGATCAGATTAATGCAAAAAGCTACTCAATATTTCGCATCACGGTCTAGCACCCTTGTTGGGAGATAGAAAGAAAAAAAACACAATACGTGATAAAAGGCGATTTGAAAGCGAAATCAACATTGCCAATAAAAGTAGTCAATTTCCTGTAGATTATCTTTTGGACCGCGGTGAGTATCGCGCAAAAATCACGTGCGCGTGGCCGTCGCCCGCAGTGCCGCGAATTAAAATTCGCAGTGGTCCTACAGAAAGTTCCTGTGCAAATTTCAAATGAAAACGTGCTGTTCAAATTTTTTTTTATTCTATACGTTATTAAAAGCCGGATCCGAACAAGATTTTTGACTTAATTTGATTTCTCAGCTTCTTTGCTTGTAATCGATGGTAATGTTAAAATATTCTATATTCACCACTGCTTGCATGCACGGAACACGATGTCAATTTGTAATTGACAAATTGTGAAATTAAAATTTACACCATAAAAGCATGCCATCAAAAGCCTTAAAAACATTGTCCCATTGGATACAGGTAGTTGAAATATCGTCTTTGTTTATAGATAATCATTATGATACCAGAAAATCATATTTTTAATTTTCTATTTTAAGTGAATTTCAATATCCCCTTAGAAATTTTAAAATAAATTTGCAAAGAATGAAACAACGAATCACTATCTTATAGAAATTAATTGTTGGAACAATAGTCCGAGAGAACAAGGTATTTACGGTATTTACGAGCAAACCAGATCGACGATGAATATCATTATTAACGTTAATTGAGAATGTGATGCTTTGTAAAGCATTAGAAAGTTAGTTTTCAATTTCCTTTGACTATTTATATACCAAAACTTATGTCATCCAAAAATACTACAACCCTTCAAAAAAAATGTACATTTATAGATGAAATACTTGATATTGTTGGCATCTTTTAGTAAACATATTAATAGCAAGTACCATAATTTTCAGACCATTATTGCTGTTCCTGCATCTTGATTTATAAATCCAAAACAAATACAGGAACTTTGCACTTCTGTGGTTGTAGTTACTGTAATTAAACCAAAGGTTTTTTTTCGATATTTGATAAAATTCATCATTTTGTTGCGTTTAATAATCAATGTGGTTTCGGGAAAATATACAAACAATATAATGTTTTCTAAAATTCGTGTATTTTAATTTAAACATGGAAAGTTTGATTTGATTGATTTATGACATGCAGAAATTTGTTTGAATTTTTTTTCAGGCAATGCTTGTTTCGATGTATGACTGTTATTATTGTTGCTTGATTTCTGGTCCAAATACCATAAAATGAGAGTTTAAATTTATCATTAGTCAATATTTTTAACTTTTTGGTCCCCGTGAGTCATTTAGTTAAATCATTGCAATCGACTTAATTTTAAGGACTTAATATGCATTCTAACCTCAAGTGAAAGTAGTATTTAGTAATTGAAATCATTTAAAAAGTATCTTATTAATTCAAAATATTGACTTAAATCCGAATTCTCAGTTTATGAAACTGATGCATGTTTCACTAAACAAATGTACATCATGTATATTTATTAATATTATTGTTTCTCAATACTACTAATGCATTTGCTGATTTAAAGACAAATAAAGCATTTAACAAATTAGACCGCAATGGTATATTAAGTTTAATGATGCAATGGCAAACTTTAAGAGAGTTTTTTCTTTCTTTCAGTGTTGGGAAATATTTAACTTTATTGTTTTTATGATTATTAGAAATATTATCAAGTGCAAATTATTTATCTGTTGTAAATATGTTTAACGATATATAAATATAAACTAGATACCGTGTGTCAATATATTTTAGTATATCCACGAATGTTTTTTAAGTATCATTATCCTTACTATTTACATTATTTAGAGGGAGATGTGACCAGTCTTGGAGATTTTTAAAAATATTTCATTCAGGTTTTTTTTATCCCCTTCAAAATGAAATAACATTCCACAGCTCATTTTCCTGCGAAAATTATTTGTCTGTTCAGCGTATCGATCTTCAAACTTTTTTTCTCGTATGGATCGATTATTGAATGTCCAGAAAATTTCAACTCGTGTATCGAAGGCAACAAATCATTGCTTGATTTTCAAATTTGACAGCAAGCGCCTCTGAAGACATCGGACATCCGGTGAAAACGAATTTCTTCTGTCGCTAAGAGCCGTGTTTTGCAAAACATGCACCGAAGAAACATGCTTCTTAGGAGGAAGTACCAATACTTTATTCGATTGAAACATGAATCACCTTTGAATCGATAGATAAATCAATTAATGGAAAAGTTACATATGTAAACTTGACGGATTCAGTACAAGAGCATGACTGATTGGGGGTAACTAACCATGTTAACCTCTCTCTCTCTCTCTCTCTCTCTCTCTCTCTCTCTCTCTCTCTCTCTCTCTCATTTTCTAGCAAATCTACATTTAAAAAAAGATTATGTGTCTCTAATTTTCAGGGTGTTTTGATACCTTAAAATTAATTACATCCTTTTAAGCTTTCCTTCAACTTCTATGCAGGTTTCTCTTTTTAGCCCATATATCATTTGCAACAATTTTTTTGCACAACCGAGTCGCTATAAGAAAAAAAAACATATCAACGGGACTATAGTTTTCCAAGATTTTTTCTCCGTTTTCAAACAAAAACAATTTGGTACGTTTTACTAGTATTTTTCCTCTGCAGAAAATGCACAAACTGACAAAACATTTCAGAACAATCATACCTTGATAAATGACCTAAAATCGTTTATGATAAATAAATTCCTTCTATTTCGATTCTAAGATAGACATTTGGACCTTATTTATCACACCTATTAAGTCAAGCTGACTTTGAAGAAGCGTTTGATCTTCAAAAATGAAAGTAAATGAAACCAACAAAACGGTATAGTGCACCTCAAGGCCGTACTTTTTTGTAAAGTTAATTATAACATCCCAATATAATAGCAACCCAGAAGCCCCATTTTTCTCCTCTGTCAGGAAATAACGCGAGATCTCGCCGGCGGGGATTGTCACATCACCTGATACAAAGACCCCTCCATCAAAGTTAATAAATGTATTATTTAAATTGTACCCAGACTTGGTAATCTTTTAATAATTATCTATGAGCCAAAATGTTTCTAGAATTAGGAGAAAATGTCCAGAGGCCAGAACACGACGAGAATGCGACAATTAGATATTATATCAGATAATCGCTTATGATTTGTTGTTTTTAAGGTAATTGTAAATGCTACAGATGTCATCTCTATTCTAAACATTTAGCCGCGGAAAAGTCGCGTGTCACCAATGCAAGGTGTCATGAAAAAATGGAAAAACGGGCTGCTTTTGCTTTCATTACTTGATGATGTGATATCCCATTTTATTGAAAATTTATTCTATAGATAATAGACGGACCGTCGACAGCGGTAAATGGCTTGAACAAATTATTTCAGATTGTCTCTGACATATTCGCTAATCAAAAACTTTCAAAAAGAGAGAGAGATTGAATACATTAATTGTAATGAGATTCATAAAACGATACAGAAAAGGGATGCCCCCAGGCGAAAGCCGATAAATTGGCAATAAGTTTTCCGTAAAAATTTATTATTTCAATATTTTTTTCTGCAGAATTTGTTAATAGCGACTAAGGTTATAATTATTGCTAACCAAAATATCAATGCAATCTTACAATTGCAAAAAGATATTATTTGGAAGAACGAAAAAACAAGATGCAAACAAAACTTGTTTTAAAATAGAATCCTACCGATATATTGCCTAAACACTAGATTTTTTTTCGTGTGAATCGGTAACCATTTCCCATTAAATAACCTTTTTTTTTTTTTGTAGAATATCAAATTCTTGTCCCTTGAGGCTTATGGTGTAATGAATAAGGTTTGTAAACGAAACTCACATCTTTTCTAAAGATATCTCTATGTGTTCATGTATGTTTTGAAGATGTGACAATAAACCGCGGGAAGTTGGGGTTTAAAGTTAGTGACCATGTATTTATTTTAGAATTTATCTTTTGATTGACAGTTATGATTGACTGTTTGTCAAAAAGGTATATGTATACTGTTTTGAGAAAATGGACTTGACCTTTATAAGAACAGGTTAGTTTTGAGCATCAATGCAACCTGTTTGAACAAAAAAGCACAACCAATACGTATTTGCTTCATCTTTTGTGAATATTCTGCCGATTTTAGAGTCCTTTAATGAATTGTAATTTTTTATTCAGGTCTGTTACCACCAAGACTCGAACTCTTTTTGATGGAACAGTGGTGCACTTCTTGAACCTTAGCAGCGACAACATACCATGATAGTATATTTAAAAACTGAAATATTTCTGTAGGTCTTGTTTCTTTGTTGCAGTCCAACTTCACAAGATTATTTGCAATAACTCATGAAATACTAGCGAGCTATATGCAGTATTTTATTACAGTGACAATGATATCTTTTTATCATTTTTTTCTTCATTCATCGATAAACATTACTACTTCTGTTTTTCTTTGATGTCAGCAACCAGCTATTTCATCAATGCAAAATTATGATTTCTTTTGTTCTGCCCCTTTTTCAACTTGTGTATTGGGCCGAACACTTATAAAGAAATTTGCTTTTAGCAGTGTGGGTTTTGTTTAACAAAGAGAGAGGAGAAAGATTGATAGTTATTCAATGTTAATCAAATGTTTGAAGTTTTCGGACATCGACTAATGAATTTCTCATTGAATTGGAATCCAAGCACGCGCAAATCTCGTTTCCCAATCCATCATAGAGGTTAAGTTTTCTGCGGGACTGAGAAATGCGGGATTATTTTACTTTAACGGAAATCTGATTAATTTAAAGGTTGTATAAACAAATACCTTTATGATGCAAATAACGTTTGAGTTTTTTCTCCGTTGACTTCAGATTTTTCGGTTTTCCTTCCAGAACTATAAAGGACGTTTTTAAAACGAAACGAACTCTGATAAATAAAAATTATACGTATATATCTTCATATTAGAATTTTAATATTAATTGGTGTTGTTTGTATGAACAATTCTTCAATGCACAACTCTGAGTATAGGATTTATTCAAAGTATAAAATACATCAAACCGTCCAAGTATAGTCAATTGCAAATGAACCGAGATTTAGAAAATAAACTGGAATCTCTGATAAAGGCAATAGTAATATTGAGGAACACTCCAAAGTGAAACAAGGGTTGACAGGGACTGACTTTATCAAATAAACGTGATCATTAAGGAAGAAAATTAATTTTAGAAGTAATCAAAGAGTCGTGTAAACACTTGATAGGTTAAAAGCGGAAGCGATCCCTCTTGTCGTCTGCCAATCACTGCGCCTGTCCGGAAAATTAACCGTCAAAGATTCTGACATTTGTGTTTTCCTCGGGGAGGCTTTTCCGTTATGATTTTGTGCAAAAAGGGTCCATGTATCTTAAATTGTTTTTGAAATGTCATTGGAAAAAAAATTCTTAAAAAGAAATTTGATAAAATGAGAATTTTTTTATCCAAGTTTTTGAGGCAGTTTTATCTGTGTATCAGTGTATCAACAATATTTCCTTATCCGTGTATATCAAGATCTCAAAATATTTTAGGGTTAAATATTTGACAGATTCTTAAAATGGTGTATCTATTATAATTACTTTAGTTCGAAAACATACATTCCCCATCCCAATAAAATCCTAGAGCAAAAAAAATTTTAAAAAACACTCTATTTGACTTACATGTACTAGTATAAACAATAAGAGTTTAAACCAAGAAAATCTATGTACTCTGTTGAATTTATTTGGATTTTGCCTGAAAAGTAATTAAAACAAATCCAAGTATAGGGATTTTGCTTATTTCAAACGCATCATTACTGTTTTAGACATAATAAAAACATGGATTTTTATCACTGTAAAATTAAACAACAAAGAAAAAAATTATGATTGGTTCTCTTGGTAACTTACTACAAATTTCTTGGAAAATAAGCATTGAATGAACGATTGGATTGTTGACGTCTAAATTTAAGACATTTCATGACACTATTCCTATTCAGAAGAATGCTGTACACTGTATGTAAAATTCGAACCTTGTTCCAAACAAAATGCACTTTCGGGATTGTTTTTTCTACAAACACTTTTTTCCAAACTCCAATAAAATTGTCTTTGTTTCTAAATGAATTTTGAAGAAAGTGATTCCATGCAGATATAGGTCTCGGACTTTTTTTTTTATCTATTTAACAGCATAATTTTGAATTATGACAATTAATTGTTTGAACACTCCAAAAGAAACAGTATAAATAAATATGTTTTATCGTTAGTATTACACTGCAAAGAAGCAATTTGGGTTTTGTAAAAAAAAAAAAAAAAAAGAAAAGAAAAGAAATAAGAGAAAAAAAATATATACATTTACACATAACAATAACATTAAACAATGGAACATAAAAAAGTGTCTTGATTTATACTATACTTTATTTATACTTCGTTTGTGATTAAATATCCGGAGTTCCCGTGTAGAAATCAGTGAGTACGTTCTTCCGTTCTCCGACATAAAAATAAAATTTGGATCATAACAAACTGAGATTTCTTTGACAACAAATGTAAAACAAGATGGCCTTGGGTTTTTATTAGGTGTTTCTTAATAGGATTAGCACTTTTTCCCAATCAAGGAAGCGTGCGATTCTTGTCAATTAAAACATTTCTCACTAGTGAGAACTTACGGCTGGAATCAAACATTATGAGGACCCTGTTGCTCGGAGACGATCATTGATTCGCATTCGCAATTTGGAATGTTTTTAAGAGAATTGACTTGTCCATTTTTACATTATACATTTTTCAGCAAACTAAGCTTCTTTTTAGAATCTTTCCTGAAGGAGAGGACGAAAATATATGAAGATTGCTATTGACATCTTATTTCTAAATGCTTTATTTGCTTCGTTAATTTGTATTTTCACACTTAAGACGGCTAGATGGTCGTGGTTTTTTTTTAGACTATATTAATCTTCTTGAGATGAAGAGCTCTGTATAAAGATATAGAAAAATGTCCAAGGTTTAAAGCTGAAATGGGTTTTTTCACTTTGTTTATGGCTAAATACATCATATAAAAACTGATGAGTAATTTGTTGACCATCCAGCCTCCTTAATGCAGTTTTTCTGCGCTACTAAAATGACATATATAGCTTGTGTTTTGATATTTAACAATCTAGCACATGTAAATGAAAATGTTTTTGGATGTGTAGTTAAAATGACGTGCTTTTGATCAAGATATATATTTGTACAGAAAAATCTTGAAAATGTATGAATACAGTACCAAATAAAAATAAATTCTACAGTCAGGGTCTATAGACAGCAAATTAAAGCAAAGTTCGGTTTGCTATTGATGAATCGTTTCAAAAAGAAGTGATAAAACACAAAACACATACAGAAAAAGACACCCCCACCCCCCACCCCCCACACACACACTTCGTGCTCCCAAAAGCAGTTCAGTTTTCCGAGGTTCTAATGATTTCCTTGGGATCATTGGGAGCCATACTCCGGTCAACAAACAGAAAGGGAAAAAAACCACTAAAGAAAGAGAGAGCGAGCGCGTAACTTAACAAGAACAACTGTATAATGTTATTAAACTTTATTAATGTAACAGAGCATGTCAGATTTCTGTATATTGTCTGTAGTCTGAAGCGAATAACCCCTTAAAACATTAATGTATTTTTCGTGTTACCAATCGCTCTCGGAAAGCTTGGAGCGGTACGGAACATGATCGGCAGTTACCAGTTAATAGGCGCCGACTACAAATCGCCGGCAAAGTCCGAGAGAAGATTCCATTCCCCTCCATTAGCCGTTATGAAGTAAATCAAAATACTCTATGTGCTGTCGATATTATCCGAGTCATTTTTTAACGACTTAATTAATCACTTGAGTGGTAAGGCTCTACCAGAATTTTCGCTCTCTTCAGGGTTCCGCTTGGTGACAACACCTTGTGGTCGGTTTCCAAAGTTGGTTGCACTTAGGTTTTGGTTTTTTACTGTTTACCATCCCTTTGAAATTGAAGATATAATTGAGGGCGTGCGTATATAATGTTAAAATGTTTATTAATAAAGCATATTTTTAAAGAAAGGTTATAAACAAAATAAAACAAACAATAAAAAACAAACGATAGAAAAAATGCTATTTAGACAACTGAATGAAAGCGCAAATGATTGAATACATCGATAATTATAAAAAAATTAAGCTTCTATGATACCACACCCGAAGACTGCAACAGTATTTTTTTTCTTTTGTCAAAAGAAAATGATCTTAAATTTAAATTTGAAAATTAAATGCTTCGTATTTGTTCACGTATTATGCATTAATCTTAAAAGATGTACATGCATGCATATAAGTGGTAAAAAAAATCACAATGGAATATCTGGTCGAGAGAGAATATTTAGTATTAATCACAGACAACGGTTGGGGCAATTGTTCGATAGACTTTGCTGGAGACTGAGAAATTTTCGCATCACAGACCACCCGAGTTAATTTTCCGTCGAAGGTCACTTTATAACACCTTTCCTTCGAGCGGACAGTCATTTTATTCCGGGATTTTTCACTGCCTCCCTAATGATATCAACGATTGACTGCATATGTGAACTTCCGGTGTTTGGTGCTATCTCGCGCATTTCCCTGGAGTGGAACTGTGCCGATAATTAACCTAATGGAATGATTAAGGCCGATTTCTTTGAAGCCCTTCGTCTGCCCAGGTGTAATTGAACTAATTGACAAAAGTGTCAATTTATTCGTACGATAACTGTACAAATTAAATGTGTGTTGTCCTACCGCCATTTGCCGTTTTACCGTATACTCCGCTTGGAACAATTGCTTTCAGCTGTATTAATTTCCTTTCTTATAATGACGGAGGGCTATGCACGTTTCATATAAGCAGGCGATCGATGCATGTTGTATTGTCATTAAAACACGTATTATATCGTTGTTAACATGGCATTTTAGGATCAGAACCGGGAGTTGACAAATATGAGAAAGCCTAATTACGACAGAGCAGGTGAATGGCGTTACATCAACGGAAAGTGGCACCAATAACGTAAATGGGATCAGTGTCGTTAAATCGACATCCACCGTGAGAAAACACTATCAATATCGAGGAAAAACTTGAGAGTTCTAGATTGATTGTAAATCAGCTTTTGCTGCATTCCAGACTGTTAATCTATATTTGCACTGCTGTACCTGTTAAGTGGTCGCTCAGGTAGAAATCGACTGGTTTGATTATTATCCGAGTAGTTTTTTTTTAACCAACAATGATCATCAAACCAACTTTAAACGGATTACTTAGCTCAAAGCGAACAATTCTCTAAACTTTCAGACTGCATGTCGTCTGTGAAACGAGAAAAACAAAATATCTCTGCGCTAGATATTATATACTAGACGCAGTTTGGTTGAATGTGTAACGGCAAAATAAAATAAGTACCTGGTGATATAGGCGCTATTTACAGTGGTCTACCCTGAGGCCTCAACGTGCGAATTTCTAGGAATAGAGGATGTTTCCATATCGGTTTTGCAATAAAATGGAATCCATCCATCAAAGACACAGACGTTTACCGGTATATTAAATTCTAACTGTGTAATTCTACTTATTATCGAGGATCTACCAACAGGTGGATACACAGTTTAAACTTTCTTGAACCTGTAATATTTTCTTAATCCAGTTTTTAAATTAGTTCTTTGGTTAACTATTTAAACAGTTCACTTCCTTCCTTTGATCAAACACACAACCTATACAATTTGATTGATCGATCTGTTGGATTTCCATTCAAGATTGCACTCATCAATGCCGGTGAAAGTTCAACCAATCAAAACCAACGCAAACCATCAATTTTACATCAGTTGCGCGATAAGGTTTTTAAAAATAATCCAACAACCTTTAAAATATCGAGAACCCCCCCCCCCCCAATCATTATTCGTTTGTCTCTATTGACCTTACTTTTACATACTATTGTATTGTAATTATTATGACTGTTAGTTTAGAATTCTATAACCAATTAAAGCATAAATTCAAACAATTTTTCTTGTAAATATGACGTCATAACAAAAGTACGCAATTTATCAAAAATTCAAGATTATTCCCTTATCGTCTACTAGAGGAAATCCGGGGAAAATTCTGTTAGGGAAAAACTTGGACTTTACCCTGCATAGAGTTCTGCAATGAAAAAGGTTGCGTTTTCCGAACTTATAAGACCAAAATTATAAACGTTCATTTTCTACATGTATAAGCTACCATGTCTTTTAATTTAATACCAGTAAAGCATACTCAAAAGAATTGCATTTGTTAAAATAATTGACTTTACATAAATATTGCACTTTGGAGATCATTCCAGAAGACTGAAAAGATAAACGACTTTGTTGTTAATTGTTTTATAGTTAGATGCAAAACATGTAAACATATCTATATATTGTCAAGAAATGGCAGAGGTTTTTGGAATTAACCTTGGTCAGAGGATATTAATATATCTCATGTCGCAGTTCAAACCTAATCACACTGGCTGGCGTTTTGATAGGCAATCTGCTTTGAATTTTAGCATTGGCTTCGAATTGACAAGTTTAAAAAAAACTTCAGTTGAATTACTAGTAATATATATACATGTACCGGTATACGTATGATTTGATCAATTTCGTTCCCCTCTTATCTCAATTGCTTTTCCTATACAGGTTTTATATCAATCAAATACAAGTATCATAAATTCAATAAATATTTGAATTTCTTTATTGAAAAATTAAACTATAGTGCATATGTACTGGCATGTTTTCTGACACTCGATTCTGCACATTGGTGACCTTCTTCAGAAAATTGCCATTTCAAATGATTTTTTTTCCTCCAGAGTTCAAGTAAAAACCACGGCCTTTAGTAGAAATCCAAGGACAATCCGGAGTACACAAAACCTTCGTCAGACACAGCATCCTTGAACATACAGATACTCGATTAACCTTGAAAAGTACATCCAGATGTGGGTCGTAAATTGCTGTTCTTCCTTCAATGTCGTAGGTTTCAAATCACGCTTTTTTCCCTTTTGCGCTCCAGACGTCGTAGATTTATATATATATATATCATTTTCTGCCGTATTCGGATTATTTCGTGGTTTATGCAGATCGGTGCATTAAAATTGTCTATTTTTTAATCGGTGATTTGATGAATGTATGTCTATTTATGTTTCTCCCTAATTCTTCTTTTTATCCGATTATTACATAATTTAGCGCCATAATATTACATTAGTAACTATTTCTTACAATCCTTTTTTTTTCGATGCATTTACATGTATCCTCGGGTAGGTTAAAATAGGGAATATATTGAATTTCTTGCAGATGTAACAATACATTGCTCTCTTGCATAAAAACGGAAAAAAATCATAAGCATATCGTCTATGTTTACCCGTGAACAAGAATGAAAACAAAGTCCTTCATCATGGAAACCTTTAAAAGTTTTCAGTTGCTAAGCAGGGAAAACTTAATGTGACACGTTTCCAATTATAATAGAAAACTTAGTTTTTGTTATAGTGAAATGTAATGCCCCCCCCCCGAAAAAAACCCCGAGTCGGATAATTTTTGTCAGTTTGGAGAGTGTAAACAAGTAAGATTGTTAATGGTGGCCTCGGGTAATTGACTTTAATATAATACTACATGTACATGTACATGTACATGTAGTCTATAGTTGCAACATTATTTACATTGTCGAACACTACGAGAAAGTCTCCCTTTAGCTTAATTATTGACTGTGGGTCAACTCGCTGAAATTTTCTCGTTCTCGTGAATAATTCGTGCCATATTCTCATTGGCCTCCTCACACTTTCGTAAAGGAAATCAATGTTTACAAATATTGTGCATAATTATATAAATACTGACACGTTTTCATGACATACTTTTTGTTATATACTTTTAAATGCTAAAGAGTTCAGTCTTTCTCTTTGATAATTCGTTAATAACCTGTATTTAATAACAAGAGGCCCATGGGCCACATCGCTCACCTGAGCAACAACAGACATAATAAAATCAGCTTTATGGAGTCATATACAAAATATCTGAACAATGTCGTATAATAGATCCCGTATAAAGAAAATTCTTCACATATTCTTATGTTTATCATTGAGCCCCTTTGTAACAGGATGATTTTACAGTCATATCACATATTGAGCATTGCAGTTCTCGAGAAGATGATCAGCCGAGACTTAAACAACTGTTTATATATGGATTATAAACCTACTGTGGAATCATTAAAATTCGTGGAGGCCAATTTTCATGGATTGCTTAAAATTTACAGGTTCGTGGGGATGTAATTTCGTGTAATCTCTTATACCTACATTATTACTAATTTATTAATTCGTGTAGAATGGATATTCGTGGATGAGAGGTACCCACGAATTCCACGAAAATTGAGCCGCCACGAAATCTAATGATTCCACAGTATATAAAACTTTTGAACCCCTTGTGAGGTCTAAGAATTGTCCAGGGGCCGGAGTCTAAACAATTTTAAAGAATCAACAATATGTCAAAATGCTTGCATATAAGTAAAACCATATATAAAAACGTTTGAATTTTTGTGAACAATTTAAATGTTTTCCTTTGTAAAATTGGACCCCCCCCCCCCCATGTGGCCCAACCCTACTCCTGAAGAATATGATTTTGACAAAATTTAATCTAGACTATTTGAAGACTGAACTGACTCAAGTTAGAGCTCTTCTAGACAATTTGTGTTCTAAAAGTTTTTTCCCTATATATTCCTATGTAAAAATTTGACACCCCCACTTCCAATTGTGGCCCCACCCTACCCCCAGGGATAATGATTTGAACAGTTTGAATCTTCACTACCTGAGGATGCTTCCACACAAGTTGCAGCTTTTCTGCCCAATCGGTTTTTAAATGATTTTTCTATATATATTCTAATGTAAAAATTTGACCCTCCCCCCATTGTGGCCCCACCCTACCCTAGGGGATCATCATTTGAACAAACTTGAATCTACACTACCTGAGGTACTTCCACACAAGTTACAGCTTTTCTGGCTGATCAGTTTCAGAGAAGAAGATTTTTAAAGATTTACTCTGTATATTCCTATGTAAAAATTCGACCCCCATTGTGGCCCCACCCAACCCCTGGGGATCATGATTTGAACAAACTTCAATCTACATTACCTGAGGATGCTTTCACACAAGTTTCAGTTTTCCTGGCTGATCAGTTTCAAAGAAGATTTTTACAGATTTACTCTATATATTCCTATGTAAAAATTCAACCCCCCACTGTGGCCCCACCCTACCCCCGGGGGTCATGATTTGAACAAACCTTAATCTACGCTACCTGAGGATGCTTCCACACAAGTTTCAGCTTTTCTGGCCGAATGGTTTTTGAGAAGATTTTAGAAAAATACTAACAAATTTTCAATAATTTTTAATTATCGCCCCTTGAAAGAGGGTGTGGCCCTTCATTTTAACAAACTTGAATCCCCTTCACTTAAGGATGCTTTGTGCCAAGTTTTGTTGAAATCGGCCCAGTGATTCTGGAGAAGAAGTCGAAAATGTTAAAAGTTTACGGACAGACAGACGGACGCCGGACAAAAAGTGATCAGAAAAGCTCACTTGAGCTTTCAGCTCAGGTGAGCTAAAAACGAATAAAAAAATATTAGGTACGCTCAGCAAACATATGGGAGACTGGCCGTGGGCTTCTAATGAGGCTTTATAGACCTTCTTTGCGAAATATTGTTCAACATCATCACCCGAGTACATTTACCGTTTGCACGGAAAAATCCCTACAAACTATCCATATTCAACCGTGTAAATAGAATAGGGCTTTTCAAAGAATTATTGGTAATCTACAAGGACATTTATCTAAATCGATTTCAAGACAGCTAGCTGTTATTTTGAAGATTTTTTTAAGATAAGAAAAGCGTTTTCCAGGCCTTCAGTTCCGTGATATTAACAACAAAAACCCTAGGAGCAAATTTTTACATAACTATTTCTAATACCAAAAAAAAAAAATGGATTATAAGGTATCTGCATATAACCGAGCAAAATACTGGAGACATCTCTAAACGTTGAATTTTTGATACAATACGAAATTTGCCAGATATTAATTTTATGATTTTTAAAAAATTGTCAATATTTTTAAAACAGGCAAAAGACGGCTTAACGACGTTATAAAATTGAAAAGATAATACATAGTTATGAAATTTTGACATCATTCTCAGACGTTGAATTTAATGAAAAAATATGATCTTCAGTCGTTTCCAATTTTTGAACAAAATTGTTTCTTCTATTTCATTTATAAAGTACGTGTGTATGCGATAAGTCCGTGAAAACGAAGTTGTCACCAAGTTTTAGTGTGGTAGAAATAATCAAATATTACAACCTACAAACAATTGTTGCATATAACATGTAAAATACATATTATATAATAACAAGTCTTAGATATGTTTATTTTGACGTGGATACGCTATCAAATTTTGTAGTCTTGAATAGGGTGAAGTCATATATATACGAAGCTGGTCTTTCTAAGATGCCAGATTTCATGCAAAATCTGTGTTAGAATGCGTCCATGTTACGCTGATACATCAAAATCGTAAGTCTTGAATGATACAGTGGTAACTTCTCTGTTTCAGACGTCAGGTTTTGTTTTATGTGGTCAGAACTGTATACGTTGCAGTGACTCCTAAAAAAATGGACTTTATTTTGAAAATGCCACGTCTAGGTGATGTTCCTAACTCGTCCGAGTTTGAGTCGTCAGTAAATGCATCACTTCAAACGTCAACTATCAACTATATTTAATAAGCGACGTCAGTGACGTTGAAACAAATACACAATTTTACAACGTTATGTTTTTTTTTTATTTCTCTGAAACGCCTTGCTAAAGACAAACAGGTTTTATTTACACTTTTGACATTGCACACCCAATGCATAATTACATGTATATAAAGAGCATGTGCACACAATCCATTTTTATTTTTTTTAAACAGTGCCTTTGTTTGCCTTAAAACCAGCAAACTACCATTTAAATAAGATTCCTGATTATGCTTGTGAAAGACCACGAACGCTGGACAGAAATACATGTAAGCCCTTCACCGACATACGCCATTATAACTCAATGTGCTTGAAAAAACAACGGTAAGAAAAATGTCGATTGCATCACAGCGGATTTCAATGTACACGAGCGGAATCACATCAGCCAAGTAAAGATATGTTGGTCAAAACATAGGCGTCGGAAGTAAATTGAAAGTGGGGGAGGGGGGAGGGAAAGAATTATCCAAAATTTTCCTAAAAATTTTTTTTGAAAACAATAGCCACCTACCCCGGTTTCGACGCCTTTTCAAAATGTATATATCATGTAGGATAGGATATAGCACCATTACATGCACACAAAAATACAAAATTATGTCAAAACACAATCATAAAGTTATCATTGTAATATGTTCATTATATAACACTGTTAACGAGCAATAAATATATGGACTATAAACGTTTGGTTTCATTGAAATGAAGCTTTAACAACTCTTCCGTGTAGAGGTTTTACGGGCCGGAAGTTATCGAGTAGTCTCCCTTCACAACCATTAGTGGGTCTTTCTTCTTTGGTATACATGTATAACCTTCTGAAATCGTCAATCTGTAAAATAGACAATATTCCTTAGTAATAATTTTTATATTAACATCTTTTTGAATATCTATATTTATTATCATGCGCTGATCCAGAAAATTTTTCCAGGAGGGGGGGGGGGTCCGAATGATAATTGTGTTTTCCGGGGGGGGGGGGGGGGGAGTCCGAGGCATATTTGCGATAATTTTACTATGTAAATTTGATGAATTTTTATTTTCCGAGGGTGGGGGGGGTCCCCTCTAGATCCGCGCATGATTATGATACAAAATAAGAACTTTAAAAAATGGAGTTATTGTTTTAACCATCCAGAATGTAACATAAATGTAATCTCTAAAAACTACATGTATGTCGTCAGACAGCGTAGTCAGTTGTTTTTTTATATTGCTAACTCAATACCAATTAAGAGGGCTTGATGGTCGTGGCCATATTTTTTTACTAGTATATTGATCTCCTTAAGAAAAAGAGCTCTATATAAAGCTATTGGAATTTATTCAAATTTTGAAGGTATTATATATATAAAAAAATTCTTTACAAAATGCAAGTTTATAGCTTAAAACATCATTACTTAAAGTGTAAGGTAGATCTGATGGTTAATTTGTTGACCACATAGCCTCCTTCATCACGAAATACACCACAAAAATAAACTTTAGAGGTATAAAATAATTTTTAGATTGTATTTTTAAGGTAATTGACGAAACAGTAAACTAAAAACATGTTCAAATCAATTAGCAACAAAAGCACATGTATTATGAACGAAAGCTTTTTTTTTTGCCCGTTTGTTATTAATTTTGGTCTGTTGTTCATACATGGGCAAATTGCTCGGTCAAGTTTAAGAATTTGCATTGGTTATTAACTAACTGCTTGTATATTGATTTCTATTGGAAATAAAGGCGAAAATTCTCGGTGAATGAATATTATTACATAAACCTTAAGATCAGTTTATGCTTTGCATAATTATCATTTAGCTCTGCATTTACATCAACAAAATTAATGAATTTTTGAAAATTACCTGATCAGCTGATATCATCATGGGATATCTGAACAGAATCCACGTGACTCCTTCATAACATGGCGGCATAGTAAGCGAGCCTTCATATGTCCAATAATCTCGCAGATCTGTATCTTCAAAAAATAAAATTACAGGTTACAGATATATATGCGCAAGCTACATGTAGGTCTTCCATTGTGAACAAAAAAATTATTTGATTGTTGAAAGCCTAGACGTAATTCTCACTGACATATATAATTTTTTTTTTTATTTCGGAAAAAATATGGAGGCAGGAAACTCGTAACTATCTCAATAGTTTTCATGACGCGAATAACTATTTTTAAAAAAATTTTCAAAAGAAAAAAATCAATACTTAAAAAAATAGAGAAAAAAAGAAACATGCTAGTTCAGCGATTTGGTTGAAATTTTTTTCCAAAGTCCTGTCGGTTTTAAAAGTTTGAGTCTATTCCTATCATCCGCAAAAGCATCTACATGTAATTGAACTTAATTACTTGATCGAGTGTAAAAAATATATTTTTTGTCCAGTCTTGAGGGGAGAAATCTCTGGTTTCTCTCGTCTATAAGACGTTTGCAAGGTCAAAATAGAATAAAATTGGATTCCTAGTAAATAAAAAAAAAATCACGTTTGCTTGCAACCCTATGGCATAAAAAAATTTAATACTCGTAAAAACTATGATTAATTCTTCGAACTGAGTAATGCCTATTTCCTGCATTAACAAAGTCTAGACATAATAAATTTGAAAATTATATAGATTAGTTTTGAACTTATTTCTTTTAATTTTTTTTATCAATTACATTTTTATAGCCTGAATTAAATTTTTATTTTACAATATAGCTTCAAGTTTTATCTACAATGAAATTACATTTTTATCACATTTTATCATATTTCCTTATATACATATACCTAAAACATTTACAATTCAAATTTTACCAACAACAACATAGTTGAGAGAGAGAGAGAGAGAGAGAGAGAGAGAGAGAGAGAGAGAGATTGTCAGCCTGAAAAAAAAATCAAATACCTGGCAACAAGCCAACAGGGTTGAAAGGGGCGTTTGTAGTCTTCTGCCGACCCTAGGATCAGGAAAAGAAACATGTTAATTCTTTAAAAAAATTATTTTAAACACATATATTGTAGTGTGAATGATTTTGGCATAAATTTTTTTCTGAACGTTTCCGAAATCTTTTAAAAGTCGATGAACATGGTTTCTGTATGTTTTTAGGCATACAAATGTCCATGTACATGTACATTTATAATAAACTTTAGCTTATTTGAAAAATTTAATGTGCATGCAGGGAAATAATAGTTTGCCTCTAATGGCAAGATTGCATGGCAGAGTCCAATTTTATTGTGTGAAATACACTGTCAGATTACCGGTATATAAAAATACGATCTTTTTTTTTAATAATAAACTGATACATTTGTGTTTAATAATTAAAGAATGTTATATATCATTAGTGAATAAGAATTACTATTTTGAAAATTCAGATTCCCTTGAAAAATCAAACAAGAATTAAAATATTTGTGCAAGGCAGTGTGCAATATACATGTAGTTGTCGCCAGGTGTGATGACAGGTAAGTTAAAACCACACTCACCTTATAAGCTATTTCAGCTAGTGTATCTGGAAACAGTGCTCGGATGCAAGTATTTTCTTTTCCAATCTAAATGAAATAAAATACTCTTACATATTAGTTATTTTTTAAAACTCGCAAATTGGATTTTTAATGGAAAAAAATAACAGTGGTGGAAAATTAATGTGCAAAGAGCGATAACTCTTAAAATGAACCTGCACGAAGAGGGACATGATACATATGCCGTTTTCTTTTCCGATGGCATCCTCGTAATTCTGGAACAACGAGGCATTCCAATGAACCAACTGCACCTGGAAAATACATTACAGTTAGATCGTCTAAACTCCCATACATACCTTTGGAATTGTTGTAATAATATTTAAAACATATTTAATTTATTTATTTGATTTATAATTTTAATTAAAAATAATTTTAAACGAAAAACGATACGTTTTGTGTTATAGAAACAGTTACTTTCAGGATATAGCAATCTAATTAAAATTAGACTGGTAAATCCGCCTTTTCATCTTAGTTTCATTTCCGGGTTGGTCAATTACGGACAACAAAAGAGGATTTTATTAATTAAGGACTGTGTCATTTTTCCCCTTTGACAAAAATCACGTTCAAAAGTAACGCTTTCATCCTACACTCTTGATTGTTCGACATTTCCTCTTTCCTCTTTCTATTCTCGTTTTTATTTAAAAAAAGAAATCATGTGGCCATTAATTAGGACCGACCGTGCATTCCATTACTGCATGAGGCATTTACCCGATTTTGGTATTTGTGTACGATTAATATAGTTTATTATACTAGACATGTGATCCTTACTGAAATATTCGTTTTATACATTTCTATTTAAAAACTAATCAATTTCTATCCTGAACCTACTATGATTAATTTGATATTTTACTTCTTTCTTTCTGGGTTTTTTTTTTTTTACATCAATTGCCTGGTAGATATTTTTACATGTAGTTGTAAATTATTTACATGCTATGTATATCATAAACATGTCAATCTACTTATGGAAACGACAGTTTTGTAGGATGTTATATGTTACCCCCCCCCCATGTATATTGTCGGTCTCGCATATGCTTTCATATACTTTGTACTAGTTGTCATAATCAAGTTGTTATTTAGGTGGCTCACTATACCTTAAAATAGTTTCTCAATATATTTGTCTAGCGCTTTCAAAATGAGAGCGCACCATTGTAATAATACTACAGTTTAAGCTACTTAACATACATTTATGTTCATTCATATTTTATGATAGTACATGATTATATTGTCTTAATATGTCCACTCACTTACTGCACATTGCACATTTGTTTATAATTTTATATGTATTATAATTTGTATTCCGATGAGTTGTAAAGCTCAAGGATAATAAATTGAATTGAATTGAATTGAGTTTCTCAAATAAGCAGAAAATTACTTGATTATGATGCACAAGCAATTTTTTTTTAATAATTCTAGTGCTTATGATTTAAATCCCCCTTCCTTCGATTCAATTAAATGTTTCATAAATAGATCATTGCTATTTCTCATTTGAATTATTGTTTGCCTACATTCAATTTATTAAACACATTCTCCAACATAGTATATGATCGAGTGTCTTGAAATTTACATTTTTCATGTACAAACACGTGAATGGTCATATGACTGATAGCAAATGAATACACCAGTTTAGAAAATTCATTTCTATTCGTCTTCATCATACGGGATTTATTTTACATGTACTCAATTATATTGTTAATTTTAAAAGACATTATATATGTCACAAAATGAAGGCGTTCCGTTCACCCTACCGATTGGAACTATTTAAAAGATTACAAAATAGAATTCAAATCTATAGTTATTCAAATTCCGAATTTTTCCTTGCAATTTTGTTGATTATTTATCAATAAAGCTAAATAGAGTCAATATAAGTCCCGATTTGAAAAAATTGAAGTAACTACAATACACACTAATTTAAAACAATTCTAGACTGTATCCCCACCCCCACTCCGATTTATTGATATTAAAGCCCAATACTATTCAAAATGTCGAATGTAACAGGTCCCTTATGTGTTCATGAATGATATATATTTTAATACAATATCACTCTGAACAGCTTTACTAATATATTGATTAGAATTGAATCAATAATTTATTGATAACATCACTTTTAAGTGGGTTATCTTTCTTTTCTGATGAAATTTTTCCTTTTTCCGAAATTTACTCTACCTAATTAACTATCGATTTGCTGCATGTTATATCCTGCCTCAATTGGTCAGCATGTCAACTGAGTCTCATGAGTAAGTTGTACATTTTGTGGATTCGGTTTGGATTTTATTTTACAATTCTTTACATTGAAATGCTCACAAAGAATTGAAAATAGTAGTCTGAAAATAGTAGTCTGACAAAACCTTAGGCTTTCCAATATTAGTGAGCTAAGCTACACTTCATATCAGACTGTTGCAGTTCCGATATCCTTTAAATTTGAACTGTTCAATATAAATCAGCTAATAAAATCTAAAGGCAATGCATTAATACGAAATATGCCTCCTACACAGAAGTGAAAAAATACAATCTGTGACAATAGAAAAACAAGGAGCGGATCAAGGATCTGATTTTAATCAGATTGTGAAAAAATATCAGATAAATTTTTACCCTAACGAGTCTCAAAGTATATTATATTGTTATGATAGGTACATTCAAAAACTGACACAGCATGCTTACCTCCATTGGGAACGCCTTTCCGTTGACCTTGTGCTCTGACCCCCGGGTGCTGTATCGACCCCAGTGGAAGCGAACGTCCGACAACTCGTACTCCGACCCCGGGGGTAGGGGTCCGCCTGATATCACTACATGACAATCATCAAAATTTGTGAGAATGTTATGTACATGTACGATATTTCAGGTTATTGTATGGTGAAAAACTTATCAATTGACATCACACTGATGCAAGTGAATCATTTATGGTGAAACTTAAGTTTTTTTAAAAAGACAAATGCCAGACACTTTCCCTATTTAAAGCCGTTCACAGTAGTAAACGCATCTATTTATTTAATATAGTTTAAGCACTTCATATTTGTGTGTTAGTGGATATGCACAGATTTAAAATTCGTTTTCAATTCCAGATCATATTATTAAAAAGTCTGCCGATAAATCATAAATCGGAATACCGTAATGAAATAGTTGAGAAAAGTGGGTGGTTAATTCACTTACATCTGTAGATTAAACACAATTTCTGCTAAATCAAACAACTTTACCGTCCTAAAAGCAGTTCGATATTATCAACGTGACGTTTAATTACTGATACAGGTGGGAAAAATTGTGTACCTGAACGAGCAGAGGGGTCCAATCGAAGAGAGGTCTCCACTGAAAGAGAAATAAATAGAAGAAATTAAAAATCTTTTATGATGGGAATTTAAATGTGTCTAGCGTGTGAAATGTAAAGGTTATAAATGTAGGTCTATTCAATTTGCTTGGTTTTTGTGCTTTATTATTTCCAGTCCATAAACTTTATTACCTTTTTAAGGGATTCTGAGGTCGCATTGAAACACACAGGGGAGAATATTCAAGCGTTTATTAAAAGATTCTGTTCTTATAATTTTTTTACCGTCATGCTTTTATACATCTGACCTATTTTGAATATTTTAAAATTTTAGAAATTTAAACACTCCCCCCCCCCCAACAATTCTTTTTTATCCCAATTCTTATATATTGTTTGACATGGGTAGAGGTATACCCAACCAAAACAAAAGCCCAAACTACCGGTATATAAAACTAGACATTACTTGCAATATAGAAGCAGGTGAAAGCGGCACAGCATGTAATATAACCCCGATCCCCGTTTCGTGTGTCTAATGATTCCTTACGGTTTCCTTTCTTTATTTTGAAAATTGATCAGAACCTTACTGACATCAGTATTTTATTTTTATTTTTTTTTTCATCGAATACTGAAATGAAGAGCAGTTTCAGTCGTGTGCTGGTAAATTTCAAGGATTTAGGAAATTCTGTGCATGTCTTTTTGCTGCGATGGTGAATATAAAGCCATTTCCCGTCTTTAATTTCTTTTTTGGGAATCGGCGAGGGTGGGGGGGGGGGTGTTCTTGATAATGCAAATGAACATGGTAGAGTGATCATTAATATCCATATATATAATTTTCAGTCCGATAAAGCGTTCGGTTTTCTTCTAATAACGAAAAGGAATTCCGAATAATCACGTAAACACCCGAATGTCAGTTAAAGTCTTAATCGGAGAAGTGACAGATTCTCGCCGGGACGTAAACCACCAATAATTTATCTATCTATATAAACCTACCTCCGCGATACTTGGGGTAGATAATAACGTTGTGACCATCATTAAGGATGTCAGTCTCGCGAGACGTAAAGTAGTTGATTGACAGGGGCTTCTGCAGGAGGGCGGGGTCAAACTTGGCGTCGTTGGATACCAGGTTGATCGGAGACTGGAACTGTCCGGCGGCTGCTGGGTAATTCTCCTCCCACTCTGAGGCACCTGGCCAATGATATCATTAGATAATATTACAACTCATGTTATCTTCGCGATTTCGGCTCTTAGTTAATTGCATGTCCTCGGGTTTATCCGACAAGATAGGTTGCAATATGACGGATTAATTCAACCGTTTGGCTTCGCAACTTCTCGGGCTTTTCCGGGAATCGGAAAACAAAAGTGTGTTTTCCAAAGCTCTGTCGTGGAGGTCCGAGTTGTTGCGCTTGGCTGTTTCGTTGTGCGTGTCAGCAGAATAATTTTGCTTGAAATCCTTTGCTTTATTTTGATAAATTGTTCAAAATAATTAAACTGCATTCTCATATAGAACATATTATATATTATATAAATACCGCTTTTAACGATCGTTATATCCCCGCATCTTCAATACAGAAAGAGCATACTTTTTATCTACAGAACAATGACTAAGTTTATATATATATGTACATGAAGCTGCATACTCACGTGCATACATATAACCCTCCGGCCATTCTTTGACCCGTACAGTCCTCACCATGCAAATCATCCGGGAATTCTTGATGGGTACAGACTTTTGACGCTTGAGAACAGGTCTAAAGCTGGTCGGGCATGGTCCTATGGAGAGAGTTAATGCCATTTTTCATTAAAACTGCCGCATACACCCAAACAACAAGAAGTACAAAAAGTGTCCTGTCACTCAGTGGCGAAGCAATCGCTATAATTGCTTAGTGAGTACTCTTTAGTCTTAAACCGTGACCTTGAACACTTAGTTCCATGGTCAGAATATGGTTGATCACTCGTCATGAGTAATTATTGAATTGATACAATTGAGGTTCGCTGACCAGGCTCTCAATCAAGCATTCTCGGGCATTTCCGGACAACCTCGTCAAAACCGAGCGCGTTATCGGAGAGGATCGATAATCTGCAACGAGCGCAGCTAATTGGGAGACAAATTGAGTGAAATTTTATCAAAATCCGAGATCTTTTAGAGCATAATAAAAAAAATACTACCAATTTATGATTAAATGAAAAGCAATAAGCTAAAATAAATAAATGTTTTTATTTTACTTTATGCATGAAATTATTAAAACAAAATATACAATAACACTGTATCCAATGTATACCTATGCACCCCCCCCCTCCGAAAAAAAAATGAAAAATAACATTATAATTTATGCGCTCGTGGAAAAATTATTATTTAATAAAATTGATATGTAAAAAATGTAACCTAACCAACCAGTTTTAACGAATATTAAACACATTCATTAATGGTATTCAAATCGTTTATGACAATTTAAAGAAATTGGACACGGAGTGGGAATAGAAATTTATCATTGACATATTCGTATATAACATGTGCAAGGATCAAACTACTTGACACTTACACTTAGTTTACGCATTTTATAATTCAACAGGATGAAGCATTCATCGGACAATCAGATAGTACGAAAAAAATGTTATAACGGCTTCCTAGCTGATGTACACGCGATGTCATAATTCTAATAGTGGATCACTTATACGAAATAGTTTGCTGCAACAAAGATCCTCAGTACTGTGTGAAACACCAGCAAAATGTGCTTTATTTCTGACATCCAAACTTTTTAGTAACGTTAACGTTGTGCACATGTTGCATGTAACAGTGTGTATGTTCATAACTTTAAGTGCATATTGGATTGTTTTGTTAATTCGAAACGAAACTGACAATCAACAACTCTCTCTCTCTCTCTCTCTCTCTCTCTCTCTCTCTGTTTAACTGAAAATATCTTCGACAAATACTGGAGTAGTTTTACACAATCAATTACCAATATGCGTGACACATATGCGTCTCTTGTAACATATCTTAACTTTTTTTCTGAAAAATTGTACATGTCAAATACTTTTTGAGATGACCCTTTGAACTTGCTTTGCGTGCAGAAGCTTTGTAATGGAGAACTAGAGTAGCAATTTTAAAAGGTCTCCATTTCGTGAAAATAAGTACAAGTACATCTCAATTATAGGCATAAAAGTTCTTTTTTTTTGTTAAAAAAATATACGCCGCGCACCCCCCCCCCCCCTCCAAAAAAAAACCCAAAGCAAAACAAAACAAAAAACCCGAATGCCTTTCAGATTATATGCACATGTATGAAAACGCAATTTATAAATGTACCAGAAATTCTAATTTATGAATAAGAATATCATGACCACTTATCCCGCTACTTCAAGACACTAGCAAAAGCATATTCCAACTTTGTAATCAAGATCAATTATAAATGTACCACACATATATGTGTGTGTGTATGAGTGTGTGTATGAGTGTGTGTAAGAGAGAGAGAGAGAGAGAGAGAGAGAGAGAGAGAGAGAGAGAGAGAGAGAGAGAGAGAGAGAGAGAGAGAGAGAGAGATTACCTACCTACCTGGTGGAGAGCATTAAAATTTCGCTTGAATATTATATGTTAATCCGGAAGGTTTAAATGAGCCACATAACAAGATGAAAATCAACCAAGTGATTTGCTTTCTCAATATTACGACGATTCTGTCGGTCGAAATTTCCTGTTCTCTCTCTCTCTCTCTCTCTCTACAGAAGACGACAACTGTTCACATGTATATTGTACATTTTACAATATTCATTTGATACCTTTCCAACTCGATCAATAAAGCCTTGTAATTGATGCTCCTGCTATAAAACATATGATCCAGAGCTCGCCCTAAGCTAGACCTCCATGCCGAATACCTGTTTGTCAATAGATATTAAAAGTTTAAATGTATATTATTCACCTTTCCACCGCCGCTACGGTCAGTCAAGACTTTATTACGATCTACAAGAGCTTTTAAACACGGAGGAAGAAAATTACACACTGTATGTTTCGGAATTGTCCATAAAGAGGCCCCGGTGAGGGAGTTCCCGCGATATTTCACAGACTCCGCTTCGCAGAATGACGTAGCGCCTGTCTCCGAGGCCGCTTGCTACAGTAAAGAGAGAAATAAAACCTATTTCCTGTCGGCGGGTTATGAAGAAGGTGCCGCTCCGTACCGTCGTGGTAACGATGGTGTCTTATTGCAAAGCGACGGGATAGATTTGCTTACTCCATGTATATATATAAACATAGATCTTATTGTTTCGATTTCATAGCATTCATTTCTTTGTGTATCTTATATGTGATTTAGTTTTCATGTTTTTTCGTTATTATTGTGATACGATTTTATATACTTCGTATATACATGTACATGTATGTATCATGTATCTGTACATATATATCTTCTATTATGTACATCCATATTTAAGAATTTAATTACTGCATGATTTAGGTCCGTAAAACCTGTAACATATGTACATATATTTCGATATACCTTATAGAAAAGTAGTGCTTTATACAGAATATATACATGTATAAGCTTTTTGACGATTTAAAGAAAAATTATCTTAATTCAATATGCTGATGAAAACCAGTTTCTATTACGAATAGATCTATTTTTCATGATTTCAAGTTCACGCTGAGCAAATTATTGAAAATAAATGCAAGAACCCCATCCTGTGCCGAATGGCTTATCAAAATTCTAATTGACGGTCCGTGATTTTTTTTCCGATATGAAGAAAGCATGTTTACATGTACATATCACAAAAAGTGTATACACCATTATGTGTAAACATGTGTAATTTCTCAAAGCTCTTTTGATGTTACATTCAATATTTGAACAACAATAAACATGGACTGTCCGCAAGTAATAAATCATGATAAATGTGCTTGAAAAATAAAGCTTAGACTTTTAACTCTGTTTCAACCTTCTATTTTCCGCTTAAATGCTTGGATTATTTGATAAAACTGCACGCATAGTAATTCCTTTCTATTTTATCTTGATGAAAGCTATATACACCCAGAACAGCTTTATTGATAAGTAAACTATTTTAATTGCCTTTTTTTCAACCTTTAAATATTCAATATTTTTTTTTACACTTTGACGGCGTCTTCTGTAATGAAGTCCGACGAAATAATGGTATATTGTGTTATTGTTGTAAAGGAGAGAGAGAGAGAGAGAGAGAGAGAGAGAGAGAGAGAGAGAGAGAGAGAGAGAGAGATTGTTTAATGGATCTGATGAGTTAATTAATATTTATTTTTAACAACACGAACTGTATAGATCAGTCTAGGTCTCAGAAAAAGCCACCCATTATCATCTTTCAATTATTTCTTCGATTTCAATTTTGTTAGTCCACAGTCACACACTAAAGATTATCGTTTTATTTATCTATTAGGATTATCATATATTTCTAGTAATATGAGTCTGATCAGATATACAATGTGCACTGATTATAGAAAAAGAGCATTCGTTGCCATAGCAACAGAAACACCAATCACCCTGACGCTTTACTAAGAGAAAATGAAGTATTTATTTCTTCATAAAAAAAGAATGCCAATTCTGATATTGGAAAAGTTTCAGGTAGCCATGCTCAAAACACCAATGTGTTTCATTGTCATCTTTATTGTACTAATATATGAACTTGTATGTTCCAGTTAGTCGCATTTTTTTTTGTCAATATCTAGTTTGTTTGAGAGCTAGAGTGGAAAGAAAATCGGTGTTTTACGACATCCATGTAAACATCTATAATTTGGTAACTAATGGAAACGTTTATAATAATGAAAAAAAAAATTCTCTGTTTAGTGGCGAATAAACCAATTAAGGTTGGGTCCGCTTTTACACGCCATTAGGGGCCCTCCGCATCATTCCTTAGAAATATAGAAATCTAGCATGCGTTCGACTTGAAAATGACAGATTTTTTATTTTTTTTTGGGGGGGGGGTGTCAACTTTTAACAATTTATCGCTAATCATAAAAACAAAAGTCCTTGCTGTATTCGAACTCGGGACCTGCGGGAAAGTAGATGGGTTAAAATCGACATATTGTGACGTACTGTCATAAAAAGTAAAAATCACGGGGTGTCGAGTACCCTTAATAAGAATTCAATTTGTCAGATCATTTCAATACCATGTTTCTTTCAACTACAAATATGACCATTGAGGATGAGCGTCTGATCATACGATTTTATTTTATTGTTTTGGATTGCTTTGCAATTTAAACTTAATCAAGGGTCTCGACAATTTCAAACTTCAAATTTCAAATTTCAAAAAGCAGACGGAATGATGTCTGATTGCATTTGGGAGTTTCCATGCAGATCTGCTTTTTTTCAGAAGGTATGAAAATTTAATCCTTATTTTCCATCATAACAGAAGGGCACTAATTAGTAGACGTGCTGTCACAACACCTGCGCCCGATAGATGATCGAGTATCTACGATAGGAGTTAACGAACTTCGTCAGAATTTTCATTACTAATGCTTACCTGGCAATAAGCTTATTGAAAGCAGAATTTACGTTAGTAGCGTCTAAATTCTCAAGGAATTGAAAAACATTATGCGCGGATCAAGAAGGGGCGGGAGGGGGGAGGGGTTCCGGACCCCTTTGATATATCAAAACCTATTAAAATTATGTAGAAAAAGTTACTGTAAGCAGGCCTCGGGCCATTCCTTCCTGGAATAAACATTCTGTTTGAAACAATAACATGTTGGATTTTTAAAATCTTTGTAAATCCTAACGATTTTAACGAATCTGATTTAACGCATTCCGATATGATGTACATCTATTAAATATAGGCAAATTGATTCCTTGCCCCGTAGAGGTAAAGAATAACATCATTTTCATCTGTTGTAATTATGGAGTTTATATATCAATTAATAAATCCCTTTTTACATGTACCATACAATTATTTTAGCAAACTAAGTTAACTTCAAATAATATGTGAATTAGTAGTAGATAGTAAATAGCATATTTGTCATAGATCGGTATTTATTATCAAGAAAATGTTAAATACATGTATATAAATGAAACGAATTACGGATAAAACAAAGACTATTCACAAGCCATAATGACTGTGCAGTGCCTTATAGCCTTTTACGTTATATCAGCCTGTTTTTAGCTGTTATTGTCTTAGATCTAGAGTAATGATCATAACGATTGCATCATTGGTTGGTAGCTACTCTTTTCTTGCCGATCAGCGTCTTAGTTGATATGTCGAGCTTCCCAATGGCTTCGTCTGCCAACAGATTATTGCTGTTTGCTTAAGGTAACTCCAGTGTTTTAGAAATCTGTGTCAAACCAAACATTTTTTAATTTTAACAGTTAAAACAACTTATAAACTTACTATAGAGGCCAAAATATTTATACCTTTGCACGTTTGTTTTCCTACAGTGAGCTTCAGCTCACAAGGTCCAAAAATTCAACAGCCAAAATTTAACACTATGAAGCATGATCTCATAATTCATTAAATTATGCACCAAAATACATCATGTTAGGTTATAATTTTAGCAAATCAATTGATTATCATTAAATCATGAAAAATTTTATTGATTTTCGACAGAAAATATAAAAAATATTACATTTTTTCTTGACATGACCTTCCAAAAAATCACAAAATTACATATTTTTGGAAAATTCTAAAAAATTATTCAGTTTACATACATTTTTAAAAAAATATTTATTAAGAGTTACATATTGTGTTAACAAAAAAACATAGTTTATCAAAATTGACTATCTAGTTTTTGCTTGATAGTCTCTTAAACATGTGTGCCCCCATATTAAAAATGTAAATTTTACAAGTTGTTTTTTGCAAACTTTGAAAAAAAATTGAAATATACCGAAAAGACACAATTTAACAGTCACTAAAATTGATTTACTCAATGAAACTGTATTATACATATAAAATTAAGGTCGAGACTGTCAAAAAAAGACTCATAATTAACCCCCCCCCTTCTGTCAAATACTTTCTATGTCAGTTTTAAACATATTTATCTGTAAATTAAGCACCAATCAGTGTTATATAGTTTTAATTAATGTTCAAGCTACACAAGTACTTACCTATCCTCTCCTTGTCCCGGAGGACACATGAGGTCGTCAAGCAACATAAACGCAGTGTAATTGTTGGAAGAGAATGCATACAATACGTACAATTATATTACACACTCATTTACCATGTCTACATTTCGCTGCTTTCCTTGCTTTCTCCAATCCCTCTAAATGACGGAGATGCGATAATGTAACAAATTTCCCTCTTTTTGACCAAACCATTACTATTTTAAAACACTTGTTGTGATCCAAAATTATAACCGGAAATTTACCACGCCGTGTAAAAAAAGAACCGGATCCGAAAGACACTGGAGTTACCTTAATTGGTGTATTGGAGTACAACGGACCATTTTTCGCTAAAACACGATCCTTTTTATAACATGGCAACGGATAATTCAGATATAATGTTTTTTCTCACGTGGCAGTAACGGGCTTCCATAGGGGAAAAACCTTTGCTAGTCCATTGAATGTTGCTTTCATTCCCTTCATTTCTGTATGAAAATATTCTTTATTAACGTGGTTGTGAATACAGAAGTTATGAATAAACAAACAGAAATTCTGTATCATTTTTAATGAAGTGTGAGTAGGGAAAACACCAGGAATGATTTTTTTCCCCTACTAGTGTGTATCAACGGGGGAAAGAGTGATTTTCTGAATTCAAAAAAAGGGGTAAACGCTGACTGTTCATGTATATGGTATATCACTTACAGAAATTCAACGGAAAAAATCATTTGGTTTGTCAGAAAAGGTCAGTTTTAACGGAAAGGATCCGTTATGTCTGTACATTTTGTAAATGATGCTTTTGAAAGTCAATTTTACCACCAGTCCAATAAAATCCGTACCAATATTCATAAATATGAACATGATGCCTACACATTTTTACTAAAAATATTGTTTGTTAGTTTGCATTCTGACTGAAATGTAATTTCATTATTGACAGACACGCTAAAAATTCATACGTGAAGAAGAGCAGAGTGGAAATTATCCATGTTTATTTTAAAAATAAATTACTGGACAATCGTCTGACCGGAAACTGGCCTTTCAGATGTACATGTCTTGTTATACGTGATCTAATCGTGGCAAATTCACATAACATTTTTTTTTTTAAATTCAGATGTAAGAAACAAAATCTATATCACTCAGGTGGATTTTTGTGAAAATTCAAGTGGCTGTACCGAATAGAGCGATAAAAAAAAATAAGACGCAGTTACAAAGAACCCTAAAACGATAATATACATTGATTTTGTCGTTCTTTTAAATCTTGATTTTAAATATATATACTTTTATCTCATACTTCTATCACATATTAATGTTAATTCCAGATTTATAATCCACCAGATCTGTGTATTACAAAAGCCGTTACTAGTCGCATATCAGACAATCTTATGTTTCGTAACCAACATTTTTAGTTTAAATCTTAACATATAATAAATGAAAATTGCACCTTACAAAATTTTCTCGTTACCTATAAATATCAATGTCTTGGAGCAACATATTTTTATCCTAATTTTCCTGTCTCTGTTTTTCCAAAACTTAAATTTTTTTGTTATAACATCTACCTACATCTGCCCAGTGTAGCTAAACTCGATCAGATATCATACCATCTTCGCTAGCCAAGGGTTTCTGATCCCTAGGGTTTGTGAGGAGATTAGCGGTTCAGAAACCCCTGGCTAGCGAAAAGGGTATCATCCTTTGTACTTGAAGATGTGGATGTTTAAATTAACGATGAAAAATGGATTGACATCTTCGATATGATATAACAATACATTAACAACATTTCTTTGTACTTGACATAGGCGTCGGAACCGGGGAGGGGGGGGGGACTTAGCCCCCACTTGTTATGCAAAGTTATACATATTAACCATAACCAAAGACCTTTTTTTTCTTGCTTGTCAAGATTAAGTCTAGCCCCCCCCCCCCCAAACAATTTGCTTCCGACGCCACTACTGGTTCTATATATTTATTGTTCATATTTTTTTTTCACAGATTGGCGATTCAGCATATGTATAATAGGTTGGACTAGAAAAAAAAGTTTATACATGTAGTTTACTACAATGAAGATAGTACATGTAACCTTCAAATAATAAATGGGTTAATGTCAGCATCGAGCACTATATGCTCGACATGCAACCAAAATTCGACCAAAAATAATAAAATACATGTATTTTTTTAATGTAGAAAGTTTAATGATGATATTGCAGCACACGCAAAAATAAAATTTTGGACCAGAAACAGCTTGCAAATACAATGAATGTTTTCTATATATACACATCAAGATTTATCTTCCTTCCATGATGAAAGTCATCAAGCTAAAAATTCTGTTATGAATTACTATATACTAGCCATGGAAAAGTTGAAATTATCGTTTTGTATATATATTTTCTTGATTACGAATGCTATTTATCATTTCTCTCAAACCCTTGCAATGGTTGGGATGAGAAGGCACTCGTACATGTAACACAAACAAACGCCAATCACCATCCCGCCCAATTCAATTTCTCCCTCAATCGCAACTTCTCGGGCCTTTCCGGCAAGCTCGGAAAAACACCTCGAATGTATTACATAGGCGTCCATGACAACCCCCTTTTTATAAACCTTGATATGAATACAACACATTTTACGATCTGTTGAGATGTGAGCTGGACTTCATTAAAATCAATGATATACCCTAACAAATACAACAAAAGCGCCATAACAAGGCCGTCTAGCCGATACTTATTTAAAGGGGAAGCGACTCCATTTTGTATAAAATTCTAAACATCCGGTAATGTTAATACATTCGAGGTGTTTTTCCGAGCTCTGCCGGAAAGGACCGAGAAATTGCGATTATATCTCCCTGAAATAAGTTACGAGAAACTACATGTGTACGAAAGCCCAGAAGGCTCATTCGAGATTCAATGTACGGATGATCTACACTGTATATTTAGAACAGTTTGATGTCGCTTGGATACATGTTTTCAGATCCATGATTTGATTGGTTGGCTTAGATATGGATCTTGAATTTCGAATCTGATATTTCGATCTCGTATTTTGAATTTCGAATCTCGAATAACACTTCTGGGGTTTCATAGTATCTTACGTTATCAATATATAGTTAGAAAGGCAAAACTGAACAAAGCAAACCCAAAACGAGCAAATATTCATTTCATCGGTTGTTTTTTTAGTATTAAAGCAAAAGAGAAACAAGTTGGACTTTCTCTTTTCAAGCTGCCTAGTGTCAATGTTGCAAAACCTCTCTCTTGAATGTAACTTTAACGTCGGGTTATGATTAAAGGGGCATGGTCACGATTTTGGTCAAATTCTATTTTTCTGTTTTTATTATTTACAATGCTTAAGGAATGCATTTCCAATGACCAAATGAAATTGGAGAGTCAGTAGTGAAGTTTTAAGCAAGATACAGGGCTCACAATTCTTTGTAATGTAAACAAGGCTCGTGCCCCGTGTTTGTTTACATAAGTTCAATATACCGGTAAAAAATCTTTTTCAAGCTGATTTTTCATATTCTTACTCATTTTAAGCATATATAAACAGATCCTAACGTTTACAACATTCATTTTTAGTCTTAAACTGAAGTTTTTACTTCAACGTTCAAAATGTAAACAAAAGTTTTGTTTACATAGCAAAGAATTGTAAGCTCTGTAACTCGCTTATAACTCAACGAATGACGCTCAAATTTTGGTTGCCTATTAAAAATGCCTTACTGAAGCATTGTAAACGTTAAAATCGGGGGGAAAAAAATTGACCAAAATCGTGACCATGCCCCTTTAAGACAGTTCTATCTATTTACAAAATAATGATTGTAAAAAACGTAACGTTGAATTTGTGTGTGTGGAATGAGTATATATAATTTGTTATCTGTAGAATTAAAGCCGTAGATCTACAAAATTATTTTGGTTGAGTGTACAGCAAAACTCGTTTATAGCGAATTTCAAGGGACCATAGAAAAAACTTCGTTATAGCCGTAATTCGTTATACGTTTATAGCGAATTCGTAAAAAATCTTATAACGAATTCTTTATAAAATAATCTGCTGACAGTACTTTAAACTATCGTAAGTTATAAAATCAATATTACCGTCATTTACAAAGAAATGTAAATATAACCTTTTCACTTCAATTAATGCTTCAATTGATGCTTCAAGTTAAGTATTTCATATATTCATCCTAAAATTTTATCTTTCTTCAATGAAATTTGTAATGGAAAATATTCCTTATATAAATGATTAAATACGTTATAATTTTGCCAGCGGAGGTCTTAAAATTACTTCGTTATAGCCGTAAATTCATTATAGCCGTGTTCGTTATATACGGCAATTTCCTGTAGGTTTATATAAGAAATTTGCCGGGACATTAATAAGAATTCGTTATAGCCGTAAATTCGCTATATCCGTGTTCGTTATATTCGAGATTTGCTGTACATGTATTTCTACGGCATGTCAATCCGAATTTTCCCGTAAATATGTAGGTTAAATGACAGCTTGTATTTTTTATACCCCTTTTATTGGTATACACACGTATATGCATAGCTGCAAATTAAAACTGTAGCTCTACGGGAAATTTGGGTCTGTCAACCCCAATTTTCCGTACAGTTACAGTGCTGCTGCTAATGAATGGACATTGGATGAAATACAAAAGAAATACAAAAGAAAGGGCCATGTTGAAATAAGGTTTAATAGGTAGTGAAGTGTTTTGTAAGCATTGCTTAATGACAAACAACCCAAATCAAGCCCAAAATTTGACCAAAAACCCCAATGTTAATTAAAATGTTGCGTTTAAAATACTTAACATTTCTTAATTGTTTAAAACCAGTTTATATCAGTTTCTCAAAACAAATTACATCCTTGCACACATAGCCTCTTAATGCAAAATAACAAAAACACATGAACGCGATCAACTATTCATGAAATACATTAATTTTCGATCAATGATTAAAGATTCTGAAATTAAACTTCATAAAAGTAGAACGCTTGTGATATGCTGCAATAGTGGCTGTATAGCCCCGCTCCTTGTCCGTATAGCTGCTTATATGAGGGGGAGGGAGTAATTACATGTGCATGTAATAAAATTTTTACAGATATAGCCCTGTGTGGGTTTTGATCCGCTTAATGTTCATTTTTTAATGTTCTTCATCTTTGCTAGCCAAGGGTTTTCATTTCGATCCCCATAATTTTTTGCGTTCACTCCGCTCCCCATAAACTCATGGCTAGCGAAACGGACTGTTCTTAAGTAATTTATGATAGTTATAACATGCAGCTATTCTTATAAAAAGGTGAATGTTAATAGCTAAGGGCTCAAGTCAATGACAATTATGCATTTGAATTTCACGAGTGGGGTTAATTCATTTTAATTCATTAATCAATTATGAAAAAGTCAATTATAGTACTCATAGTATATTCACACGTGTGTATTATGATTAGTATATTATCATAATTTGTTCACTATTTTTAAATACTAGTCGTAATTTGATGCCACAATGTAAATATGTATGACTTTCATATTCCTTGGTTTCTTTTACTATATCTGACATTTCTACTTAGAATTTCGAAATCTAGTTATCCCAATCAATGCAGAAAAAAGGTGAAATAAAATAAATCGGTATATGGGACATTTAAAGTTACATGTAAATTGGGAGATTGGGGGTGTCAGATAAATATTATTAAAAATATTTATAATTAAAAATCTAAACTTTTGTGGGGTGTGTACTACACTTTGTATCTTTATATCTTTTATATAGTGCCATTAGATCTAGTTATGTATGGAATATTTATTGCATCTGTTTTAAATTATTATGCTTAATAAAATATTTGTCAATAATTTTGTAGGGAAAGGGATTAATAAGTAATGGAACTTGTGCCCTATCCCGCTGTGAAAATATACAGTAAAATAGCATAAATATTATTACTTATTAGGGTTATGTTTGACTACGGAAAAATATCAGGTTGATCAATCTCATAAATGACGAGAGAGAGAGAGAGAGAGAGAGAGAGAGAGAGAGAGAGAGAGAGAGAGAGAGAGAGAGAGAGAGATTACTTGATTTTCTTTGTTGGTTATAGACACGCACGTCACAAAATCATTGTCGGTAAATCATCTTTGATAAATTCAATATAACAATAGACAAATTATTACTGAATTTTAATCATCTCATTAATTCAGATCTTCATTCTACAAAATGAATTGATTAGTGTGCATATGAACGATATTCAACCTTGCTACAGTACATTTTAAATGTGAAAAATGAATGATTGTCGTCAAAATTTAATAACTTTGGGCTTTCATTATCTTCAAATAAAAATTCAAACTGCAAGAAAAGAGTTCTTTTTCATATACTTGTCACCTAATCATAAAGGATATACATTTGACCAAAGGTCTAAGAAATTCGATAGATCTGAATTATCTAAATCTAGATATCTTAGATCTTAATTATAAATAATGAATTATGCATTTTATAAAATTGTTAGAGTTAATAAAATCTGTGTTTAAATAACGGAATTTGCAGAGAGAGAGAGAGAGAGAGAGAGAGAGAGAGAGAGAGAGAGAGAGAGAGAGAGAGAGAGAGAGAAAGAGAGAGGTGTTAACATGGTTTATACTGATTGATTGCTAGGTGAAATATATTCATATATATGTACATGTAAATCATATACTTATAGATTCTTTCTCTTTAAAATATCATCAAATTCCAATTAAGCTATCATTAGAATTCCTAGAATGCTTCGAAGGAAACAGTTAGACATCAACAAAATATTATATAACTACATGTATATGAACCCTACTTTTAATGTTTATACAATTATGTACACAGAGCTTCCGTCTTCCTCTAACAACTAAGGTAATGATCAAGATAATAAATCTTTCTGGGAAACCCACTTTATTAGATAAACATTTATACATTTTTTTTTTGACAAGGTGATACTAATTGAACGTCTTTTTTCCTTGACCACAGATTTCAAAATCGTGCTTCTCTGAAGGTTATTTATGCATTGCATTTTTTTTTAATTGGCTGAATGTTCTCTTTATGATTCTTATTTAGTATATCTACATGCTTTCTTTGGTGGTTCATAGGGGATATGAATGCAGTGGGTATTGTCAGCAGGTTATGTTTAAAAAGAATAATGGACTCGTTTTTCCATATCACAAACTGTATCAGCACAAGCATACATGTACATCATCAGCCAGATGGCTGATACATACCGGTATATTGTTCAGCTGTTTGATGTGAAAAATTATGAATATTATATTTGGTACACATGTATGAATTGCATACTAAGAGTAAAAACATACCTAATGCATAACCAATGACAAGTTTGCATTTATCGAACAATAGAAAATAAGATAAGGCATCTTTATGGAAGCAATCCGGGTTTAACAATTATTAAAACAGACTAAATGAAACGAAACTTGTGGACTGTTACACTTATAATTTTTTCCAGACATACCAGCATAATCAAACCTGTTACAGTTAAAATTGATTACAATACCTACTGTATTTTAACTGTAAAAATGGAGTTTCGCTTTGATCATAATTTACTGCATATATCATTTTCATAAACAAAAAAAAAACCAATACAATACTCAGAATCTTTTGTTTAACTACCAAAGTAAGAATGTAATACAGTTCCATATCAACACTGCAGAAACGTATCAGCTATGTAAGATTTTTATCAGCCTTTTAGGATTAGTGTCAGCCTTGTAGGATAGTTGTCAATCTTGTAGGATCTGTGTCAGTCATGTACATGTATAATCTGAGTCAGCCTTGTAAGATCTGCGTCAGAACTGAAAGATTTGTGCTAGTCCTGTAGGATCTTTGTCTGCTCTACGTGAATTGCGTCAGTCCTGTAGGATTTGTAACAGTATTATAGGATCTGTATTGTCAGTTGGATCTGGGTCAGCCCTGCAGGGTCTGTGTCAGCGATGTAGGATCTGTGTCAGCCTTGTATGATCTGTTTCAACTCTGTAGGATCTTTGTCAACACTGTCGGATTTGTGCTGGTCTTGTAGGATCTTTGTCTGCTCTACATTATTTGCGTCAGCCCTGTGGGACTTTTGTCAGTCCTATAGGATATTTGTCAGTCCTGTAGGATCTGTGTTAGCTTTCTAGAATATGTGTCAGTCCTGTTGGATCTTTTCAGCATCAGGAATTTGTTTCAGCTTAAAAATGACCAGTCAGCCTGCAAAGCAGATACAGACATGTAGGTAAAAATCGTGAATACTAGTATTTAAAAAAATATATATTGAAAAAAATAGGAAAAAACCATACTTAAAAAGTGAAAACTTCAAACCGACAAAGTATGTAAATTTTAACATTTTGGATAAAATTGAACGATAGTTGTACATAAATCAATTCGTAATTTTTCCAGTTTGGGCAGTCAACTATGGATAAATAAAGAGAAAACTGTCAGAAAAGAAAGAAATATTGTGACATTTGAGAATGTCAACTAAAACTAATAAAGTGATTATTATGACAAAAAAAACCCTTAAAGTATTTGATAAAACGGGATTTACGGCGTGTGTCATTTGTTCTTTTAGTTGTATGATAATTAATTAAATTAACGTCATGCGCTATATGATAAAGGGAAAACATATGATGTACAATCAGCAGAAGAGATTTTACTGTACAGGACGCCCCTTGTGAATTTTGCCATCAAGGTAGGTAAAACGAACAACCTAATGTTTCGAAATTGAGCTAACTTTGTATTTAATAACCTCTCGAGTTTGTTTACATCAAGCCAGGGAGAGAGTAGATGAATTGTATTTTTCAATATTTTCTTTCAAATAACAGTGTATATATTTTTTTTGAATTAGCGTTTAAATATTATTTGAATTATCCTTCGAAGAAATACGGAATGGATCACATACGATATGACTGACCGTTCGCTTGTCATCTCTTAACCTTCACTGTTAAATAAATATTTTCCGAAGTTTAGCGATCCAGTCTGAAGTATAATACACGTATATTTGCAAAGTTAACTTGATATCCCAGATCATCTTCAAAATCGAACCTATTTACAGAAATTCAATTTCACCTAGGGTTTTTTAAGACCATTGAATTGACAATGATGGACAGATATACATACCCAGCCCCCCGCCCACCCCCCCCCCCCCCCCCAAAAAAAAGGCAAATACAAAACTGCGATTACGCTGATCCATATCTTTTTTCACCACCACCCTATTTCGTCAGCGGCATTTAAGGTACACGTAACATGTTGCAAGCACGAATTTGAAAAACAAAACTGAATTATTAACAAATATACATGTATGAACAATCCTTTATTGCAACGTCTTTGTTGCAAAGTTGTTCTTGACCAGTATAGGATGTGTGTGTGGGTGACACAGGAAAACTAAGGCCAAAAATATGTACTTTTTTTGTATCAAAACATTTTATTTATGTCAATAATTTTTCCCGATTGCTATATCCAGCATATCTTCTCCAAAAGGACGATGACTGCAAGAGCGGGAACCAATGGTCACGTGATCTTTTTTGCAGATCTATATATCTATGTGTTTCAAACATAAATCAACGTAGACAAACTTGGACGTTTCACTTTTAATCATTATTTAAATTTAAACATGCAGTTTTGTGAATCATTCCCTTTTTTTGCAATTCTCCCATTCAATTTAAGAATAGGCTAATGATTGTCGTGTCTCTAGCTTCTCTATTTTCCGAGCGCTGAAAAACAGGACATGTAAAGTAATGACAGAATGATGTTCATTGCAGTAAAATGGGGAGTGCCCCCTACCCCTAGTGACCTTTCTTTCGTTGTTCAGCTTTCTGGTTCAACGCCCCTTTGTATTTTGCTTTGCTTTGTGAATGAAAAAAAATCCTCTTAGAAATACTGAAGTTGTGTATCAAGTTAAATCAGGCATAAGGATAATGAAATCATGAATCTGTGCTGAAAGGCACTGATTTCAAATTGGTGCCATTGACTTTGTAATGCTGGTATACGTGTATGTTTTTTGTCTAATAAAAATCATACTCCAAATCTTATTTATGACTTAGCGTTTAACTCCACAATCTAACTTATATAGTTAAATTACATTCCTTTTAAACTTTTCAGATATTTGTGAAATAAAAGTATTAAGATAATAATGTTAGAATAACGGTATAAAGAAAGCTAGACAGACGGACAGACAGACGAACGGATAGATAGATAGATAGATAGATAGATAGATAGATAGATAGATAGATAGATAGATAGATAGATAGATAGATAGATAGATAGATAGATAGATAGATAGATAGATAGATAGATAGATAGATAGATAGATAGATAGATAGATAGATAGATAGATAGATAGATAGATAGATAGATAGATAGATAGATAGATAGATAGATAGATAGATAGATAGATAGATAGATAGATAGATAGATAGATAGATAGATAGATAGATAGATAGATAGATAGATAGATAGATAGATAGATAGATAGATAGATAGATAGATAGATAGATAGATAGATAGATAGATAGATAGATAGATAGATAGATAGATAGATAAAACATACCGGTGCCAACATAAAGATAATAATAAATAAAATAATACAGTGTAAGTCATATTCTTTCTGTAAAATAGATTATTAATATCTATATTCTAGACAGATGAAATTGATTGATTCTTGAAAAGGTCAAGAAAGTGTAAATGATTGTTCAATTTAATTATGGAGATTTGTAGTTCAGACATTCCTTAATTAAGGGGGAAGTCCTTAAATTCATTGTGCCAGATTGCTCGTATAAAATCTGACAAACCACCGAGTACTCAAGCCTAGCTTGTGCATTTCACAGATTGTCAGGTAACCTTGTCTGTAGTTAAACATTCTTAATGCATTCATTTTTTTTATAACTAGTTTCCTTTGTCATAAATTTCCGAAAACAAGCGAAATTGCTCAATAGACACAGATCTGTACAGTTGCGTTTTGGGGTTTTTTTTTATCGGTAGATTTTATGAAGCTTTTTAATTCGATACTCAAAATTAACACATTATTGGCAAAAAGGAATCTTTACAATTAATATTTATAAACGGGTAAGGTAAGATTGATAATAATTATTTATTTATATTTATTTATAATATTAACTGTGAAGCATACGTCTGATTTTCTTTTTTATCTTCAAAAATTCAATTTTAACAGTAAGCAAAACGGAATTTTGTAAAATATCACAATTAACGACTGAATATATACATGTAAGATATAAAATCGGCATTTTTTTCCAGATATAATAATTTCATTTATCTCTTTTAATATTGAAACATTTTAACATTATTAACGACAATCAAATTGTGATTTTTACCAATTGTACGTGAGGATCGATGAAATTTTAAGCTGTAATTTTTTTGATTATGTCTTTATAGTTTATATTTGAATCAAATCTATAAAATATAAAGTAAAATCAAAGCTATAAGTACATGATCATAATTATTCATACTGTATGTTGCACTTATTTGTAAATTTCACGTGGTCGTATTTTTCCTATTCATTTGCCAAAATCTTAAATGTTACACTTCAATCTGTGTTATTTTCCTTTTTATTTACAAGAAATGTGTGGTGAATAATCAAGTAACGTGATGTTTGGATAAAGGTTCAACTGCCAAGTTTTTTTTTAATATTAACATTTCTGTAATGGTTTTTATATAAAAGGGGAATAACCCTACAGAATACGAAACGTGTCTAAAAAAATTCACGCTTGTTACATTAACTGAATTTGACAGAATAGAAGAAGATAAAGGACACTGTAGGAAACTAAAGTTTCAAATATAGCTTCTATCACTTTAATGAGCATGTCCTCTTGTTTAATGCTTATTTAACAACCGAGGTCATCGGAGTTGATTATCGGACTCAAAGGCACATTTTTTTACGTTTAGTTGACATGGTTTTGACGTAAACCGCAATTAAATATAACTTTAATTACCGTGACTCTCCTGGAAAGGAACTTCTCCATTTATCTCCCTTTACAGTTTACATTTTGCACATTGGCAACTAAGCATTACTTACTTTACATACCTGTATTGATAGACATATATCTATCTTTTTAGCACAAGATGCGGTGGGCTTCATACTACTCCATATTCCTCGTCGTCTTGGAAACCCACGCTGCAATCTGGGAATGTAAACTTCCGGGATTGTTTAAGGAGTGCTATGAATTCTACTCACGTATGGCTGGGGTACAAGACACGCCAGCTTACTCTATCCAAAGCCGATGTATCAACTCCTACTTATGGAAAACGTCATTTGTACGTTACCACGTCAGTCTCAGCACATCAGATATTAGCTACATCCGGTCCCTCCAGCGGGAAATGGAATCCAAGCGGCGCTACAACCGGTACAAGAGACAGGCAGGGGCACCTGTGGCTGTCAGACGGGAGATCAGAACCCTGAGCGACGCAGAGAGGGAAGCTTTCTTTAATGCCGTCAACGCTTTGAAGAACGATGGGGTAATTAATTGAATAATGGTGATGGTCTTGTAGACCATCACCACTAACATTCAGTATCTGTTTACCGTACTGTGCATTTTTTTGGATTGATGAAATTGATGAAAATCATTATTAGGCAATTCATTGTAAGTGATAGTACATGTATGCTGATATAAGTCGTGCTTGTATTTTAAGTTATTTTACTGTAAGTAAAAAAGAGTGTTTCATTTTCTCAATCATTAATTATTATTTGTTTTACAGAGTTATGATGCCCTGGCAAACATGCACACAGGAATCGCCCTACAGTCTGGTCACGAGGGACCGGGGTTTTTGGCGTGGCACAGAGAATATCTAGCAGCGTAAGTTCATATATATTGTACAACCATGTGCTATACCTATAAGACACTTAAATTACAAATATCATGTATCACCTCCCACTATCAATGGTTTTGCAAACGTGGTCGATTGCTTTGTGAATCTACCAAATACAGGACGAATGCAGAATTAGTAAAACTGTATATTTATAACACCTTTGTTTTCCTACTTTTTTTTTTTTTTAGATTTGAAACAGCTTTGAGGCGCGTGGACCCGTCAGTTAGTCTCCCATACTGGGATTCATCCAAAGACTTCGTTATGGAGGACCCCGCATTGACTTCTTTCTTCTCTTCGGCACTGGTCGGAAACGGTGACGGAATAGTCGTCAACGGACCATTTGCCGACTGGCCAGCCCGACCAGACGGACAGAGACTGTCTCGTGATATCGGCATCATTGGGTCCCTATTCACGCCCGAAGGTCTGGATTTGTTCCTAAACGACCCTACAGTGAATCTGACGAGACAGATTGTTTTGGGCACCAACGAAATGCTAGCTAACACTCTGGAGGGACAGCACAATAACGTACATAACTGGGTAGGAGGAGACATGTCCAGACTGAATACAGCGGCTCACGACCCCGTCTTCTTCATGTACCACGCCCACGTCGATTATGTGTGGGAGAGGTTCAGAGAGAAGCAAATCGCCTTAAGATCCGCAAATCCGGAAACTGATTATCCAATCATAAACTCACCACTGCATCAGCCCGATCGAGCCATGGATGGCTTCCCCAATGTGACAAATCTCGAAGGCTTCAGCAATAGATATACCAGCGAGTTGTACACGTATGCGAATTCCCCGGAGTGCGGCGATGGGTGTGGCGGGTCTCGGTTTCTGCGATGCAGTACTACTATAAATAGATGCGTTGCTCTTACGGCAGCAGAAGTAGGTGGCACCGCAAACACAAACCAAAATCCAGTTGTGGACATGGGCAACTTCCAGTTCTTTAACACGTTTAACGACCCCAGAACACGATTTGCACGTTCAACAGAGCACGTCAGACACAAGAGAGATAATGCATACATTCAAACTCTGCTTCCAAAGTACGCATCGAACCTTTCCCACAAACCAACGTCAATAGCTAATCCGTTCACAATATACGGTTTTAATAATCATAAAACAACCATAACGCATCAACCAAGGTACGCTTCTAAAACAGCTGTAATCCATGGCACGACCCCAGTGCTGGAGAGGGGTCGGCAGAATTTATTTTCATTAGATGGCGTTGCTGATGTCTCAAGATGGGCATACATTCCGGTGAAAATTATCAACGAAAGAGATGTTTCTGGACCTGGTTTCAACAGTCCAATTATCGTTCGGGACCAGTTCATACCTGGCGTAGACATTTATAATCCCCTAGTATACACAGCACTCAGACCTCTCTTTTATTTGACCCGAGCCCAAGTTGTGGCAAAATTCCCGACATGCAAGAACGTTAACTCTGGCGTGAAGAAAGTGTACATCCGCTCTGATGGTCTGACGTACGACGGACATTTTAAAGAACACGCTGTTATGGACGAGAGACAACCGATCTCAGAGACAACTGCCTATGTGGCTGTGAAAAATCCTAAATTAGGACCGGGAAAGGCCATCATCACTGCCTATGACTCCTCAGGGCGAGTCTGTGAGCCTAAATGCCTCATTCCAGGATCCTTCCCGCCATCCTACCGAACTTGTTCAGGGGTCATCAATATTTCAAGTTCGCCGCCAAAAATGTATGGCGATGACTATGGACAAGCTGTTAGGAGTCAGTGGAACTTTGTTCCCGGTGGGTGTCCCTCTCAACAGAATAGCCCTATCTACTTAGTTTTCTACTGTTCACCGTCGGTGCAGTGGCCATGGAAGAAATGCCTTACATAAAAAGGTATTCATTTAATGCTTCATTGACAACTCATTATTGGTCCTGGTGTTACAATTTTGCGAATAATCTTTTTTTTTTCAAATAAAATAATAAAGAAAAACTACCATGAGTGTTGTTTTTGTATACTCCTTGTTTTGTTTACAACACGAGAAACGTTCTTAGTCGTATAAATAAACAAGAGGCCCATGGGCCACATCGCTCACCTGAGCAACAACAGCCATGATAAAATCAAATTTATGGAGTCATATACAAAAAAACCTGAACAGTGTAGTAAATAAGATCCTGCATAAAAAGATTTTCAAAATTTTCTCTAGACATTATTATGCTTAATAAACATTGCATCTTCACTAGCAAAGGATTTTCGGTCCACTCCGTTCCCCATAAACCCTTGGCAGATCTCATTACGAAAACTCGGTGACAAGCTCCGTTTTATGATTGGCTGCAGCTGCAAGTAGGTGATCCAACCGCAGCGTTGTAAACAAGCGCTTATAAATAAACTTTAAAAGAAACACACGTGTGATCTTTGATAAAACATTCGGTGCTTTTCACAAGTTGAGGCACAAGTGCTCGAGTACAGTACCTCCACATGTATGGTCTAACCATATCACTTAAAAAAAAAACCCGATATATTTTATTGAATCTGAACAGAGATTTACAAACTTGTCAAGGCTCGTGTGATCGTAGTATGTGAAGTAAACATGGCGAACGAAGAAGTTGCCTATCCCGTTAGTATATACATTGTACGTCCTTGCTTATGGTTAGTGCTTTTAAAGGTATAATGAGCTGTATTTTATTTCTTTTGTCCACAATAATTACGACAACGATACCTGGTTTTATGGCTTGAATGCATTTATATATTCCACCTTTTTACTCCCGGCAGGTCCCTACAAACACTATAAATAAAACATTCCTTGTTTTCTCTAGTTTATATCTTCATTCCTATTCAATAGCATCGTCAATTATGTTCCTATTCTCGCTAGTCAACGTGTTTTTAAGTTGTATTTATGCCGTAGCGTGTATATTACCCGTTGTTTCATTCGATTAAAATGTAAATATACAAGGGGCGGAACTCAAGTTGCATTTTTTTAATGTATTCATACTTTATATAGATAAAATGTTTTGTAATTGAGTTAGCCAAGTGATACAAAATCAGTTTATGGACTTCTGTGTATTTTGGAGGCATTAGTCCTACCCTATGACCCAATAACAACAGTTGGGTAGATCACAGGATAATTTTAATTTTGAAGATAACTGTAAACAACCGGTTTTGCATTAATTTGGCAGAGTTATCAACAAGTTACCAACTAATGTTGTAATATCAACATGAAATGTAATAAATATCGGTTGTACTTTTCAATGCACGGTATGTGTTTGCATCACCCGTATCCATAACCCCTAAAGATAAGACAGTCGCGGGTGATTAATCAAAACAGGGTTTAACTACCAGAGATTTAAGAATTTTTATTAAAAACTGACAAATAATTTTCAAGTCAAATTTGATATTTTCTAGCAACTTATACATAATATAACATATAGATATTCCGAAAGGTAAAATGTTAAAGTATCAAATTATGTAAAGTTACGCGACGTCTCTGCTGCCATAGCAACTAAATACGTGCTTAAATAGAAATGAAGGTTATTTTTCTTTCATATAATATATACAAATTGCAAAATAATTTTAATAAGCAATTTAATAAATTTTAATAAAATTTTAATAATACTGTTCAAGGTCACTGACAAATTAAGTTTATAATTTGTGTCAGGTGCATATCTTTACTATAGAGAATCACTGAAAGATCATACTTCACTCAAAAATTGCTTATGACCAAAATATGTGACATGACCCTTGACTCAAGGTCATTTAGTAGAGTTCAAGGTCACTAACAGAAAAATTTCTTTAGTTGTGTCTTTTCCTTATCCTTTTTAGGAGAAACTGTAGGAGTTTTATTTCACAAGACGACTTTTAGAATGTGTCTTTGCAGGGGTGGGGTGTCATTCGTGAGCTTGCTTATAGTGCATCTAGTTTCAGTTTAATTTTGAATAAAAAACAACAATCTGTTTGAAATTTATTAATTTTGTAATCAGTAATCATGGTTAGAGAATAAGCGATAGAGTACACATTTCAATGTTTACCTTTTAAAAAAATTATTGTAACAGTGACAGTCATAAAGACATCATCATTGACAAACATTTTATTATTGACAAACATGTAAATTGCATATGTTCTTGCATCAACAAATTTATATACATGTAATTTTTATTTGTATTCTAATTTAGTACACTGATACACAAACTGTTTCTGTCTAAAGATTTTATCTTCATTCTAAAAACAAGTACTACTGTACACAGGGAAATATTTCCCCATTTTATTTTTCCCCTTTCGCCCTTCTTGTCAGCGGGTAAATTTTAGAATGGTATTCTTTTTATAAACATTGGAATGAAAAAATGACAATAACAAACCGTCAACCATCTCAAAAATCCATAAAACGAAATACAAATCCAAAGCAGAGCAACACGGACCTCCAAGATAGAGGTAGGATCAGGTGCCTAGGAGGAGTGAGCATCCTCTGCCGACCGGTCACACCCGCCGTGTGCTCTTTGTCGTAATCGGGAAAATAAAAACCGCAAAAGTCCGTATACAATTAGGTAATTAATTATGGTCTAACAATTAGTATGAAAAACGTCAGTCAGCATGCGACTCAGTGGAAGATTGTATTTGCTGACAAGGTCGTCGTATCGACCATAGAACTTACGAAAAGATGACTTTAAACGAGACTGTTGATAGTCCTGTTTTATCATCTTGTTTGTCAGTAGCTTGCCTCGTCTTAGAAACTGTTCATACGAAGATCATGCCCTTGCGTATCTAATTCATAAAGACACTTTTGAAATAAACATTGTTGCAGAACCATTTATTTCATTGCAAATCCCCAAAATAAAAAATAAAAGTGATTTACATGTAATTACTGCAATATATTGATTTACCCTGCAATTCGTATACTTTCATGAATTTTCATACAAATTCATATACTGAATATCGTCTACGTTTTATTTTTACATAATAAAGAGATCCAGTTTGTTTATTTTACCTCTTGCTTTTACTTAGGAAAAAAATAACTTCATGAAATAATGTCGTGCTTTGGACTCGCAGGCACGGTCTGACTCTAAGCAATTTATTATGAATTTTAGTACAGAATTTTAAATTAAATATTTTATTTTTATATTAAATATTTTTAAATTTAAAAAATATATTGACAAAAACTGTATTAATTTGTGTTATTGTCAATAAAATAAGATGCGTACATTGTTTATACAACGTGTATCATATGTCAAATTGAAAATGGCGTCATTGTTGTTAGACTTCTAAAACACCAAAATTCCCATAAACAAATAACACCTTAACACTTGGTTTAATGTCGAAATGCTTGCAGAGACAATTTTAGCAAACATTTCAAGCTTTTAAGTTTTGATAAACATTTTTATCAATGGTGTTTTAAAACAGAAGTACGACCGACGGAAGTTAGCACAGAATCAGTCGATCCAGAGCGAGTTTTTTGAGATTTCAGTACGAAAATACGATATTCACTCCAAGTTTTCGGTAATTTATAGACGTCGTACGAAAATATGATAAGGGTAAAAAATGTTCAGTTTCTATTCTACTTTAAAAAAAAACGTTTTGCTATTGAGCAGTTATTAACAAATCGCCAACATTTTATTATCAGTAACTACCGAAAGGCGTCATAACTGAGGCTGTGAAAACGTCTTTTCAATTACATAAACATCGTTTTATTGTTTTTGGAGTTAATTTACACGATTATGAATACATGGCTACTTCAAATTCTCTTTCGGAGGAAATTCCGGCGAAGTTACCGATCAAAAATCGATTATTTCCAAGAAAGTCGCCCCTTGTTCTTGTTGACACTCAATTAGAATTAATAAAACAATAAAAACAGAGAGAAAATGCACTTAATCAGAAAGAGCACGTTTCATTTTTAAAATCATATATACCAATGTCTATTTAAAATGAATAGACTCGAGAAAATGCTAGGCATTTTAACAAAACATATTAAATTAATTACCATTGGGACCCCAACGGTTGCTCAGAGATCATACTGAATTTCCAATTGAATGAAATGTCTTTTAGTACGTTGTTAATGCATCAGATTGTATCATTTTCGCAGGTAAACAATCAACTGCCTATTTACGAAGTTTATGTTTGATTCGTTACGTAAAAATTCCAAATTCCAGGATACTGAATACAGGCAATCGTTCCCCAAGGTAAAAAGCAAAATGAAACGAAAATCAAAACAAGCTTAAACCACTGCCACATGTCAAAATGACAACGCGTTGAAATATTTAACATCAATTTACTTCACAATAATCAGCAATGCCAATATATCTTCCATGTTTTATAGATTATATTCGCACGTGAACTGTTGCACAACAAACATACTATTTTTTTACTTTGTAGGATTGACAACATGCATCCAAAATGGTTGCTTCAAACAAGAACCTCGTTTTCGATACGATACTATCGTACGATAGACTGGCAATGCCTGTCAGAGCTATATCCTACGAAATTTCAAGTCTACGAGATATGGAATAACGAACCCGCTTTATTAGCATTTTCGTAATTAGCTCAAATTTGGAACATAAGTAGCCCTTAATTTTTGCAATTTATATAATTTTTTCCTTTCCATAAGGATGATTTATGCTAAATTACGTTAAGATTAAATCAGTAGTTATTGAGAAGAAGATTTTTTAAATGCACCGCCCTTTTTTTTTTTTTTTACAGTTTCGAGGTTTTCTCCGCTTTGAGTAAAATCTGGCCTCAGGATCATGAAGCAATTTCAGACTTAAGTCAAAATTTTAATAAGTTATAAAATAATTGTTTGTTGGTATATGACAATTAAAATTGGTAAGTAACAAAGTTATACCAAGACACGTTTAATAGCATTTCAATTTTGTTAGTGTATTCAATTAGGAGACATTAAGACGGTGTACAAGTTTTGACTTAAGCTAAGTTTGCATCATGATCCTGGGGCCTGGTCTTTTATTTTTGCAATTTATATTCACCTTCTTATAAGGATGCTTTGTGCCAAATTTGGTTGAATTTGGCCAAGTGGTTTTAGAGAAAAGGTTCAAAATGTATAAAGTTTACAGACGGACGGACAGACTGACGGACGGACGGACGACGGACACCGGGTGATCAGAAAAGCTTACTTGAGCTTTCAGCTCAGGTGAGCTAAAAACCTCCGTCCGACACGGCTCAACAACGTGTAACAACCGGTATATGTTTGGGGGAAATGAAGGATTTAAGAAAAATACTTTTTTGGTTTTTTTATTAAGTTATTTTAAACAAACTTAAATATTCATAATTTATTTACGTAAGAGAAACCAAAGAAAAAGAAACAGAAAACATCAACAACAACAAATTACAAGACACGCAACGTTTAGACCTATGCGATTGTTCCGGTGGATTTCTGTTGAGATAATGACCGAAAATAATCGCCATATTGAAAGGCTTGATCAAAACACTAATGATTTCTTTTTCTTTTTTTATTAAAATTAAGTCAATTTGTAACTGTACTATGTGATCGAATACGTAGTAGTTTGATCAGTTTAAATAGCAGGTAGAATGATGACGGCAGAACATATATTGTCTTCCGTAATCTTTTCTCACTAACACTATTCAACGAAATCAAATCTAAAGGGCTGTCATGGAAACTCATACGCATTGTATATGTCAAAAATGCATACTTTTAGTCTTGTTTTTAAAACACGTAAAACAACCACTCTTTGCTAAATTTATTCGCAAAACACCCCAAAAAACAATACATTTCACAAAAAATGGCCTTCTGTGTAACTATTTGGTATAGCGGAAACTTTGACTTTGTTGGGTTTTTTGTTTACTTTTGAAGCTGTGCTATTTATAGTAACTTTGGCGATTTGCCTGCCTACAGCCAGGACTCTGCTTTCAGCAGAGCCCGGCTAAAAACCTAAATTTTTGTCTTCAGTTCAGTGCACATGACAGCTATATGTAAAAGAATTTGCAAGGCCGATTAAAAAACTACTAACTACAAAAATAATCGCAGCAAAAATATGTTTTTTCTATCATTGATTTTTGTTTGAAAGAGTCCATTCATACAATGGGCATTCTATTGAGTTAACTTACCATTCGAAACCAATGCTTAATCACAGAACTACGCACACGGTAAAATTCTAAATAAATGCCTAAAATTGCGCTACGCGTACAGTATGAAGTAATGACAGTTCATGATATTCAGATGATGATTTCGACTTTTATTTGCAATGACATCAACCTCCAGATCAGATTACTCTCTTGAGATATATATCTACCTCTACATGTCCCCTATAGAGTCGTAATGATTGTATTTCGTACATAATAATCATTTCAATTTTGGAATGTGACCTTGGATATTGATTGTCAAAATTTCATTGAAAATCATGTCGCAAAAAGAATACAACTTTTTTATACTTGTGCAAGTTTATTACCAAAACGTATTGAATTGTTGATATTTTCTTCTCATCCATTTATCAATTCATTTGATTAAGATCAATCTTATGTAAGAATCAAAGATTTATAAAAGGGTCTGGCCACGCATAATTACCAATTTTCCTTATATTTCAAACATGGACAAACATAGGTGTAACGCAATATTACACTAAAAGTTGGTTGCTTAGAGTAACCGTTGCCATGGTAACCGAGGCTAAATATGGAAAAATCGCAAAACTTACTTTGAAGCCATTTTAGAAGGTTTTGCCCACTTATGTAAATTATCAAAGACATAAAGCAGTCTTTGCCCTATTTTCAATTCTAATATTATACAAGAAAATTGATGGAAAAACCAATCCTTTTTAATTGTTACCATGAAAACCGTTACAAATTTTTGAAATCAGATTTTTGCGCGTTTTTTATAAGTCAAAATAGGAAACTATTAAATTATTACATCTCTATCAATGTCCATGCAAATATATATTTTATCATGGAAATTGACATCCGTTGCTATGGTAACAAGGCCAAAGACTAGGAAAAACCGAGAAAATGAAGATGATTTTGATATGCTTTAATTCCTGATTTTAAAATTTTTTAGCAATTGTTTTAGCTGGAACTTGTAAAATATATCTTAATTTGTATTTTATACTGTAAAAAGCTTTGTTATGCAACAGAGAATGGTGTTGCTATGAAAAATTAGGTTGCATAGAAAATCACACAGAAATTCTTACTTGTTGAAAAGTCCATAGCAACGGCAATAATTTTTAGAAAATGTCAGATTTTTTTCAAGTGTCAATAAATTATAGGACATACTTGATTATTTCTCACCAATTGATTTTATATATTTATTCTTAATAGGTGAAAAATATTCATTCAAAAATGCCTGAAAATATTATAATTTGCCTTATTTTTTAGCTTGTTACCATAGCAACGGTTCTCAATTTTCATATCTAAATTCCCAATTGCACAACCATAAAAGCGTTAACCAAAAAATCCAAGATTTGAACTTTTTATGATATTAAATGAAGAAAACATTTTTATTACTTTCTGTTTAGTAACCATGGAAACGCTCTAAATATATGGGTTTCTCCATGAATGTTTTTCTTTCTTTGGAAAATGACAACTATTTTTAATAATATAGTATACCCTGGAAACCCCAAGTTGTGAACATTACTCACATTATATTCTCAAATAAGCATTAAAATGTCAGTTTTACATCTTTACTCTCTGTTACCATGGCAACGGGACCACATTGCAACAAATAATGGTGTTAGGTTTTTTACTCATCAAAGTCTATAAAATTGTAAAGTATGAAGAAAATCCGTGACTATGCGTGGCCACCGAATTTTGATTTTTACATAGAATTGATCTTAAAATCTTCGACTGTTCGCAGAGCCACGTCTTCTATTTTTTTATTTGCTTCGACAAACAGCGCTACCCAAAATTGTACACTTCCGTTCCTACCCTGTGCATGTTATATATTCATTTTCATAGGGCGTAGAATCAGTGGATCGGTAAAGTTCCGTCCGTGATCTTGTCTTAAAGTTTTTGACTACATCTTTGTCAGACACTTTAAACATTTAGATAAAGTTCCTTCCGTGATCTTGTCTTAAATTTTTTAACTTCATCTTTATCAGGCACTTTAAACATTTTTAGACATCGTTTGAAGAAACTAAGAGAGAAAGAGTACATTTCACTTGTAAATCACTAGTATCAGACATTGTTTCTAATTTAGGTTCCATATATAAATAACCCTTTTATCGTTGGACACACATTTTCAGTTAGAGTTTAGTGCTACACCTGTCAATCAAATCAGACCGCGAGCTGCACCACGTGCTCCTTCCATGATAAAGTTTTTCAAGCAAAATAAAAATATTTTTAACAAAAGTATTTTACAGTGTTTTAATATATTAATCATATATAATGTGATTCTCACACACTGCGTGTGTTTAAGTTGATTTGTATACTACATTGTTTAAACAGAAAACTACACACACACACACTCTCTCTCTCTCTCTCTCTCTCTCTCTCTCTCTCTCTGGGTGTATATGTGTGTGCAAACAATATTGTGAAACATGAACAGATCCAATTTGTTTACATCTTTCCATTTCCCCCTTTTCCCTTGCCCTATTCGAGTTCATTGTTCATGCATTTAAATTAAAATTTGTGATCAGAAAGGTTATGAAAGTGAAACAAATTGAACGCACCCATAAAATGGAATAACCTGAAACCCCTTTGAATGGACTGCCTCAAGTGTATATAAGTCAGGACAGCCTTTAGCTGATGAAGTCTGGTTGAGAAGGTCGAAAGCGGCACATCGGAGAAGTCTGAGCAGGAGAAAAGTATTAAGAAGGTAAAGGTCAGGAAAGGCTAGGGTAGGAATAAGCTAAAGTCTCTCCAGAAGTATTAGTATCTGGGGAATTTATTTGGAAATCAGGACATAGTAGATCTGCATAAGATTGAGGCACCTGTATTCCAATATTAATAGGAACCCAGAACCGGGAAGTCTGCAGTGACAGTTTGTCTAGTTTATAGTATACCCGGTAAAGTCTTTTATTAAAACTCAGGAAGAGTAGAGGAAAATCTTTATATAACCAAGTCAATCAAAATGCTCAGATAGAGTATATTAAGAAAAGTATATATATCCCTTAAAAAGAACCCTTATATCTATTATTGTTAGAAAAACACGTTACAAAAGCTTTAGAAACTCTTTTTGCTTCATGCACTTTGGTGAATAACCAATGGAAGCTTGTTTTTAGGTGACTCACTACACCTTGTAATAGTTTCTCAAATCAACAGAAAATTAATTGACTATAAAAAATACAATGTAGCATAATGCGTCAGAAGTGTATAACATGCAAGTCAAATAGGCGAAAATATATACAATTTTGTACATGTATTTAAACACTAATAATTTCAAAAGTTTAATGAAAAAGCCGCATGCAGCTTTAAACCTGTGATCTGCGGTTCTCAATCCTGAAACTCATGCGCAGATATGTTTTTACAACACAGATTAACAGCTAATGGGCAATTTCTCGCGTAAATTTGCATGACGTAGCGTTTAAAATTCGACGTCTTGCTAAAAACGGAACAGTTTTCAGCGTGAATTTCATGATGTTTATGTATAAGTCACACATACAAGTTATATACCATTGGATTTGATAAATTCAAGGCTTTTTAATATGTTTTATGTTCTCTAATATCTTATCTTCTTTATAGATCTATACATCTACGATTGTGACTTACATTATAGTTCTAATATTCAAAGAATTAATAACAATATAGACCTACAAAAAATTAACGATTATACATACATGTAGGTCATCATCATACGATGAAATATAACAGTTATGAAATATGAAAAATTTACGAATCTATATCTCGATAATGTTTTCACAACCAACTTGAGGTATTCAATTTTTTTTAAATCCGCTAGACAATCAGATTTTAACCCAGGTCACAATAAAATAACAAAGTATTGCAAAGGTGAAAGGTGCTTCGTAAAAAAGGTAAAAGTAAAACGTTTCTGTATCAAATTTTTACCCGGCTTTATTGATATAGCTACGTCGCGCTTTGTGACGTAATGACGTGAATTATGATGTCATTTTAGCACCGTTTTGACGTTTCGGATTTTAGGAACATTGTGCATTATTATACCTTAAAAGTAAAAGTAAATGTTTGTATCTGTAAGCTTCACAATGCAGAACAAAACCAAATGTTTATCCATTCAGACACTTTTTTTCTTACAATCGGCCCAAATCGGCCCGTGGCACTGAACGTAGATACCAAATCGGCCCTGTGGCACATAAATGGTTAATCTTCCATCGCTGAAAATTAAAAAAAAATCGTATGTTTGTAATTTTTTAAATAATAAATTGAAAATGATAACCCCTTGTTTCTATATAATCCTATATAAAATGTCGGGGATACTTCGGACATACGAGCAAACTTTGAGCGCGGTAAACAGAAAAACTATCCGGTCAATTTACTTAATATTTTGCACATAGTTTTCTCATACATGTAAGTCAAGTTGACTTTCCAATGAAAAAAAATTAAAGGAAATCGTATGTTTGAAACATTCTCTCCGAGACTCCTCAAGAATTTTTATCCAAACGTTCCCTGAAGTATTTCCAGAAAATACTGCAGAAACTACAGTTAAATGTATTTTCAAAAGAGATTACAAAATATTTTACAGAAAACCTATAATAAACTTAACTATAATTGTTAGACCAAAATTAATCACCTAATTGTCTACGGACTTTTCCGGGTCTTTTTCCTAATTACGACAACGAGTGGGAGCGACCGGTCGGTAGAGGATGCTCACTCCTCCTAGGCACCTGATCCTACCTCTATCTTTTTAGAGGTCCGTGTTGCTCTGCTTTGAATTTGTATTTCGTTTTAATGGTTTTTTTTTAGATGGTTGGCAGTGTTACTGTCATTTTTCATAGTTACGGGAACGTTATTGATAATCCCGTACCGGCGATTTTCTCCGCCTCCGCCGTCATCGGGCTACAGTGTATGACATCAGGACTGCCAAGCACCTTTCAATAATATGGTGAGGATCTGTTGTTTATCACGCTGAAACCTGTGGTGGCTCTAAAATCCCAAGTTCCAATAATTACAGTATTGAGACCGTCGTGCTGGGACCCACAATTCCAAGATCCAATGTGAGCTGCATTGAAGACGTCGTGCCAGTTCCGACAAGATTCTTGGAGTTATAAACTTTGTGTAAAATTCGACGTATCAGTCTTCTTACCTATAGCTGTGCATAAACTGCATTCTTGCGTTAATTTCATCATGTATTGAGTGTTTCTCAACTTGTGGAACCTAACAATAAAGTTCACGATGTTGCATGCCAAAGGCATTGCATATAAACAAAGAAAATCAACTAATAAAAAATAACAGAGCTTACGGAGATGAGCCGCCACATTTATGAGACCAACTTTTATCATATTATAACATACAAGAGACCCACAGGGCCTTGAGTCATCGGAGTATCTTGTACTCGGAATGACAAGTCAGAGGGTCTCATGTTTGCATTTTAAGCTTCATTTTGAAGTCTAAACCCTGATCTGAGACTCCTCTGACTATAACCCCCATCTTTTAGGTCACTTAGGTGACCTATTGCAATTGGTCTTAGTCCGTCGTCTGCGATAACAATTTCTTTTCATTTTCATTGAATTTCTTGAAAACTACAAGGACAATTGTTACCATTTTGGGTGTGAACCATTTGTTGTGAACCATCTCTAATGTAAGAGAAATCTAAATTGTAAAATTCATGGCCATACCACCATGGGGCGCCATTGGCGCGGTCAAATTTGCTAAAAACCCAAATTTTCAAAAATCATCTCTTCTACTCCCACACAGTGAGGAAAAAACTGTATGCATGGTTATGATGTCCATGAAGCCCTTTACCAAAATTGTGAAATTAATTGCCATTGGTTTGAGGCTCTAGGGTGAGGCCAATATGGCCATATAGAGAAAAAAGTGTTAAATTTTAGAAAATCTTTCCTACACCTATATATTGAAGAAGTCTCTCAAGCTACTGATCTGTTAGATTCATTTTTAAAAGGAGAAGTGTTTCTGGCAGACATAAATCAGTGCAATGCATTGGCCGCTATCAGAGAGAAAATAGAACTTAGCATATAAGAATCAATGCAAGTAAATGTGTGTTGGATTTCACTTTCAAAAAGAAATACCAAGCGATCCCACTTCAAGATAAACCAGTTTATGTGAATGCAGAACCTGAAATTGCAAAAATCGACCCTCAACTTTTATTTCAGCGATTTATTGTTGCTGTCGACAGTATATATGAAGAAAAATTTTCTTATGAGCTATCTAGTAACCCAAGTTCGATGTTTGTTTCGTCCGGATTTTTTTTTAGGTCAGCATCAAAGTCTATTTTAGCCGACGCGATTTGGAATCTCGGAGACTGCAACACTGAGTGTACAGATACTGTTTACAGATATGTTGTTGATGGTATATGTATAAAATACTTTGGAAAAGTGGGTTAACATTCGAAGAAATTTGTTAAAGGTACATTGGTTCTGTAAAGTGTTATGGAACAAATTCAGTCGTGGTGGTCTTTGATGGTTACGTATCCGGTCCTATAAAGACAGCAAAGCAGCCAGCTCCAAATGCTTTTCTTGCAATCATACGTTGCAAGTGCAAATGCAACTGAGACACCGGTGTACATGCCGAAAATATGGCTTAGACTGCAATATATCATGTGGCGAGTGTCATGGGCAGGGTTGCATGAATTCAAGGCAATGTGAAGAAGAACTTTTTCCTGACTAATATTTACATATATAATGTCGTCGTTTATCTTGTCTTTACTTTTTAGTGGCAACTATAACTACATAACTTCTAATTAATTAAAACATATGATATTGTTTCTTTCAAATAAGTTTCATGTTTTTCTTTTCATTAATATTGAATCAACTATTTCCTTTTAAAAATGAAAAGTGCATATAGAAAAGATATCAGTATTTACAATTTTAGGTTTTATCAATTTTTAATAGTCCAATCCACACTTACGATACATAAGCGGCTACGTGCTCATGTCAAAGGTCATTGGGGAAAAGTCGCTTACGCTATTGCGGATACATAACTTCAAGAAAAAGATATTTCGAAAGATTTTAACGTAACCATGCACCGGTATGTATTTTAATTAAACTTTGTAGACATTTTTCACATTTTATCAACCACAAATAGTTCCAAAAAGTATTAATATGCATTCTATAATAACGGTAACGTTATATGTTGTACTTGATTATCAATTTGATATATTCAACTTTCAAGTTCAGGTTGATTACAACTGCTTATCAGCTGCTTATACGTATATAATTAAGTGCAGTACATGTATTAAAACAAATTCACCGTTTCCGGTGTTTTTTAAATTAATTCCCCAGGTTCTTTATGATTTGATATTGTGTTGTTTGGGCTTACTTTTAAATTTAGAGTTTAGGCCTATAGAAAAAAACCCAAAAACAAAATATTACCGGGATAACAATTGGAAATTCCTGCTATAAGTATAAAATAGAATGGAAAAATGAAATGCCTAAATGAATTATGACAAAACAAACAGTGGGGAACACAAGAGTAATCGTTTTTCTAGGTATTTTGTTATGTTTATTGCTTACTGCATTAATAATTATCATATTTTCCTATTCTTTTTCAAAATATTTCAAGTCTCTTGGTGACGGGTATGAGTTGATAATGCCATTGAGTGTTTTCTTTTGTTATTTACTTTTGTTTGCAATGAGTGCCAAAAAAGTTGCGCGAAGAAACTGTGCAATGCCAGGCTGTATAAACAGCTGGTACTATATTGAGCAGTGGATGAAAAAAACATGCATTATCCATAACACACACTTTGGTACGGGATGTTGCATCTGTGAGCCCCCTTTTAGACTTATACCATTTCCAACAGAGAGAAAAGACCCAGATGCTAGGCTCAAGTGGACAAAAATTGTCAATAGAAAAGTAGCTGGAGGGAATTGGTTACCAAACCAAGACTCAAGAATTTGTTCTGTCCATTTCGTTGATGGAGAGCCTACCCAATTACATCCTTATCCCTCTTTAAACCTCGGGTATATTCCGGACAACACTCTAAAACCTAGACCACCACCAAAGGAAAGAGAGCCTTATGTACCGGCGAAGAAAATCAAACAGGAGTTTCTTCCATCAGCTGATACCTGCAGCTTGGATCATGTTTACTCTAAGCCTGCTGATTCATCACCATCTGAGATTGAGAAAGATATCCTAATTAATGAACTTCAGCGGGAATTAAAAAGTGTTAAATTAGAAAATATGTCTTTGAAAATTCAAATCAACAAAAACAAAAACAAAAGCTTTAAAAGTTTGTGTACTGTTTCAAATGTTTTAAAAAGCGACAAAAAGGTTAAGTTTTATACAGGTATCCCAACACTTCAGTCCTTTAATGATATTTTCACAGTCCTGCAGAACAAAATTAGAAATATGAAGCACTGGAAAGGGCCAAAAAGGTTGTGCAACCCCCTTAGCTATAAAAGAATTGTCAGCAAATCTAGGAAGTTGACAATGAAGGCAGAATTTATTTTGACCATGATGAAACTAAGATTAGGCTTGCTGTTGGAGGATCTTGCAGATCGCTTTGGAATTTCTTCCTCTTTAGCTTCCAATATCTTCACCACCTGGGTGAAGGTATTGTCTCAAACTCTTGGTGCCCTTGTTTTCAATCCTCCAAAAGAGGTGGTACGGTCAAACTTACCTCCGACTTTTCAGAATCCCAAATTTAATGAAGTAAGGCATATAATTGATTGCTCCGAAATTTTTCTTGAAAGGCCTTCAGATCTGAATGTGGCAGCCAAAACTTGGAGCGACTATAAACACCACCACACAGGCAAATTCTTAGTCAGCATTAATCCATCAGGCATGATTAACTTCATTTCTGAATGTTGGGGGGGTAGAGTTAGCGACAAAGTTATTACCAATCAAAGTGGCTTTTTAGATGTTGTTGAACCTTATGATACTGTCTTAGCAGACCGGGGTTTCCCCATCAAGGAGTAGCTGACATTGAAAAGAGCAAGGTTGCTTATTCCACCTGGTAGAAATGGTGTCAACCAAATGACCAAGTCAGATGTCATTCTTACCAAGCAAATTGCAAACAAAAGAATTTACATTGAACAAGCAATTAGGCGCATGAAATTTTTCAGAATTCTTAAATATGAAGTCCCAATATCTCTCATGCATCATTTGGATGATATCATTAGATCTATTGCTGGAGTTTGCAACCTTTACCCTCCTTTACCTTCTTACACAAAACAGTGAACATTTTGTTAGGTGACAACCCAATGGCAACCCAATGGCTATGTTTATTTATATTGTTAATTGTTATAAACTTCCAAACAAAATCTAACATGCATACAATTTGTGGTTTCCTGTCAATACATTTCCATTTATTTCATACACATAGTTTAACTCATTATAGTCTGGTAACAGTCATGTCTAGACTTGAAAATCTCATTTTGAACATACTGAATAAGGGAACACCACATAGAGATATATAACATAAATACGTTGGAGAATTTAACAAAAGAATCAACATCACACAGAAACATGTTATGATAACTGCTGCCTATCAGCATGCAACAAGATTAATAATCACATAATTAAATAATAGTTTCACATGTGAAACACATATTCACATGTACAGGTATTGTATGAATATTCATCAGATAAATATTTCAAGAACAAATCAATACTGATTGACAAACAAGATTAACATTTAGGACAAATCCATTTTTGCACATTTTTCAAGTTTGCCTTTGTCATTTTCACACATGGAAAGTGGAACCATAATTTGCAGTTGTCACATTGAATACTCTGAGCTTTGTAAGAATGGACAGTTTCTTGCACAACGTTGTTACATATTGGACAAAAATAAACACTTCCATCAACAAAACTCTCACCACTATCAGTCTCCATTGGCTCCTCCTCTCTCTCAACACTCAAACAATCTTTCACTTTTCTTGTTTTAATTTCAGGAACAATGTAACTCTTAAAAAATTTATCAAGATCAAACAACAACTCTTTGTAGTACTTGTCGTCAAATGTAATTCGCTCACAAAATATTCCATTGCAAGTATACACAACAAAGTCACACCATGGACGACCAGTAATTCCCATTTGTCCTTGTACTTGAGCAAAATATGAATGATTGTGATTCAAAGAGAGTTGACAATTTTGAAAATTCAAACATGCTGATAAATGACAAGTACAAAAATCTGTACAATCATTGCATTTTGATATCATGGGACACTTAAATTCTGCTACCCCATTTCCACAACAAGAACAAGAAACAAGTAAGTCAGGAGTAGCAGCTAAATAGGGCCGTACTGGGTCAATAAAAATACCGCATTCTGATACAATAACATTTCTGTGTTTTTTTTTCATAAAAGAAACATATTCAGACCTAGCAATAGGTTCCATCTCACGGCCATGTTTTAGAGGCTTAAGGTTAGGGTTGACAGATGTGTATCCCATTATATTACAAAGTAATGGTTTAACTACTGTTTCACTTCTATTATATTCAATTTTACACTGAACAGAGTGAAAATTTGATGATGTGATTCTACCTTTCCTTAAATTATGCCATGTACTGTTTGCATGCTGACCCATAGTAGCTTTGTTAAGTGCCTCAACAGTTTCCTGCCTCAGATTGTGAGCTATACCTGGGCCTTCTAGTCCATCCATGACCATTTTCTCTAGCATATACTTCTGTATGTTGACGGGCTCTTCTGTTCTGATTTTCACTTCTTCTTTTGGTATATCTATACCTATATTTTAATACATTATAGACTAAATTTTTATGCATACATAAAAATCAATTTGAAGTTATAAAAAAATTAGGTTAGATATTGCATTAAGGGGAACAGTTAATTACCATTTAGAAATAATGGTACCTTTAAAAACACATGCATTTGGTATCGAATTTCTTATCGCATCTGTTATGTCCTTTAAACAGTCCTTGGTTGTATTACCGGTATGTACTGGGTTAAACTCCTTCTTAATTGTTGATACAAGGGAACGCTTTTTGCCTGAAAGAGGAGGAAAATTAGATTTATATAATGCTGTAAAAATTATGCAACCAAATTAAGAGTTATTGAATTCGCATGTTTTTTTTTTATCAATGTTTATTTTTTTCAAATTTAAATTTGTTACATTAGTATGTTAAATATGATTGTATTCAATTATATGTACAACATGTATTACACATGTTTATGTAAGTTATAGCAAAATATATATTGAAAACTATTTTCCCAAGACATGAATGAATTTAATAAAATTTAAATGTGTGTTAAATTTATTGTGGAGCAGTTTTTTTTTTAGTCTGTCTGATTACATACAATATATTCATTTTGAAGAAACAATACTTGAAACAAATAGTACCACAAGTCAATGAATGAACTGGCTTTGACACTCCAAGTTCTTTTAGTTTTGAAGGTGGCGCTCTGGTGGACTTGAAAGCGGGCACAGTCCAAGAGCAGGGTAAAGAAGTGCATGCTGAGACTCCTAAGCGATGAGCTGTCTCAATGCGGAAAAGAACAGAAACAACATGGACACAGGGGGATCCTAACCTAAACAAAATTTAAATTTGAATCCAAATAAAATGCTCGAAAACAATAAAATAAGCAAGCATTCTGAAAACATGATATCAATACAGAGGCAAATCTTGCCTGTTGCAACAAAAAGGCAAACTGGGTTATACTATTTGCATTATAGAAATTTGTAAACAGGTTTGATTATACACATAAATCTACATATAGGACCTGATAACAACCAAATAAATTAAGAGTCTTTAATTATATATAATAACTTTACTTGGGCCTACTTACCCTGCTGTGCATGTCCAATATGATGACCTGATGGTCCCTGTCTCTTTCTCAACGCATATCCATATCTTATGGGGATCGTCTTTAATGTGCTGTGAAGGGATGCAATCTGAACGAACCAGGCACACGGTTGATTCCTTGGAGATCTGGTGATGAAATATCTCCCCAGTGTGGCCCGCATCAACAAATGACTGTCCTTTACCTAATTTATATTGTTGGAGGAACTTGGTTATGTTAAAGTTGGCGTCACAAACACCGGCATATTCAATAATGTCACTCAGATAAACGGGTGGCCAGCTTTTCATCCCATCACGTTCATCTGCCCAGTTCTTGTGAAGAGTAAATGGATCTGGTATAGTGGTCCCGTTAACATTCAGTAAATTTTGATAATCGAACTGTCTGACCTTAACATTTTCCGCTGCCGATGGTATTTCTGGAATTTTCATTACATGTGCTGAATAACATAAAGCCGCAAGTTCTTGCTTGGCTTTGTCCTTCGCAAGTCCGCGTTTTCCAAGATATTCACGTAAAGCCTCCGTTTTCCAGGTAAAAAATGCATCAAAAGTTAAAGTTTGATCACTTGTATCCATGGTGTAAACAATTTATACAAATATATAAAATAAAAAGCTGATGTAAATATGTAGACACTCAAAAAATCCTAAACTGGCTATAGCACTCGGTATCGAAACTCTAAGGACGCCATTTGTAAACAACTCGGGTTTTCCCCTTTGACCTTTGACACCGACGCCATATTGGTTATATGACGTAAGTGTGGATTGGACTATTCAAAATGAAATTATTTTACTCATAATTCGGATGTTTACACGAAAGTAAAGATTATCATTGTATTGTGATGCCAAAATGCGGCTTTTACTATCAAATATGGTTTTCTTCCCGATTTCATCGATTTTCTCACAAAAATACAGCTTTTAACCAAAAATTGTCCATGTTCATAGTTTTTTTTTTTTTAATTTTGCTCCTTTTGTAGGAAATCCACATATCTGTTTCATGCATATAAACTCACAATTAAAATTTTATAATAAAAATAAATTTTACAAATTTTCCAGTTTTTAGCGATTTATGTACAAAACCCCATATTTTGACCCAAAAAATTCTCGAAAACTAACCGATAAATTTTTGTCGATTTTTAATATGATGAATATGATAAGGTAATAGATCGAATTTTACCAAGAAACCTTTTGTTGCAATTAGTTTGAGGTTGGGCGAATTTTTTTAGCTAGACTGACTGGCCTATAAACATTCCTTTAAAGTGGATCAGGCATGCATTTGAGGAAAGTTGGAAAGAAAAGACAATTTTATTTGTGGTTCAAAAGTGTAGAATTTGTTAAGCAGTGAATATAACTGTATGACGCCATTAACTTCCTGGTTTACGCTTCTATAAATCATTGTTGTTCAATCATTGTGCGTATATTAATTTTTTTTTAAAGTGTCATGGATGAATGCGTTTAGATAATTTAATCTCTTGCTTTAATAAAGATCAATTCTATGTAAGAATAAAAATTCGGTGGCCACCAAAATGAGAAATGCTACAAAAATGTTAGTTTTGATGTTTGTAATGTATTATTTGGTGTTTATCCCCTTGATTTGGAGAACAGAATTCTAAACTTTGTAATTCTATATACAAAGCAATATATATTTTCATGTTTAAAACAAAATAAGACGCCAAATTTTTTCGGGCTTTTACATTATTTAAATCAAAGATACAAGATTGAAAAGTATATTTAAATTCAGAAATCAGAAATTGAAGAATTTGAAAAAGCATGGTCTCCATGGAATGATTTTATTAATTATCTGGCAGTTTAAATGTGACATGTGTACAATAATAACTTTAGTATTGCTTATGGTTTTTTGGGGTTTTTTTGTTTTTCGGTTTTTTTGGTTTTTACTGTTTTTGTTTTTGTTTTTTTTTCTTTTTGTTTTTTTTTCACGGATTGTAGTTTAACTGCTTAGGCATTCTGTTTCATAACTATCACAAGCAACTACCCTACTCTTTATTTATATTACAATATGGGATGAAAATGTGAGTATGTGAGAAGTGAGAGAGCGAACATATCATAAAATGCTTTATATATTCAACCTTTGTTTCGGTGGCCACCGATTTTCTATCATACTTTACAGTTTGATAGACTTTGATAAGTAAAAAAGCCTAACAGCGTTTATTTTTCGCTATGTTTCCATGTTGATATTTTAAAAGTAATGATTTCTTCATCAATTTTCTTTTATAAAATGAAAATTGACAATATAATTAACGTTTTATATGTCTTTTATAAGTTATATCAGATCATATATCTTTATTATACGGCTTCAAAATAGGTAAAATTTGCCATTTTTCCATCTTTAGCCTCAGTTACCATGGCAACAGTTCCCCCTCCCCCAGCAACTTATTTTCATTGTCTTTTTGCGTTTTACACCTTTGTGTCTCCATGTATGAAATATAAAGAAAATTTGTTCGTGGCTAGACCCCAATATAAATCTTTGATTTTTACATATAACTGATTAAGGATCCTCGACACCCCGTGACTTCTACTTTTTATGACAGTACGTCACAACATGGCGATTTTAGCGCATTGTGAAATAGTTTATATCGCCAAAATTTGTTGTCTATCTCTGTGGCGAAATGGGTGTTGCTTCGGTCTACCAACCCGCAGGACTTACGAATACATATCTTTAAGTAATTTAGAAGAATGGACTTGCATGCAGAACTTTCCCCAGGTGTGTGGAGGACCCTTAAATCCTCTCAATTATCGTTTCCGATTTTTGTATCAAATTTAATACAAATTTGCTTTAAAAAACTATTGTGATGGATTTATCCTTACTGTAAACCTTTTTTTTTATTTGCTACGACCTTTATTTGACGACTTTTGCCAAGTATACAACATTGTTATCTATTTTCGCGAAAGAACTACTGATTTTTAACAATAAAATTATTGACTTGAGTAAGGGAGATACATACTTGATGTTCATATTGATAAAAAGATGTCAAATAACCTTCAAAGGTAACCCCGTGTGATACTTTCAAGATGCCAAATACAGAGTATTTTCTAACTACTCCGTCAATTTGGTCGGATCTGGATTTTCAAAAGTGATTCGAACAATAATTGCACCAAGATTTATGAAATGTTCTCTGAAGACAATAAAATAAAAAAGTCCTTCAAGTATAATGTATTGTTCTAAATCGATTAGGTCTGGTCTACACCCAGAAAAAAGTCATTTAAAGAAGTAGACATTTATACTGCAAGTGGAATGGAAGCTGTAGACTCTTTACAGAAAACTGCATTAAAATGGGCTTTCAATAGAGAAAACAAAAAACGTAAAAGAAAAGTTGTTCGATATGAACCAGAATCATAAGTTTGATCTGAAGCCGCACATCACACAGTTGTGTACCTGTATTGACCATTGTTCAACTTCTGCACTATTGGATTAGAAAGATATAGTATTCAAGGTGATCATCCCCACACATAGACATGCTTGATATGTAGAAGTACTATAGTATTGCACAATTTTTCAATGATATTATCAGATGGCATGCAGGAGGTTTGAACAGTCAAGAATCAAGAAAATATGTACAAGAATGAAAGGTCAAAAAATGATATCAATAAATGCAAGGACATAGAAAACTTGAGAGTGCCCATAAGTTTTTATTTTTTTTTAAAAATCTTTTTAAAATTCTTCTACTTTTTGTCTTACAAGAATACTTTACTGATAAGCGAGACAGTTTTTTATTTGTATGAGATTGATGTATATCATTTACCACATCCCATTTCCACCAAAAACTCACTTATTTTACATACACATTATCAAGCATGTACACAATGACATGGGCTTCTCGTTTATCATGATATAAAAATAACTCATACTATAAAATAAACATGGAAAAAACTTTATCTTGATCTAAAAACAGGCATTGACTAATCAATTCAAATATTGACAAATTAAAACGTAAAACATTAGGCAATGAGAAAGAATTCGGATGGTGAATTCTGAAAATTGTTGTTTTAGCACTGAAGATTAATGAAAACCGAGAAATCTAATCAGCCTTCTGCCAAGCGATCTTTTAGTTTCCTTTACGGAAGTCTGAAAATAAAAAAAAAATACAGCGTTATGAAAGTAAAAAAACCCCATTAAGACCTAAAACACACAAGTTTAATAAAGTGAATGTTATGTTTAACGACACACACCTCTCTCTCTTCTACATGATCAGCCAATGGTTCCCTTGAACAGCTCGGTATATCTTCGTCTATGTTCGGGGGTACGTGTGGTGTCACTTCCATCTGTAAACAGAAGGATTTCAAAAACATCTCTATGCACTAAGCAAATCAAGAGTTTCATTTTGAAATGAATTCTCTTTTATCAAGATAAATTATTTTGGGTCCTTATGTTTTTGTTAAGATAAGCAAAACCCATATACATGTACATGTATATGGTACATTACATTACACTTGCAACCTCTTTCTAAGTCTTGAGCTCACTCGTTCTTCCTCGTTTTCGCCGACGTTTGGTCGTATCTCGCCTCTGGAGGGCCAAGTTCCTGATTTGCTTTAATTTCTCTATCTCCTTTTCAGTCTTTACTTTTACTTTACTTTTCCCTCCTTAACTTTTTTTCTGACTACTTGCCTGTTGAAAAGAAAATCTCTTTTACTTGGCATTTACTACCACCTCCTCTTTCTCAAAGTCCCCGAGAGCCCCGGCTTGCTCCGTGTTATTGGTCGCCAACCTGGATTTCGACAGCTTTTTCTTGCCCAGCCTCTCAGATGATTTTTTTGACTTTGACATTAGAACATTTCCGCATCTTCCCCGTCCCATGCATCTCTCCTCAAAGTGTTTATTAAAAACATGTTCACCATGTATTTCATGAATGATTTCAACATGATAAGAATAACAATAAAACATAACAAATAATGTTAGATGATGAAAAATTTGATTGAACACTACGACATGATGAGGAAATTCGGGTTCTGTACTTGTATACATATATAAACAATGATTCGTGGTATAATGGTGATATTCCCGATTAATGCATAAATAAATAACAACATAAATGACATGGAATTCATTATAATACGGCTGGGGGTATAAACGTAACAGAGCCCCCTTCATCGGAACATTCGTCCCGAATGTCATAAATAACAAGATTTAGGGAATATCACCTATATAAATTTCACTAAACAACAATATACTGTAAAACGAGAAAACATGGTGCACTATAAATTTTAGAGCCATTGGCGCAAGCACCTCTGAGCGCTAAAATTTGTAGTGCGCCAAAGGTTCCTCATAGCTATTCACTTTTTTCAGGCTTCAAATAATCACTTCGGTCATGCAGTGTATTACACACTCGCACAGGTAAACAGTATGGATTTGCCATATAAACATGGACTAAATAATTTAATTGAATAGCTTGTTAGTACCTACAATTATCACCTTCATAGTTGGGTTTCTCCCCGTGTCAAGTCTCTTTAAAATAGCGCCTCGAGGTGAAAATGTGATCAAGCGTAGTACAGTACACGATTACTACCAGTTTATTCACTTCAAAAACGAACATTGCACACTTATTTATTACTGTTCTTTACAAGTTTTAAAAGTTTAAAAGTGCCTCCGTTCTCTACTGCATATTTTCCAATTTTGCCTCTTATTTCGGGAGAATATACATTATACGTGCCCCGTTTTTCCCGCTTTGGTGTATTCGGCAGTTCTAAAGAATCATTAATAAATTCACATAATTCTGCTTCTTCTTTGCTGTTTTCTTTTTCTGGATCAGGTAGAAACTAGTCACGTTTCCGTTTTTTGATAAAGTTTAAGATCGACATTATGACACGTCCATGCAATGACCACACCTTGGGAAGAGTGATTATATGTTTACCCGTGTACGTGAGTTAGAATTCAATGCTATTGTAATTGCGTGCTTGAGTGACCACAAAATATACTAGCTAGTAATACGGGTGTGGATCCAACAAGAAAATTTAAACTAATATTTTCTTAAAAGACGCGTGCGCTAAAATTTATTTGCGCTAATGTATTAGCACTTGCGTTTGCGCCAAAATACGTATGCGCCAATTTTCTCGTTTTACAGATACAATAAGCAATAATGTAACAAGTTATAATAATACAATAATACCTTCAATTTTATGAATATGATAATATCTGTAAATGAAGCTGAAAACATCGATATAACAATAATACAATCAAAGACATACCTTTACCATTTGTGATATATACATGTACATACAAATAATCACTTAATGTTTCATAGGTTTGCCATTCCATCCTTGAATGATTCGTCCACAAAGTCTTTAAGGCGATTCACACTAAATCGGATAGATTGTCAGTTATCGGTCGCGCACACGATTTAGAAAATTCCATTTACTTCGAAAGGCATTCGTCTTACTAGGTTCCAAGTTCCAGGAAATTGGTCTCATTATGAATTTCTTTGGGTATAGAAACATCGCTTGGAAGCGTGGAAAGGATGATCTTGCAGTAATTTCTCAAGTACAGTAATCCGGAATCCGTAGTAAAATGGGTAAGTGCAATCCTCATTGAGCCATAAGGGGTTTTTGTACACCGCGATAGGGTTTCAATAGGTTATGGTGCACTGTTTTGGGGTATTGCTTTGGAGCCTTCTTTATTTTGTAAATCACATCATTCACTCTCCTAACGACAGTGAATGGACCTGTCCAGGGTCTACACAATTTTCGACCATGTAAAGGGTATTTGGGGGAATAAAACCAGAAAAGGTAACCAACATTGTACTTGTTATGACGTATCTTTCTGCTATATTCTTTAATCATATTTTTGGTGGATAGCTGCAATTTATTACAGGCAAAATTATGAATTACTTCAAATTTCTTTCTAAGTTGCTCTGAATATTCTGAAGCATATGTTTCATTTATTTCAGGTGTGGGGGTACCCAGGACGAGATCAATGGGGAGATTGATGGGACGTCTAAAGACCATTTCAGCAGGACTGACTCATGTAGACTCATGAACAGAGGAACAATATGCCATCATTAATTAGGGTACGAGTTCGTCCCAGTTTTGTTGATTTTGATCCACAAAAGTGGCAGGCATAGTTTCTATCGTTCTGTTTGCTCTTTCAATCATGCCGTCTGATTGGGGCCTATAAGGGGTGGTTCAGGTCTTTTCTATCCCCAGGATTTGACACATTTCTTTGAATATTTTTGACTCAAAGGACTTTCCCTGATCTGAATGAATTTCCATAGGGACTCCAAATATTGTAATGACTTTTTATCAAAGTGTCTGGACAATTGTGTTGGCTTTTTGATTTTTAATGGGAATGGCATCAATCCATTTTGTAAAGTATTCCCTAACTACCATGAGATAGCTATTCTTTTTCTTAGTGAGGGGAAGGGGGCCCATGATGTCAATAGCCAACCGTTCTAAGGGGGCTCCCACTACATATTTTTGTAATGGTGCTTTGGGTAGCTTATTAAGAGATTTTCGTGACTCGCCTATGTCACATTGCTTACAGAACTTTTGAACATCTTTTGATATATAATGCCAGAAATATCTGTCTCTTATTTTGGATAAAGTCTTTTTGACACCAAGGTGACCTCCAGCAATACCATTATGTAGTTGTTTTAGGATTAGGGTTTTCAAAGATTGGGGAAGAACTATTTGATGTTTCATCTTGGCATCTTACCATTTATGATAGAGGATATCTTGCATTATTTGGAAGGAGTCATATCGCACCCAATAATATTTATGTACTTCACTGAGGTGTGATATTTGCTCCCATTTGGGTCTTTTTTTGTTCATTACCCATTCTTTGACTGTACATAGGATAGGATCTTTATATTGGGCTAGTTTGACATCTGTTGGGTAAGGGACTTGGGTAGGACAACCCCAACGGTATGATCATCCTTATTAGGAACTGGGTCTTTACATGACCTTGTTGTTACAACAGATAAAGGAAGTGTTCTAGACAAACTGAATTTCTCTTCTGCCTTATTGCAATGACTACAATTTTCTGGACAGGGTCTCCGGGACAGAGCATCTGCATTGTTATGTATTCGGCCAGCTCTATGTTCAATATGAAACAAAACTGAAAGAAACTCAAACCATCTGGCAATATGACCTTCTAGGTTCTTGAAGTTTAGGAGCCAGGTCAAAGAACCATGATCTGTCCTAAACTTACATTTTTGGCCATAAAGATAGTGATTAAAATTTTTTTATGAACTTGACAATTGCCAATAGTTCTCGACGTGTTACACAACAACGCCGTTCAGATACACAAAAGGTCTTACTGTAATAACTTATTACTTTCTCAGTGCCGTGTTGTACTTGGGATAAAACCGTAATCCTTCATTGTTTGGGTAGGAAAGGATGGGAGAGCTAGTGAGGGCTCGTTTCAGTTTGTCAAAGGCTTGCTGGCAGTCACTACTCCATAAAAAAGCTGCTTTAGACTCTGTAAGTTTATGGAGAGGTCTAGCAATATCTGAAAATGTTGGGACAAACTTTCTATAATATGAACATAACCCAAGGAAGTTTCTGATATCTTTAACAGTTTTGGGAACTGGCCAGTTTTTAACTGATACCAGCTTCGATGGGTCAGTAGATATGCCATTTCATTGTAAGAGGCAACATTTTTTAGGATTCATTTTGAGGTTGGCAGATTTTAACCTTTCAAATACTTGTCTTAGATTTTCAATGTGCTCGTCAAATGTTTTCGACAGGGTGATAATATCGTCTAAATACACCATACATATCTTCCAAGACAAGTTCGAGAAGACCTTTTCCATGAGTCGCTCAAAAGTTGCGACTGCATTGCACAGTCCGAAGGGCATGTTAACGAATTGCCAGTGTCCACCTCCGGGTATGGAGAAAGCAGTTCAGGGGCCATTTTGACTTGACAGTAGCCACTTTTTAGGTCAATGGTGGAGAACCACTTTGATCCTGATAGGGCGTCAAGGGTTGCATCGATTCTGGGTATGGGGTAGCTGTCTTTGAGGGTTAGATCATTTAAATTTTCTGTAGTCGATACAAAATCTGATTGACCCATCTTTCTTTCTAACCAAAACAATTGGGGAGCTTCATGGTCTATTTGAAGATTCTATGACACCTGTGTCCAACATGTCATTTATTTCATTTTCAACTTCTTGCATTTTAGCCAAAGGGATTTTACGTGGGGGTTGTTTTATAGGAGGGGCATGGCTAGTGTTTATTTTATGCTCAACTAAATTTGTTAAGCCTGATACAGAGAAACTACTTTGGTATTCCAGTAGCAAGGATTCTAACTTTTTCTCAACTCTTGGGTTAGTTCATCAGGGAGTTTTTCCAAAATACTCTGCAAATGGGTAGGTAACATGGGCAATTCATTTGAATGAATGCAATTGAGGACAAAAGTTTGAATGGGGTCATCAGGGATTTATATAACTTCAAAATTTTTTATAGTGGGGGGGGGGGGTATTTAACTTCACACTCTCATCTTTCATATTCAAGTATCTCACTGGAATCTCTGTTCCATGCACCCGAGTAATGATTTTGGGTATTAAGATTTCATGTTTCTGGACAAATTTATCCAAGGGTTCAATCAAACCAATATTTGATTCTAATAGATGATTTGTAATCCTCGCTGGGGCTACATATTTACAATGGGGAGGGATAAATTCTCAGCAAGACTTATCTTGCAACAAGCAACCTCTGTATCAGATTTGTTAAAGCAAACTATTTCTAGGCCCTGGATCGTTAACTTCATTTTCTTAAGGTAGAGGTCACATGAGTTTTTACTTTAAAAATCTAGCCCTAAAATCAAGGGGTATTAATATCTGCCACTGTATTGGGTTGATTTGGGTTTTACATTGTCCTTTAAGATTTGGTGAAATTGGGAACTAATGATTGTAACACTAGCGCCTGTATTTACTAACATTTTTGTTCTTTTTTTATCTTCAATTCTCCCTTTTACATAAATGCCTTCATTTTCCCCCTTAATATCTCCCACTAAGATTTCTTAGGGTTTAACTGATTAGGCTAGGGTTAATAATCTCAATTTCTTGAACTTCATTTTTTTTTTGTTTCATCAATTAAATCATCAGATTCTGGGTTTGGCCTAACATCTTGTGGGAGGGTTTTGTGATCTATTGAGAATGGTTGGCGCCTGCCACGCTGATTTGTCGACTTCCGACCCCTGAAATCGACACGGGCAAGTTTCCCTGTCTATTGGGTCTGAATCGATTTGTTTTAGAGTTTTTGTGGTTATTTTGCCAATTATTGTGTCTGTCAAATTGTCTTTGGCTTGCCCAAAAATTGTTTTGTTCGTGGGATGTAACTCTTTGGTGTTGAGGTCTTTGATATCTGAAATTTGAATCTGGGGCTTGATTCTGTTTTGGGGGTGGACCTCTAGGAAAATAAGCAGGTATTGGGTTCCTATTGCTCATCACTATTCCTTTTATAATATCAAACAATTCCTCCCGTAGGCTCTCAAATGCATTACTGTGAATTGGGTTCAAGGATAGAGTTGAAGCAGACCTTTGGGCAACAGCCATTCGATGGTTTCAAGACGGATAGCTATGATTTCTGCATCGTTGATATCAGGAGGCCTTGCCTCCTTTAATCGGAGACGTATATCAGGGTCAGGAAGGGCGTCAATGAACTGTTCTAGCGCTAAGATATTTAAGACACTTTGGTCAGTCGTGGGGTATGCTTGTCGGGTCAGTTTCATAACACACTGGGCTAGTTCGGATATTGTCTCATTGTTTCCCTTTACCCTAGTTTTGAGTTGGGCTCGGAAAAGTTCTGCTCTTTCTACAGATTCGAAGCGCTGTTCAATATGTCCATCAAGGATTTGTAATCCATTCTTTGGGTTTCATTTAACTCTTTTAGTAAAGCCCGGGCACTACCAGCAAGACCAGCAAGACTACTGGCCAAGAAAAGGGATTTTATAGTCCCAGCCATGCAAGGTTACCAGGATTTCAAAATGGGCAAGGAAATCTTCCGACTCATTAAAATCTCTCAGTTTTACAGGCACATTGGATTTCGGGGTTGGATAGCACGGGAGCATGTTTTCATTATTGGATGAAAACTCATTTATTGGGCAGTCATGCATTGATACGGCTAGAGGGCATTGTGTAGACCCATATAAACCATTGGAGTGGCAGTTAGACTCATTCACGTTGTAGGCATGGGGATTGGATCTAGATAAAGGAGCAATTGGGCTGTGATGATTGTCTTCCCTTTCACTGAACAATTTTCTCGATTTAGCATTATATTTCCGTAAGATTTCATTTTGTTTTCAACATGTTGAAATTTTACTCCCATTTGATGCATATGTTGTTCAAATTTCATTTTCATGTCTTGTAACATTGACAGAATCACATCAAGATTATTGTCTCTTGTAGGTACATGCAACATTGAATTTGATCCCGACAAAGGATGGGGATTTTGGACTTCTCGACTATCATATGGGCTTTGAGGGATTTCGGGTGAAGATTGGACTGGTTTGAAGGAAATTTCAAAACTTTCCTTAGTATCCATAATAAATACTTGGGTCAGTAGAAATATATAAAAATTGGCTAATAAAATTTACAAAAATATGAAGGGTTGGATTTTTTTTATTATCCGGGTAAACAAAAACAAGATTTGATAAAAGTCGCACGTCTGACACCAAATTGTAACGTTTTATCCTCTTTTATAGTCTGTTACAATGAATATTTCTGTGGGTCTCTTGTTTCTGAATTTCACCCGGACAAACTACAAAGTCAGGATTCAAATTTATAACGTTTATTGAGTGTTTAATATAAAACAACAACAAAGAACAAATTACAAAAGATGATAAGTTATGGGTCACCCGAATCTATATAAAAGTGTGCGGGTCTATGGGTTACCCGGATATATATAAGGGTCTATGGGTCACCCGAAAGTATGAACTTACAAAATCGGTTAAATATTGGGAATTGGGCAAAGGGCATCAAATCAAGCTAAATACACAATAATAAGGGAGTAGGTTTAGCTTTGGGTCTATGGGTCTTGGAAAGGTAGTGGAGAATGGGGAAAGGACCGTCGGGGAAGAGCAGGGGGCTGGGGGAGTCACGGTTGGGTCTAAAACGGCCGTTTATAAAGGTTTTGGTCTCTAGGACCGAATACGACCACGCGCGAATTGAGCGGTACCGCCTGCTTCAGCGCCATGTATGGTGTGTATACAGACGTTCGGTCTAGAGACGCAAATAAACGTAAAATGGAGTATTATGGATTAAAGGAGGTAGGATAAATCATGGAAGAAACTTGATTAATGATGCCATAGTAAATAGAGTTTAAATATATTTTATTACACTGTCTAGATATTTTGTATCATAATACTTCATTAAGCTGATTTTATTATGGCTAGTGTTGCAAAGGTGAGCAATGTGGCCCATAGGCCTCTTGCTTAAAATTATTAGATATAAAAACTGGATGTTAATCTTTTTTTCCTTGATGTTTATCATGAAATGTCACATTCTTGAACTTGGTTTACAAACGGAATGCTTCCTAAAATTGACATTGTTGATCATAGTAGTGAGATACATTAATTTTGATTGTCATAAACAAAAAAGATTGTTCTTTGTTTTGTTCTACATTGTATTATTTATTATTGTATCTTTACCTTGCAAGATTGGTTAATGCCAAAGTTTGAATACATTTCATTAGGTGTCTCTGATTGATCCCGCACCGTTCTTCCAACAGCACACTCTGGGAGAACAAGATCAGGGGCCCCCAATGATGCAGGAATCTGGGGAACATCTCTAAGAATGTCTCCCCTGTCCAGACCTATATTGTGTAGTATGACACACGCAGTAATAATCCTGCATGCTCTCTCGTGATTGGCTAGAAGCCCCGTTTGGAGTGCATTAAACCCCTTCTTCAGTACACCATAAGTCTGTTCAATTGTTAACCTTAAAACAGAGAGACAAAATACAAAATAAAGTATGTTGTGTCAGATTTTGTAGATTGTCAGAGATAATGGGTCTGGGTACTTGCCTGGTTCTGCAATAAGCGGAATTGAATCTTTGCGATGGTGTTGTTTCTGTGGAAAGATATGGAGTCATCAAGTACGGTTTTAAACCGTATCCCTAATCTCCTAGCAATGTTCCTTGAATCCTACCTAAAATAATATATACTATTAAATGTGAGAAAGAGAAAGGAATAGAGTGACAACTGATGTCTTAATGATAGTTATATTTGCTATGGACGTACCCTCTTCCATGATTTTGCACAGTTGGGACTCATCGCGAAATATTCTTGAATCATGAGCACATTCAGGCCACTTGGCTACGGGATCAATAGTTCTAAATCGAGGGTCACACGATATCTATTAATTATAAACAGAATATTAATTATTATATTATCATAATAATTTGATATATAAAGCTTTTTCAAAGTCTCTTTTTCAGGAGAAAAAATATTTCAGTGCAAAATTCTTCTGCAAGCAAAATTGACATGGTCCTTTCTCTATATCTTATTTCAGAATGGAATATGTAAACAAAAAAATTGCACAATAATGCTAAGAAATTGTTTAGACTGTATTGATCTCCTTTTAAAAGAGATCTCTATACAAGAAATATAGAAAAATGCCCAAATTTAAAATGTAATTAAAGTGTATTTTTTGTTACTAAATAATAGTTTATAGCTAAAGATATCATTTCTAAAAAATTAAAAATGAACTGATGTTTATTTTGTTGACCACCCAGTCTATTTAAGTGACGGGAAAATAATGTCACATATAGTGAAAATCATGCCCACCTGGATGTTGAGGGCATGATATCCTTTGCGGCAAATATAATCTGCTTCGTTGATATGGGGAGCTTTTATTTTCACCATTGTTCCATCAACGCACCCCACAACGCCTGGAAATCCTGCAAAGTTTCATGTGAATAAATTGTTTTAAAATAGTTAAAAACGTTGTATAATTTTTTTTTTTAAATTGTATCCTTATACATGATAAAAAGAATTGTAATGAAATATGAATGTGTTTATTTTATACATAATTGGCCAAAAATAATTGGCATAAATGTTATTAAAAGGTCGGGCTCAAGATGCATAGAAAGTTTAAGGTCATGGTCAGATATGCAGACAACTTTCTTACCGGCAATATTGTGGAATGCCGCCTTAATGTTCACAAATTCCTCTCTGGACGGAAGGCAGATGAATCTTTTGGTCATTCTACATAATATTCCGTTACCAGTCTTACTGCCCTGCAAGCTGTGCTTTATGACATGCTCAAAGTATCGCCAATTGTTATGTAGAATGACCCTGTTACATAAAGTCTTAATGAAACCAACACTTGATGTAGGAGAGTGGGGAGGTTGTTTCTCCTGCTAGTAAACTGAAGATTGCCTTTGAGTAAGTCAACAATAAAAATATTGTTGCAGGGAAAAACCGATATCTCTCAAATATTTCGTCGTCATTTAGACCTTCCAATGGATTGGATCTGTCTTGTATCCTCTTTGGAACGCCAAGATTTCAGCGACGTCGATGTTGCAGACGTCTTCTGACAGCCATTTTGGATGAGTGAATTCACGTGAGATTTCATTTGAGGTTACTATATACAAATCTCAAGATTTTCTGAGCAATCTCTTTTTTTCTCATATGAGTTAGAAAAAAACATTGGTGGCACGCAGGTTTGAGAAAAAATCTCATATTTGAGAAAAAACTCAAAGACAAGTCTGAGTTTGAGAAAGAGTTTATTTGGTGGCACAGTTTGGTGAGAAAAACTCTCTGAGAACTCTTAAGATTTCAGAAAATCCTCAGCATTGGTGGCCCCGAGGCCAGATCTAAAAATATTTCATAATGTCGGAATAATATTAATTATCAGTGGGATCTAAACTTTGCTGGTTGGATGTAAAAAAAAAAACAACCAAAAAACAACTACGTGATATACAGCAAGTTATATTGCAAGCACGTGCGATATTATCGTTGTGAAACGTGAGAATGTGTGCATGTACATAATTAATTAATTGGGATAAGATCGGTGTATACTGTACATTGATCTTATCCCAATTAATTATTAAAAAGGGCATGGTGTCATTTGCAGTATTCTGAATCACTTTTACATTTTTGTTGCAAAAAAAAATGAAAAAACGTCTATAATTGATTGTTTGGTTCCAACAGAAAGATGATTATGTCAGAAAAAATATCTGAGTTACTAAGTTTCTATATTAAACACAATGACTTTAACGTTCTTATGGTGCCATCAGTTTAGTGTATTGTAGGTCACTTCCGGGTACTTTGAATCAGTAGCTTACAGTGGCGGATTGAAGAGAGGGGGCGCACCTGGCGCCTCCCCCCCCCCCCTTCTAAAATTGTCGAAAGTTAAACCTTACTCCTTTTGGGAGAGAAAATGTACAACTTTCAAGTCTATTGAAAACTCAGTTCTCTACATTTGCTACATTAGACTGATTTCAACGGTGTAGTATGTGGGTTTAATGGTGTAAGGTACGTAGAAAACCCATTTTAGTTATGCTCTCCTTGGGTTCAAATGTGCATGGTTAATTGTTTTCCAAACTTCATTTACATCGTCCCTAGAACGTGAGGTTTTTTAACTGATTAACTTACAGTTAAGGATTTTTTTAATATTTCTGCAAGGCAGATAGTTTGATGGGATTATTGCAGGTCTTTAAGGATCCTCGATACCCCGTGATTTCTGCTTTTCATTACAGTAGGGAACAACATAGTGGGAAACATAATTTTTTCTCTCTCTCTCTCTCTCTCTCTCTCTCTCTCTCTCTCTCTCTCTCTCTCTCTCAACCCGCAGGTACCAAGTTCGAATATTGTATAGAATTTGATTTTCATGAATTGCGGTAAAATTTAAGAAGTTTTTTAAGAATTTTTCCCCAAAATTAAAAAAATTGTCATTTTCAAGTCGAAAACATGCTTTAAATTCATATCTTTAAGTAATTTAGAAGAATGAGCTTGAATGCAAAACTTTTCTCAGATCTGTGGAGGACCCTTTATCTACAAACCTCTAAAAATTGTAAATTATTTTATTACTTATATTACATATTTAAGTATAATCTCGGGAGAAATATCACAAAAATCACAAAAGTTTAAATTTGTAGACTTCATCCATTTCACTCTACAAAATCTTTAGTCTCCAGGAGCTTACGGGGGCTTTGCCCCTGGACCCAGTAGGACTTTGCCCTGGACCCACTGCTGGCCTAAAGGCGGCCCCCAGACTCCCTGCATGCCTAAAACTGGCGCCCCCTCTAACTCCAAATCCTGGATCCGCCTCTGGCTAATACGGCATAAAACAGTGAGACAAGAATCTATACTTATAGATTAAGATGTAACGGTTTTTCAAGCTTCAAATAAATTATCATCTATTAATTCGTGAGTTCGCTTAGGTTTTCTTCCTAAGAATCAAGTAATAATCAACAAATGCAACGAAGACTTCAACTGCCAATATAACACGCAGTAATAATAAGATTTTCCTAGGGCCTACCTTAGCTATTTGATTGTAGAACAACTAACAAGAATCAAAATACAAAATCAACCTATAATCAACAATCCGTAGACTGTGGGTTTAAAGGTATATGTGGCGTATTTTTAGTGAATAACAATAATAAGATCTGATTATTTGCTTCATTTGCTTACCGGCACGGTAAAAAATACAAAAGATTTGAATAACCCCGCCTTAAATGGGTCACGTGACATCCATCTTGGTTTATCAACAAGAATGGCGACGACGAGAATGATAGGTATACCGTTAAGTTTGACAGATTTGGCAATGAAAGAAAAAAAAGAGACAGACTGACAAGGATAGGAACAAAGGGAAGATTGTCATCGGAGACCATGTAGATTGATAGAACAGGAATTAAAGCCGAATTAAACTTAAGTTTCCATGATGAAGTTGTAGGGGTTTTGCTAGTCAGGTTCGTGCTCCATTTGTCCCGTGTCTTAATTTACTTTATATAAGTTTTAAACCACAAGTGGATTTTCGTTTAGAGGAATTTTTGAATAAAGAATAAATAAACACTCTCAGTACATGCATCCCTTAGGGAGAGGGGTATTTACTCCGTTTACCGTGTCGATGATGCTAAAATCGTGCTTCGTCTTAATTACACATTTTTTAATAATAAACAATTTATATCGTTCTACATTAATGAATATTGGAATAATAATGCTTCGAGTATCATCTGATATAAAAATTATTTAATTTAAGACATGAAAAACGTGATTCTAATTTGTAAACAAACTCTTCTTCCATCGTGTTTTCAATGCTAGGTTTTCCCGCACTCATGCGCAGTGGAGTTATAAATGGCGGATTACATTAATATTCATCAGACGTGTAGCAAAGTTCAAAGACAAATAACTAAAGACAGAACATGTTTTATGTGCCTAGAGTTTGTGAAACGTCTAATTATAAGAAGTATGATATATATTTTTACTCAAACTCATGTCAAAAATTTTACTCCGAATACGCCACATACACCTTTAAGCAAACAATTCTGTTTGCTACCACTGTGCTACACAACCACTATCCATTCACCAATACAAGGTCAGTCGAAAGTCACTAAGACACAATCAAAGTCACAAAGACACTATCAAGTCACCAAGACACAAGTTACAGAAGCAGGGTTAAGAACTGAGTGGTCTAGCTAACAATTCTGTTGCTTTCAGCTCAAATCCCTGTTCTGTAGAACTCTAACCGAAGAGTTTCACGAGAACACCGTTCGAGTCGTTCACCGGCAGAAGACTGACGAAGAATGATGGAGTGGCTGTATATATACCCAACTAGTTCTCAACGATTGGACTAATCATGCATCATTTCTATTGGGTATACTAATTATCACTGATTGGTCAAAAATAGAGACATATGATTGGTTAAACACATGATACATTTCAATCCGGAAGTAAAATCATTACAAAGACATTTCGCCAATAAACTACGAAACGCCTGCACCAGAGAAACTGCGTATACCTTTGGAATTTCAACATGTGTGATATGATGTCCATAATTGAAATTTAACTGATAAATAATTATTGATAAATAAATTAAAAACCTACTTTCATTTTCGATAAACCAGCTCGAAATAGTAACAAGAGGCCCATGGGCCACATCGCTCACCTGAGGAACAATAGGTATGATGAAATCAGCTTAAAGGAGTCATAATACAAACTATCTGGACAATGTAGTATAATACATGTAGATCCTGTATAAATGAAAATACATTTTCCACCCTGGATATTCTTATTTTTATTATCATTAGTCCCTTTTCTAACAGGATGATTTTATAGTCATAACACATGTTGAGCATTGCAGTTCTCAAAAAGATCCTAAACAATTGTTTATGTATGGGATATAAACCTATATCAAACTCTGAACCCCTTGTGAGGCCCAAGAATCATCAAGGGGCCAAAGTCTAAACAATTTTAAAGAATCACCTGGCTGATTAGTTTCTGAGAAGAAGATTTTTAAAGATTTACTCTATATATTCCTATGTAGAAATTCAATCCCCAATTGTGGCCCCACCCTACCCCGGGGGGTCATGATTTTCACAACTTTGAATCTACACTACCAGAGGATGCTTCCACACAAGTTTCAGCTTTCCATACTAAATAGTTTCTGAGAAGAAGATTTTTAAAGATTTACTCTATATATTCCTATGTAAAAAATTGACCCCCCATTGTGGCCCCATCCTACCCCCGGGGGTCATGATTTTCACTTCTTTAATTTGAATATACCCTACCTGGGGATGATTCCACGCAAGTTTCAGCTTTCCTGGCCAAATGGTTCTTGAGAAGAAGATTTTTAAAGATATACTCTATATATTCCTATGTAAAAATTCGACCCCCAATTGTGGCCCTATCCAACTCCCGGGGGTCATGATTTTCACAACTTTGAATTTTCACTACCTGAAGATGCTTCCACACAAGTTTCAGCTTTCCTGGCTGATCAGTTTTTGAGAAGAAGATTTTTAAAGATTTCCTCTATATATTCCTATGTAGAAATTCAATCCCCAATTGTGGTCCCACCCTACCCCGGGGGGTCATGATTTTCACAACTTTGAATCTACACTACCAGAGGATGCTTCCACACAAGTTTCAGCTTTCCATACTAATTAGTTTCTGAGAAGAAGATTTTTAAAGATTTACTCTATATATTCCTATGTAAAAAATTGACCCCCCATTGTGGCCCCATCCTACCCCCGGGGGTCATGATTTTCACTTCTTTAATTTGAATATACCCTACCTGGGGATGATTCCACGCAAGTTTCAGCTTTCCTGGCCAAATGGTTCTTGAGAAGAAGATTTTTAAAGATATACTCTATATATTCCTATGTAAAAATTCGACCCCCAATTGTGGCCCTATCCAACTCCCGGGGGTCATGATTTTCACAACTTTGAATTTTCACTACCTGAAGATGCTTCCACATAAGTTTCAGCTTTCCTGGCTGATCAGTTTTTGAGAAGAAGATTTTTAAAGATTTCCTCTATATATTCCTATGTAGAAATTCAACCCCCAATTGTGGCCCCACCCTACCCCCTGGGGTCATGATTTTCACATCTTTGAATCTACACTACCTGAGGATGCTTCCACACAAGTTTCATCTTTCCTGGCTGATTAGTTTCTGAGAAGAAGATTTTTAAAGATTTACTCTATATATTCCTATGTAAAAATTCAACCCCCATTGTGGCCCCACCCTACCCCCCGGGGTCATGATTTTCACAACTTTGAATCTACACTACCTGAGGATGCTTCCATACAAGTTTCATCTTTCCTTGCTGATTAGTTTCTGAGAAGAAGATTTTTAAAGATATACTCTATATATTCCTATGTAAAAATTCAACCCCCCATTGTGGCCCCACCCTACCCCCGGGGGTCATGATTTTCACAACTTTGAATCTACACTACCTGAGGATGCTTCCATACAAGTTTCATCTTTCCTTGCTGATTAGTTTCTGAGAAGAAGATTTTTAAAGATATACTCTATATATTCCTATGTAAAAATTCAACCCCCCATTGTGGCCCCACCCTACCCCCGGGGGTCATGAGTTTCACAACTTTGAATCTACACTACCCGAGGATGCTTCCACACAAGTTTCATCTTTCCTGGCTAATTAGTTTCTGAGAAGAAGATTTTTAAAGATTTACTCTATATACTCATACGTAAAAATTGAACCCCCCATTGTGGCCCCACCCTATCCCCGGGGGTCATGATTTTCACAACTTTGAATCTACACTACCTGAGGATGCTTCCAGACAAGTTTCAGCTTTCCTGGCCAAATGGTTCTTGAGAAGAAGATTTTTGAAAATTTCTCAATTTATTTAAATAAATTCTTATTATCTCCCCTTTGAAAAGGGCGTGATCCTTAATTTTCACAACTTTGAATCCCCTTTGCCTAAGGGTGCTTTGTGCCAAGTTTGGTTAAAATTGGCCCAGTAGTTTTTGAGGAGATGTCAAAAATGTGAAAAGTTTACGGACAGACAGACGGACAGACGGACAGACAGACGGACGACAGACAAAATGTGATCAGAAAAGCTCACTTGAGCTTACAGCTCAGGTGAGCTAAAAATGAGGGTAAGGTGGTGGACACGCTTTGGCAGATACAAGTCAATGGGAGTTAGCATTAAATATATACTTGCAATGAACTAATATTGAATGATTACGTAAACAGTGAATATATTTATTAGGAACATACTTGGATTATACATAGAATTTAAGATTTGACAAATGCTAAATATATGAAATAAGGCAATTCGTTTCTTAAATGCGCGATTTTAGTTTTGATAGATAGAAGCCAGCGAAGCGCGACCTCTGGCGAGAGAATGGAATAGAATTTTTATAATGAATAAGTGAGATAAAACCAACAGAAAATTTGCAAATGAAATCTTAACTTTTAAAAATGTTCCAGCGAAAAACAAAATCTGAAAAATTTAGTCCGAATTTCCTGTTTTGCTAAAAGTCAATTTTAATTTGAGCATCATTCCATAATATAGTAAAAAAAATCGAATGTTATGTCAATTATTTATAATAATTCATTTCATAAATATTTTTTTGTGTTTAAAACATATTTTACTCATGACATTAAACTTTATAACAATCCGAATTTGAGAACTAAACTCAAACACTGAGTAAACAACATCCTTAAAAATAAGTAGAGGTATAATAATGAATGCTGTATTCTAATTTTAGATATATAATTATTTCGCTTTTTATTTTGAAACGTGATTTGAAAATTCACAATTTTTGGAAACAATCTCAAACAGAAAATAACATATCGCATACTTTAAGAGTCCTCCACACACCTTGGAAAAGATCTGCATACAAACTCATTCTTCTAAATTACTTAAAAATATGGATTGTTCGACTTAAAGGGGCATGGTCACGATTTTAGTCAAATTCTATTTTTCCGTTTATATTATTTAGAATGCTTTATGAATGCATTTCTAGTGATAAAATGAAATCGTAGAGTTATAAGCAAGATACAGAGCTCACTATTCTGTGTCATGTAAATATGGCTCGTGCCCTGTTTTTTTTAACATAAGTTCAATATACCAGTAAAATTCTTTTTCAAGCTGCTTTGTCTATCTTTTTATTCATTTTAAACACAAATAAACAGTTCTTAACTTTTAAAACATTTATTTTAGGTCTAAAACTTGAATTTTTACTTCAACACTCAAAATGTAAACAAAACATTTGTTTACATTGCAAAGAATTGTAAGCTCTGGAACTCACTTATAAATCAACGAATGACACTCAAATTTTGGTTCCTATCAAAAATGCCTAACTGAAGTATTGTAAACATTAAAATCGGAAAAATAACTTTTGACCAAAATCGTGACCATGCCCCTTTAAAATTGACAAAAAAAAATCAATTTTGGTGGGAAAAGTCTATTTTTTACATTTTCCTGTTCTCCATGAAAATAACAGTTTCTGAAATGTTCGAACTCAGTACCTGAGGGGTCGAAGCTACAACCTTTGCGCCTCGAAGATTGAGATTAATCTTTGGCAATATAAACTGTTTCACAATGCGTTAAAACCGCCATGTTGTGACGTACTGTCTAAAAAGTAGAAGTCATGGGGTGTCGAGAATCCTTAAAAAGTTTCACGACATTTTAGAACAGTTTTAATTACAAATTATAAATATACCATTTATTTACGTCGTGTGATTTTAGAGAGTGGAATCAAATCAATAATAAAGCTTACTTACTTTATGAAACTTGAGCTTATTCTTTTTAAAATTCGCAAGTTATAAGTAAAGTTATTCGGCGAACTTAAGTCCATTCATTGCACACTTTTTTTTTCATTCAAGGGAAAGCACCGGGCGAAAATTCAACCAAACCGGAAGTGATCGTGATATGCAGCAGAAGTCAAGGTCTCGGATCGCAGAGGTCAATATCGCTATATCGTTCTTAACTACTCGAAAGTTTGGTGGAAATCAGTGACCCAAACGGCAAGACAGACAAATGTTTTTATTTCATATAGTAAAACATTGGGTTGGGTGAACACTTAGAACTTCTGTTCACCGTTGGGTGTAATTTAAAAAAAAAACGAGGAAAGTTGTGTTAAAATAACGATTTAATTGAATTGCTTAAGGTGGAATAACACACCTGGAAAAAGTCATTCAAATTAAGGAAGGAGTCTTTTCTGGTTTTCGACTTGAAAGGAAATTAAAATATCATATTTTTCTTTCTCTTTTACAGTCATACAACTTGGCATAGAAATAGTAATCAAAGTTTAGAATCTAACAAGGACTATATTTTTGGCGGAACATTGGCGTAGGAAAATATCACTTGTTTTTGCAATTCAGAATTGCTGTAGATGCATGAGTCTATTTAGCATTTTAAAACAATAACATTAATGTTGGATTTTGTTTCAACTAATGTGAACTAATGATAAGGTACTTTTATTTCAGAATATGTTTCATAAATATGATCTGCCTATCAATTTACATTTTTAATAGCTTTCTTAAGGTAAGGTTTGCGGTTACAGGGAGATAACTCAAAGATTTTCATTGTGACGTAACACCAACTACCCTTTATTCCCGCTATGACTTCAAAATTTATATGACGTCATAATTGGTGTAATGTTTTTGTTATTTCCCGGGGTTTTGTAGTTTCATTGAAAAAGTAACAGAACACAAGCATTTTATCAATTTCCACAAAAACGAAGTCCGCATCATATAGTTTTGAATAGTGTTTTGGAAACACCAGATTACACATATACTAAGATACGTTTTACCTGGAATCGGTGGACTAGGAAAGGTTTCAAATAAGATGTTTTCGTGTATAAAATAGTAGTCCAAAATTAAGACTTTTGTTGCATTTTAGTCATTTTTTAATTAATTCATCAGAAATTTTAAAAAATAAATCATGATATAAATAGTGACATTATTTTCGAACATTTTAAGCATAAATAACCCCCATAATAGTCACATATCAAATGCATATATTTTCACGAAATTACTTACATTTCATCAACATGAAAATTTGAAATCATGAACTTTGACCTTTTGTAGTTATAAAACGGGTCCGGCAAAAGCATTTGAATTTTATGAGAAAAAAGACTTTAGTATAGTAAACAAAATGGTATATAACTTTGATACGATTCCTAAAAAATGCAAGCCGCAAACCTTACCTTAAGCGTTCACCCTATAAATAAATTTGTGTGAAAAAATCACCACAATCTGATTTTCTTATTTAATAAATGGTCAATATATTAGCTTTTCCGTCAATATATATCTTTATGTCGTGTCTTCATAATATATAAAATTCAGAAATATTTTAATATTGGAAGCATAAAAAAGTAATCAAAATATCTTTAAAATACAGAAAGTTAGAGGAAATGCGGGCTAAGCAATATCAATTTTAGTTTAAATATTAATTACAATTTAATAGTATAAGCTGATACTGTATACAGGGTTATTTTTCGTACCTTTTTATTTTCGCCCTTTTTCACTTGCTACAGGTTTCGCCCCGTCTTGAATTCGCCCAGATGCAGATATGTTAACAGAGATATTATTTGCGACATAGAATTCGCCCAGTCTTAAATTCACCCGATGACAATGAGGGCGAAAGGGGCAAAAATAAAACGGGGCGAATATTTTCCTGTATACAGTAAATATTTTGATATTCTTTCATTTCATTGAAGAATAGGAACTTCATATCTTAAACAGATGTATACATAACTGCAGATAAGTACATTTATTTTTATCATCCCTTAAGTTGAGGAAAAAGGTAGTGACATTGACCTGACCTTGATGCGAAAACCAAGAAGGTCAAATTTGATTAAACTGTAGAATCATTTGGTTATATGATCTGTTTGACTTTGTCAAAATTTAATGAATTTTTTAATACTGGTATAAGAAGGGTGTCTGATAACGAGAAGACTCCTTCCTTAAAGCTGAACACCGCTCGTAAATAGGCACCGTCACACAGGTACCTGATATATAAACCCTTCGATTTGGTTACACCCGATTGCACACCCGAAACTCGTGGCCGACATGTAGTATTCCTTTTGTCGTCTTTGGATTTTATGCATTTATTTCCTAAACTATGTGCATATTCTGTTTGTAAATAATGAATTGACCAATTTATTTGATGTTAGTATTCTCTTATCTTGAAAAAAAGTGCGTAAAAATTGATAATTTCATCGCGACCGAGTAACACGGCGAGGCAAGATGTACGTCCACACAGGTGAGACCTCTACAGCGAAGTACTTTGAACTGTTTAGAGGTCTGTCCCGTATATAAGGGTTGTAGGGACAGCAGTGATGAAAGAGAAATATGGCGGAAAGTGCCTATTTACGAGCGGTCTTCAGCTTTAAGAACTTTCCCGCTTAAACAATTTGGAACAGCATTTGATTTCCTTACATATACATTATTCGATTATGAAAGATATAACAATAAATAAACTGTACATATGTCAAATAAGAAAATTTGCAGTTTGGGGATAAAAAATGAATACTTGAAAAATTTAATTCAGTAAGTAACAACAAAAGCCCCTGCGGGATTTGAACTCAGGATGTACGGACCATAAGCCCGACACTATCCACTCAGCTATAGCATAAGTTACACGTTACCGTCGATAAAAACCTTTGATTAAAACGAAAAGTCGTTTCGATCAGAGGTCAGCCATATTGTGATGATATGTTATTCCACCTTAATATTTAGAACAAAATCGATGACGAAATGACAAGCAGATTTAAAGTGAGTTCAATCTATTTGTAGGAACAGTCCAGACACCAACATTCCATCGGCCCTAGGTCTTTCCCCAATAATCATGTTGCACATTTTAGGATTTTACTTTTGAAACTGTTACTAAAGAAGACACTGTCACTCGCACAAGGTTGCCATTTAAATTAAGCACGCAGCACATAAAAATACTTGTACCAATTTCTTGTTTTGAGGTTTCATCGCGGGTAATTGGCTTCAATCGGTATTGTGATATTTTACCGGTGCTAATTGCACACATCGGTTAGGACATTTCACATTATTTTACTTCGTAATTTTCAAATTCTTTCAATCAGGGTAAACAGAAATTTTGTTAAGTTTATATACGAAACGGTCGTGTCTTTCTCTTCAGTCGCTTTTATTTTCTTGATATGAAAAAACAAACGATTAAACAAACATGAAAAACTTTATCCTCGATTTTAAAAACAGACATGAATGGCTAGATATTTCAAAAACCATATCAAGACATAAATCATTAGGTAAACAGAAAGAATTCAGATTAAAAATACATCGAGAAATATATGTTGTTTCAGCAAGAATCTTCAGAGTTTGTACATATTTTAACGAAAGCCGAAAAATCTAATCAGCCTTCTGCCAAGCGATCTTTTTGTTTCTTTTACAGGAGTCTGAAAAAAAAAAGAAATACTGTATTATAAAACAAAACAAAAAATAAAATCTAAAACACAAAAGTTTAAAAAAGTGAATGGTGAAAGACACACACCTCGCTCTCTTCTACATGATCTGCCAATGATGCTTTTGAGCAGCTCGGTATATCTTCGTCTATGTTCGGGGGTACGTGTGGTGTCACTACCAACTGTAAACAGAAGGATTTTAAAAACCTCTCTCTCAATGCACTAATCAATACGCGAGTTTCATTTTGAAATGAACTATCTTTTATCGAGATCAATAAATTTAGGCCTTTATGTTTTTGTTAAAATAAACAAAACCAATAATTTACATAAATATATTATTTCAAAATATGAAAATCGTCAGCTTTCTTTTCTAATTTATGATAGAAATTTAACCGTTTACTTATTTTTCATTCTATAAACTCGATAAAACTTATTATAACAGGACAAATCAGAACGCATACTTAAAAAAAATTATATACCCAACATGCATGTTAATGTTGAATGTTCACATACACTTTTTCCGATATGATTCAAGTCTGGCTATATATTAAAACAGGTACGTACCTGAGGCACTTTCCGAAAGTCCTTGATATCAAATAGAAATAATTTTCTCGGAACGAAACATGCATCATCATCCTCGTCCTCGTTCATACATAATCCCTTTTTAAAAGCCAATCTCTGAAAACAATACATGTATATTGTTTATAATATAATGAGGACATTAATTCTCTCTCTCTCTCTCTCTCTCTCTCTCTCTCTCTCTCTCTCTCTCACACACACACACACACACACACACACACACACACACACACAAAACATGCAGATAAAAGTACCCTTAATTCATCATGAATAGCTGCCATTTTCTCCCTTCTAGCTTTCATATTTTCGAATCTTTCAGACTTCATTTCAATGACTTCTTTCTGAAAGAAAATTCAATCAGTCTTTTTATTTTAAGGAATATTAATACTGTACAATTCTTTAATAAATAAAAGTAAGATATACAGTGAATAAGTACAAATATTATCAACTTTGAGTAAAATTCGACGATCGAGTCTTCTTACCAATAGCTGTGCATGAACTGCAGTCGTTGCCTGTTTTCTTACTTTGATTTCATCATTCTTTGGGTTTTCTGTAACTAGCGGAACCTGTCAACAAAGTTCACGATGTTACAGACCAAAGAAGGTGTTGCAAAACAGCGGGACTATTCCCTAACGTGGAAAGGACCTTTAAATACTCGTATCGCTTGAGAGCCATATCTAAATATAGACACATTACGTAGACGACTATATTTACATGGCGGGTATGTTCCGTATGTAGGCAAAATAAACAAACATTTTACGCGCATTTCTCTCGAACACGGCAACCACCAATTACAATTAGAAAGATAACCATTTATTCTGTATTCGGATTATATCAAATTGATTTCCACTGTCCAGCGTGTTTAAAATACCGGTATCATTCTTGAAATACATGAATAAATATAATTCTGTCTCTTCAAAATCGTCAGAGTTGTAATCATAATCATCCTATGTTTCTATAGTATCTAAATAAACGCTAAGTCTAAATAGAAAGGTAGAACAAATTTTTCCGTACATATTTTCATTCACCTATTGCCTCATCACCGATTCAAATTTTTAAAAAATGGTTTTGTTTGCTTTCAACAACCTCTACGTGTATCTTTGAAATCAGCATACCCGGTTATTTCATAAAAAGGGTAAAAATCAACTTTCTACATTGATGCATACTGAGTATATGTACATTGTTTTAAAATCACTTGTTCAGAAGAAAATGTTCATTCAGTTTATAGCGGGGACTTCACACAGTAATGTTAAAAAAAATAAGCATGCATGCAAAATATTACATTAACAAGAGTTTAAATAACTTTATTCTGACAGTCTTAAATTATCTATATACATTACCTTTCCATGCGGTTAAAAGAAATAAAATTAAAAAAAAATTCCGACTTTTTCGGACACAGTATTCATCTATTCTAACTGCGTTACCACTCGACTAATCTAGCCATGAAATAAAGAGGGGGAAATTTAGCAGATCGTTTTAAGATTTCAAAGGTATTAATGATTTTTTCCAAAAGTCAGATTTATTTAAAATATGCCTCTTTGAAACAAAAATCGGAAATGGCAGTTTTCGAGAAATTGTCTTACTCTAAACGTTAAGATTAAATTAATTTTGTTTCAAGGAGGCAGTTTTTCACAATGATGAGGATTCCCCTTTTATATAGCGTGAATTCTGCCACATTTGTCTGTGTAACCATTTTCAAATTTATTTCATGGTCTTAAATAAGTTAGTACAAACTAATCTAGCCATGAAATAAAGAGGGGGAAATTTAGCAGATCGTTTTAAGATTTCAAAGGTATTAATGATTTTTTCCAAAAGTCAGATTTATTAAAAAATATGCCTCTTTCAAACAAAAATCGGAAATGGCAGTTTTCGAGAAATTGTCTTACTCTAAACGTTAAGATTAAATTAATTATGTTTCAAGGAGGCAGTTTTTCACTATGATGAGGATTCCCCTTTTTATGTCTGTGTAACCATTTTCAAATTTATTTCATGGTCTTAAATAAGTTAGTACAAACTTTCCAAATAAAATTCTACACTGCTTTATGTACAACGTTGCATGAAAGAAAAGATTTATACGAATTCTGTAACTTTGGTTTTTCAATTTTATCTGCAACTCCTTTAGGGAAATTTAGCATAGGAACTGCAACACCTTCATTTTTAAAAATTCACTAAATTAAAACAAGGAATAAAGATGACAAAATCACAGAATTAAACTGATAACAAAACAGTTTACCTCCGAATTGCCCGGTCTTAGCAAGGCTCTCCCTTCCACAAGTTCTTTCATTTCTTGGTAGGCGGATCTGTAATAGAGTTACACGTACATGAAAATAAACCAAAAACTAAAAATGATCTACCTTTTTTGTGAGGAAACATTAATAACACTATCTAAGCAGCATGCTGATAATTTACTCCTTTATACGTGTAACTATATAGTGTGGAATCATTAAAATTCGTGGCGGCTCATTTTTCGTGGTATTCGTGGGCAGCCCCCCCCCCCCCCCCCCGCCTCACGAATTTACCCTCGACGAAAATAAATTTTGGTGCCATTATCATCGTTGATTACATTGTGGTTTTGAAAGTACGTATGCTGTTCGTGAAATGAAAACTGTGTTTTCGATATATATCTTCTCTTGGATTATGATAATCGTGATTTGAAAATTGCATATAAGCATCGTTTTATTCAATCCCCTTTCTTATATTAAGCATTAAATGTTGTACCCAAATGTGTTTAAACGCGGTCGTTTGGATCTACTAAATACAGGAGGGGGAAAATATATCAACATATGCAGTTTAAAGCATTGACTTACTTCGCAGCATTAAGGGGCAATTGCAGGAAAACAGTTTCTTTGACAGGTGTGTAAGGCTGCACAATTCCGCTGTTGGCCATGGAGCTTGTTCCGAAACTGGAATCTGGTTGTTTGTAGTGAGTTACGCTTATAGAGACGACCTCAATACGTTGAAAGCGAGGATAGGCATCCAACCAAGCCTTTCCAATTCGTACAAATGTAGCACAGCTCCCACACAAAAGACCGTGGAAGTCCTTATGAGCTATTAGAGTAACTTCTGACCTACAACTAAGTTCAGAAAGAAGAAAATTTCCTTTACTGAATTCAAAAACAAGTAATTCTGAACGTTACTAAAATATTGTAATTACCTTTTGTTAAGTACGTCTCATTAATCAAGTAAAATATATTAATTGGCGTGGATTTTACCTACATATGAAGATGATTATGGTGATGATGATGAAATAACTCTGATATTTACCTGGCATTTTCTCTTTCTTTCTTTGCGGAAAAATGTCCAAATGTCCATACAGGATTGCTTCTAACAACGTCGAAACCAACTTCAACACTTTGGTTCCGCTCGTCGTTTGCACCCTGTTTCTTAGTCTGGAGCTCACTCCTTGTCCCTCTCTTTCGCCGACGTTTGGTCGTCTCTCGTCTCTGGAGGGCCAAGTTCCTGATTTGTTCTATTTTCTCTATCTCCTTTTCATTCTTTTCTTTTCCCTCCTTGAATTTTTTCTGACTGCTTGCTTGTTTAAAAGAATACCTCTTTTCCTTGACCTTCCTTACTACCACCCCCTCTTTCTCAAAGTCCTTAACAGCCCCGGCTTGCTCTTTGGTATTGGTCGCCAACCTGGATTTCGACAGCTTTTTCTGTAACCAATACCCCAAGCAAACTTACAAATTAAACAGACAAACAAACAAAATGACAAATAAGACAGAACATACCACGGTTGTGACTTGGCCAACCGTGGGTTCTACTGAACTGGCGTGAAAATCCATTATTGTACAATCTGTGGACAAATGCAGAAAATAATTCCTATGCACTGTACACAAAGGGTTGTGATGACGATTTGTTTGCTCGTCACTGTGACGTAAGATCATTTTGACGTCACGAACATGCCGCATCATTGCGCAAATCTATAAATAGTTCATAATAATATTACGTGTTTGTTCTTCGCTGGATGGATGTAAATTAAAACATATCACTTTGTCATATTTCAAGCACGTGCGGTAGTATTATTTTAAACCAGGCTGAAGCTAGCAGCCACTAACATCAGCCACCAAGCCCTTAGAAGCTAGCAGTCAATAAGGAAAATCATCAAAGTACTGAGAGTACTCGAACAAAAATTATTTTATTTTACTTTATCATCGGCATACTATGTTTACCTTTACATGTTAAAGTTTTATAGATCAATAATTTGTACAAGCATTGACAACTTCGGAGGCAATAACGTTCGCCTGTATAGGAGTAATAAATGCGTCTGTGTTTAATGGAAATCAAATCAATGTTGATATTTTTAATGTAAATCCAGAGGGCGATACGATCGACTGTCTCCATGACACGGTTGGATCAGAACGGGTATGGTATATATGGTCCTGTTTTAATTGTTTGTATATTTATATGTACCTTTAAATCATTTAATTAGCCATCTATAAAAAGTAAGTAAAAGTACGTACATGTAAATTCTTCAATCATCCATTAAAAAAGGAGTAAATGTACGTAAATGATAGATAAATGTACATTGTAGTTTGTGTCGTCGATTAGTAGCGTTTAGTAGAATTCCTCCATAAAACTAACTAGGCAAAGCATTACCAATGCCAAGTATGGACGCCAAAACAGTAGTAAACAAGATAATTTTGATGCAGAGCGTTAAATCGGCCGCCATCTTTTAAATATCATTTTATTACCGTCTTTCAAGGAAGACGGTATAAAGAGTTGAAATAAATTGTTCACATGACCAACAACAATGTCAAACATTGACCCAACTCGCTACCCCCACGCCCTAATTTTGTGCCGCCACTCTGAATCCTAGAACTTGTATTTTACAAGGTGTCCCCGAACGTCTGATAACATTTGAAATTCGTATAAATTTAACAATATTTTGCCAAAACTTGTAAAAGTTGGCTCAAATTATACTTTAAAAGTAAAATTGTTTTATTTTTCCCCACAAAAATTGTTTCGGGGAAAACCCGTGCTTTGTTTTAATTAAATTTGCATTTTTTATTTTTTTTAAATTTTTTTTATTTTTTTTTTTTTTATCTTTTGTTTAATAAAATTTTTTAAAAGATAAATTTGACAAGAGAACGGATATCTAATTATCGAACACAGACTCCAGTTAAAGCAAAAAAAAAAAAATCAACAAGCGTCTTCTAATAGTGAAAAGATTTGACAAAACTGAATCCGTAAAGCGGCTGCTGTGAGGAATTTTACTCACTGACTTAACGTTGTCATTCATTGATCAATTGCAAAAAGACATCATTTGGAGCACTGTTTATTCTTAAGCTGAGTTCTTATAAACAAAGCTTAATTTGTCAGAAATCTATGAATGATTGTAAAGTTGCATTTGGTTGACTAAAAATTTACAACATATACCTGTATATTAAGAAAATGAGTTGCTATTATTGATAATAAATTTAATCAAAAGTTATTCAGAGAAAAAAGTATCATAAATATATTTTAATATATTATATATCATAAATGTATTTTTGGACACCCTGTGCTAGCTTTCTTTGGCATAAATTCTAAAACTATTTTCTGATTTCTTTGAAAAGTGCTTTACCCTTATTGTATGTATGTAAAAACCTTCAAAATTAATTTTTTGAAGAAGTTGAAAGCTACAACTCGTGAAACTAGCTAATTTAAAGTTTAAAAAATCGTTCGTTTTAAGGGTCCACCTGCACACACCTGGGAAAAGTTCTGCATACAAGCCCTCATTCTAAATTACTTAAAGATATGGATTTTTAACGTGTGTTCGACTTGAAAATGACCACAAAAACTTTCAATTTTGGGGTAAAATCAACTTCTTAAATTTTACCGCTCTTCATAGAAAATAAAAATTCATGCAGTATTCGAACTAGGGACCTTTAGGTTAATACCCATTGCGCCACAGAGATAGACATCAAATATTGGCGATATTTATGTTTCTCAATGCGTTCAAATCGCCATGTTGTGACGTAATGTCATAAAACGTAGAAGTCACGGGGCATCGAGGATCCTTAACGAAAAAAACATGAAAGTCAGGATAGGACAAGATGGATACATTGTATATCAAATCCCCAAGAAAAAACAGAGAATTGAAAATACAGGCAATGTTTACATTTCAGATTCAAGCTCTGCACTATTCAAAGGAAAATGGTAACAATTTTTCAATTTTGTTTATTTTGTTAACAATAACACAGATATGTCTAATCACTTTGCAAGAGAAAAATTACAGATGCCCCAACAAGGGGAGGAGGAACAAAATGGACATCCAGTAAAAATAATAAATGATATATTCAATAAAACAACATGAAGCACCATTTGGTATGTACATGTACACTATACAACATTTTTAAAAAATATGATTTGATAGTGAACATTAATCATTTAATCTAGAGTGCATTAATTGGTAAGATCACACAGCTAGTGAGAAACGTCACGATCAGCAATACATGAGGAAGTTTTGCAAGGTATGCAAATTATATTTCTAAGCAATAATGCAATAGATTGTGGGATGGGGAAAACATACTTTCTACTTATCATATTTTATCTAATAAAATATATAATTTTTTCTTGGCATTTGTTTTGAAAAAAAAAACAAAAAAAAATTAAATGTTATGTTCAGAATGATTCATTATTTCATCTTTTTAATATTATTTACGATTTCTAAAGGAAAGGGGGCACTTGTAGTATATTATTAACTTTCACTGTAAGAAAGACCTAAAAAATTTAACAATCCTTCCAACAGCCAATTTACAAAAATACCTTTTCTATATAATACCCATTTTTTGCTACCTTATTAGAGGTATGTTTTCTTTATCACATTAATGCTGGCAGTTGAAACATGTGATGAATTTTAACAACTCGAGACAGACCTAGTAAACATTACAATCACACTGTGCATTAAAAGAGAGAAAAATACATACATGGTATGAATATGAATTAATATAAAGATTTCACACACAACACATAACAGTAATATGTGCAGCTCATAAATCAAAGTTAAAAAAAAAAATATTTGTTAGACTTTTTAAAAATTAATCATGAGATCAAAAATTTTATGTACATTTACATTGGTCAAAATAAGTATACACAAATTGTGATTAGATGCAAAAGTACATCCCTCTTAAAGAAAAACAAATTAGCTGTTACAAATAAAATAAAATCAGATGCTCCAAGTTGCAGTAACTTAGCGCACATATTAGTTTTAAAGCACATGTACTTGCTGTCGAATCATTTAAATTCGTGGGGATCATTTTTTGTTGATTGTGTGTGTTTTGCTAATTAGTCAGTATGTAATTTCGTGGATGCATCAGTTTTCAGTTTCAGTTGTGGGGGAGGGCTACCCACGAATACCATGAAAATTGAGCCACCACAAATTCTAATAATTCCACAGTTTCAGAAAATTGCTATAAAAATTTTGTATATAACTATCACATTTCTGCTTCTAAGATGTATACATTTATTTTGATTTCCTCTCCAACTTCCAACAACATAAATGTAAAGCAGCCTAAATTGCAACACTTTACAAACTTTTTTGATATTGGTAAATTCCTTTAAAAAAAATGTTCACCAAAATGGTGAACATAGAAATTGGTTTACAGTACATGTATATAAGTATTCCTTATGCCAATGTAATTTAACAAGAATCATTTTTAAGCTTCACTGGATCATGAAGGACAACTCCAATACTGATTGTCACAACCCAATTCAACGAAAAATTCACAAATAAAGACTTCACAATAATAGGATGTACAAATCTCAACTAATACGCCTCCACTGGCTAGACAAGATCACTTCTGAAACTCCCTCAGCAGATTATCCAGGTCGTCCCAAGTGGTCTGTGTGTGTGTGTTGGAGAGACTGAGATCAGCGGTCTGGGTTTCTGTATTGGAGGAGTATATCACATCGCTAAAATCACTCCCCACCCCCATCTCGTTAACCTCCACACAGGGCTGATTGGTCTGTGTTGAAGCATGGTCACTTTGTCCGGTGGTCTGTGTGTGAATGCTGGTCAGAGAGAAGTCAAATATATCCATGAAGCTGTCCGTCTGGGTTGAAAGACTCTGGTAAAGATCGTCTTCCATAGTCTGAGTTTGAATGCTGGTCAGTGAAAATTCATTCATGAAGCTGGATTCCTCCACAGAATCCAGAGACAGATCCGGCAAGGTCTGTGTTTCAATGTCATTGAACGTGAAGGAGTTGAAATCTGGATCTATGGAGGTCTGTGTCTCCATATTGTTCACCCATGTATCCATGTTCTCAATATTGGCAGTTTGGGTCTGAGTATCTGTAGACATTTCAGTTGACCTTGTCTCTCTGTTGGACATTTGAAACAAAACATCCATATCAGTGGCAGAGCTCTGAGTCTGTACTTGGCTCTCCGTTTGTCTGGGTCTGTCCAAATTTTCACACTGTGAAAGCAGGAATCTCCCAAAATCGGCTTCAAATGTTTGTATTCCCATGTCATGCAACTTGCTACCATTGGAGGCATTTAGATCCAAAGTGTCACTTGCCTGAGAGATCTGAGAAGACTTTGGTACCAGAGTATAATGTTTCTTTGAAAATGAGGCTACAGTAGAGTCAGCCCTCTCCTCAATCTGTTCTCGCTGTTCTGTTACACTGAGAATTGGCCCTGTGTCTGAATCTGAGAAAGGTCCCTCTCCAGGAGCAGTGATCCTAGTTTTGAACTTAACTGATTTAGAATTGCTTCTCATTTCAGCAACCGCCTTACTTGTTCCTTTTAAGTTTTGTCCATTTTCGTTAGCAATGCTTTTCGAGAGTTGTGCTGCTCCGTCTTCCTTAGTCTGTGACATCGAGTCAATTTGTAAAAATTTATCTGTTTGTGCTGCCTGTGTAGTTGAACTTTTGCTGATATCCATCAGCGAGACATGTCTGAAATTATCCACTTGACACATGGAGTCTATTTTAGAGGTGCTAGGGTCTGAGGTTTGAGACACAGAATCTGTCTTAGGTTCACTGAACAAAGATTTTCTCCTCCTCTTTTGTTTGCTAGCTCCTTCACTAAGCGTCTGAGTCTCTGTTGTACACTTTCTCCTCTTCCAGCTTGGACCTTTCACTTGCGGCGTCATTTGTGTACCAACCGATTCCATCTGAATTGGAATATCAGCACATGCCATGGCTTTCTTTAAGATCATATCCCCTGTTTGGGTCTGAGCAACAGTACCAGACTGTTTCTTCTTCTGTGGCTTTATGCTGATAGCGGTTTGAATACCGGTCGATGACCAAGATTTTTCAAGCAGGGATGGCAATTCTTCGCCAGCGTCTAAATTCTTGTCTCCAATGGAGGCCTGGATACCCTCTGAAACAAATTCACACAAAACGGGACCTCCTTGTGATGCACCCGTCTCCATTGCTGGAGCAATCTCTGGGACTGCTGTTTCTATTTGAGAATTTGGACACAGAGGAACGTTAAGAATAGGGGCAATCTTTTGCGGAACTATCAGTTTGACACTGGGCTTGGGTAAGAGTGGCTTCAAAGATAGAGATTTGGTCAGCACCTCTCTTTCCACTGGAGTCTGTGGAGTGACTTCCACTAGAATTACAGGCACTGATGTGGTTTGTGTACCAATTGTTGTACCTTGGTGTCCAAAAGATTCTTTAGAAGGCTTGGCATTTATTTTTTCCTCCACTCTGTTAAAAAATATACAAATACACTTTATCCGAAAACATTTTGCAAAAGCATGAATATGCTATAACCATTTTATATTTTAATTATTTTTTAAATGCACATGTATTATATTCATTAAAAAATAAATGATTTGAATCTGTTATGACTTTTCAAACATCTTAACACAACTGTGCAAACTTCCAGTTTTAAACAATTTGAAAATTTATTTTCCCTTTACATTGATTTAAAGAATCATGCAAAAACATAGACTTTGTTATGATTTTTTTTTATACTCAAAATTAAACATGAGCAATAACCTATCTAGATCAAAATCACATCAAAGTAAGTGGCATAGATAAAACATAATTTGCTGATGGAATAAATTTCCTGTCAAAGGTCAGTCTGACAGGAACCTGTACATGATGTTTTTACAAGAAGATGGTAGTGTAAATGTAAAATCTACATTACCGGTAATCAAATCCTAATTAAACCTGCTTAACCAAAGAAAATTCTGATTCATTCAAAGAGATTCCCTTATTGGACAAGTTTATAACCCTTGTATGATCGTTTCCTTACATCTTGGGAGGCCTCTCTGGAGGTGTGTGGCCCTTCCTGTAGCAATGGGTCTGCACGGCTTCAATGGTCGTATACTTGGCCTCGCAGTCTGTACATTGGTAGATTTGTCCACATCGTCCCTGGTGAAGCCTCCTATCTCGATCCAGACCAAAACTCAGACCACACTTCTCACATTTGTACTTCTTCTCAGCATGGACTTTCATAAAATGCTGTCAACATTTTTAAATATATCTAAGAAACATATTAAATTGATTGCAAAGAAGAAAACAGCTTTTTCATTTAAAAGAAACATGCATTCATTAGTGATTACACAAAGTTGTCATCAAAAATAAATTTTAGTGAATGGGCTATGATTAGGAAGGGAGGATATATTTCTCTCACTAGAATTAGCTCCCTTTATTCCTAAACATAAATACTCATTGAAATAATTTAAATTACTTCATGAAAATGATAAAATTCCAAATAATATTTATCTATTAAATATCAACAGATTTTAAATAAGTAGAGAGTACACAATCTTTTACAGAGCCAAATATTTATTTTTTTAAATTGTTGAACACTTTAAAAACCTTACCTGTCGTAGGAGTTTAAGGCTTGTGAAACATCTGTCAGAAATTTGTTGACCCCCGTATTTACAGGTGGACATTGGACAAAAACATAACAAGGTAACTTTGCTTCCATGGTTGCCTTTTAGGTTTACACCCTGAAACATACAGTGATGTAAATAATAATTTTCTTTATTAATAATATAATAAAATATCATTGATTTGGATGTTCCATTGCTAAATGTGTTTCAAATTTATCATAATGTTCACATTGGATTTGCTTGCATCCAGATTGTAAAAATATGTATGCACAATTTCAGTAGAAGGGGAACAATTTTTTCCACCTTTTTTTTTTTACTTTCGTGAGCAAGCTACTATGTTATAGTTAAATCATATTATGTAAAATTTATGCGAAAGGGGGCGGAGGGAGCGAAGCGACCGAGCCCCTATGTAATCACGTAAAATTTTACCTATGTAATCACGTAAAATTTTACTTGATATGATCTAACTTACTTAGAACATAACCCACTAATTTTCATTCGCTGATCAAAGTCTCAAGTTCTGCGCCAATCAAATATTATCTTTCTTTTGTTTTCGGCTCTCTTAGCTGTCAATCGAAATATGACGTCGCTGTGAACTTATAGAAATTCTTAATGATTAAAAAATTCACTTAATAGAATATTTAGCTACTGCTGATTGGATGAAAAAGTGGGTTATGACTTATGTTCTAAGTATTGTTGCCAATGCTAATAAATAGTTTACAGGTAAAGTCATACTATGATTATTTTTTTAATGCACATACTGTTCATTAAAGGACATTTGTTATTTTATTAGGAAAATAATCCAAGATTTCTTGATATTGACTAGACCTTTCTTTCTCCAAGGAGATTTGACAATGAAAAGAAATTTTTAGTTGAAATCCTGACATCTTTGTCATTTCAGACACATCTCAGAACACTTCATAACATTTTTTTAAGAATTATCATCATGGCATTTTTTATATCTATGACAGAGACTCAGACATATGTCTACTACGTCCCTGGTCCACGAATGTCCTTATGTGCATATGTCAAAATCTCAAAACAGCTTTAATCAATGGTTAGATCTAAGTGCAAAAAACTTCTTTAATGAAAGATAAAGATAATTTTAAAACATAAAACCATGTCATGCTTTGTTAGAACGACAGAACGCTTACCTCTGTAATCAACACATTGTGAACTTTTTTTAAATGCGAAGGGAAAAATCCAAGGCCTTTCAAAACAACATTGCAAGACGGTACTGGGCATTCGTATCTCGATCTGTCATTCTCTAACTCAGCTATGGTGGGTCTAATCATTATTGCTCCGGTATGCTGGTGGTCCCCCATTTGGCTGTTTTGATCCAAACGACATAGCTAGCGGATTGTCATCGGAAAACGTAAGCAGTGCGTAAAGGTTAAAAATGTTTCAAAAGAAGTGAGATTTCCGGATGTAGCGTTCAGTCGGTTTTATTCATTGATCGAAAAGTAATGAAAATTGAAATAATGATATTTTTAAAAATATTTTTGTTAATCAAACTCTGATTTGTTATATCTTAATTGCAAATAAATATTTGTTCCGATATTTTATCAAATTATTTAAAAAAAAAAAAACTAATTATTTACATCCGCACGGAGAAAAAAAAGCATTTTCAGTTGCAAGCCATGAACAGAGTAATCTCAGTGAGATTCGTCGAGACTGAAAAATTTTGACGGACGTAAGAGTATAGTACATCCGTCAAAATTTTTCAGTCTCTGCGAATCTCGCTGCATGTGATTAGGCCATTCCAAGTTTTTTCTATGTTTAGCGTCCGCGGACGGATTGGTTTTGAGATGTAAAAATGGTAGAAAAAAACCACAATGTATGTTCATAAAATTAGATCGCTTTTTCATATGTCGGAAATCAACTACTAATTATAACAAAATTCAAAATGGAAACCATAGGTATTATTTGTTAATTTGTATTTTTGTTACAAAATGAAGAAAATACCTCAAAATATATAATAAATTTTATTTTGTTGAACCTTCAAAGTTATGTGTTTTTTCTAATGTTAGTGGTTTTTTTCCTGATAGAAAGATAGGTTTTTGAGTTTTGGGTGGATGCTAAACAAAGAAAAAACTTGCAATGGCCTTACGAACAGAGCAGAACGGCACATTAGTAGGAGTTATATTATTGTGAAGTGATATATTATCTTTTCATTGATTAAATGATTCCTATACGTACCAATAAAACCCATTGACATATTTTTAGGAAGAATCATAGCGGTTCGGCGATCGAGGCGTTTACCACAAGTTATGCTAGTAGTAAGAAATTCACAGGGAAGAACCCTTGACTGAAAACGATTTCTTTGAATAATTGAACGCACTGATCAGCTATTCGAGAGCTTTTTTCAATACAGAAATTCTAAAAATTTAAGATGTTTCGTGATTACTGACATGGAACAGGCAAGTAGCAAGAGTGAAAGGGGGGGGGGGCTGGTCCACCCATTTTAATTTTTTTTTTTTTAAGAAAATCGTCATTTTCGGAAAGTATTAAAAATATTATTTGCAAATAGTTGATGTATAGACCAAAAATACGAAGAAATAACACATAACCACACATCCTCGATCCTAAACTGCCCCCATATCTTTAGGATATTAGAATATTAACTTAAAGAAGCTATAGTGATTCCCTTTTGAAGTCAGGGGACCCCAGGTGGAGTGTAGCGCCCCCCCCCCCCGGACTCTTTCAAAACGATATGCTACGTGTCTGTATAGGATATTCTTTGTCTTATAAATAAATATACATGAACACCCTGAACAATAAATTAATCAAAAATTGAACTATCATAATTTTAATTTCTCTATTGCTAGTAGTTTAATTGCAAGATGTTTCACATTTTAATTTTAGAATAGAGATCGACCTTATTGTTAATTATTGTATGGATTTGTGTTAACACTAGAGAAGACTCTACATGTACATGTATATTCGGAATACCCATTTCATGTATTTTCTTCCTTCCTCCACACTTCATATGAGTGAAGTGTGACGTTTATTTGCTATATTAAAAGGCATTTTTCTATATTTATCTTATGAATTAAGGAAGAAACACTGATATTTACATGCCTTATTTCAAGAAAGACATAACAATTTTCAATAGCGGGGCTCATAGGCAAACGCTTTACATTTATGATATAGATGTTTATATTTATATATTTACATCTACCGAGTATGATTCCCTCTATTTCTAACGGAAACTTATTGTTAATTAACTGTCAAGACCGAAATCTACACGCCCCATTTATCGATTGGTCGAAACCTTCAGCAACCTAAGAAAAATCACGTACTGCACGAAATGATGATATATCAAACTCAAATTCTCACAGGGGACTATTTGGCTGTTTCTTTTCGCTAACGTACTGTTGTACATTAACAGTAAATTAGTTAATTTAACTTACTTTTTGCAATCAATTTATTAATTTGTGAAAAGAAAGATGAAAATGTAAACAATAAAATGCTTTCTTTGGTGATTCACGCGGGTTATGAAGGTAGCGATTATTCCACACACAAAAAATTACATAACCCGCTAACGTGGGTTATGTATGTATTTTTTCTGCAATGTCGCCACCTTCATATCCCGCATGAATCCCCAAAGAAAGCAATTTATTGTTTAAATGATTGCATGTTGAGAAATATATATTTACATTTGAAAATACACCAATAAAATAACTGAAACGTTCAATTAATTTCTGTATTTATAAACTTTTTAATGACGTACTGTTCTACGTACGTCACAATAATGCTTAATTATCGTTTGCAATTGACGATTCCATTATAAATATTGTATTTGCATTTTTAAATAAAAGTAATGAACAGCAATGTTAAAAAGTTCACCGGGTTATGAACTATGTTGGTACTGATGTGATCAAATCGTCTGAAAACCCTTCGGGCTTCACAGGATTTGATCACGTGACCAAGTTCATATGCCGGTGAACTTTTTAACATGCATTACAAAACGGAGATGCCATAATGGTATAATTTAAATATGAACTACGTAAATTAAAAAGATCAGCGGTTGGTAAGTTATGTAATCATTTATTTGAAACAATCATTTATACCCGACTCTGAAATAGACGATAAAGCCGGATTGTATTCAGTATCTGAAAATAATTGCAATTGTATTTAATCACATAAATATATGACAAAATGAAATACGTTGTATATGGCACCTCACCCCCTTTCGCATTGTAACAAGATTGCCCATCCCCATGCGGGCCCCATTTTGAACTGTCAAGAAGCACATGCTATTCGTGAACCAAGTTCCTTATCGGGAATATGATAATATTTAAAAGAATATTTGACAAAACGACATATAATAATAATAGAATATAATGAATTTATCTAAATATAAATTCTTCATCTTATGAATTTAAAAGACCTTTATTAATTAACGGATTATCGATTAACCTGTATAAATTAAAAAAATTGTTTTCAATTACATTTTATGTCTATGACGTTTTGAGGATGGTGGAAATTTCCAGATTTGTTTTATGAATGTTTACGCATGCGCATGTCGGCTTCTTCGACGACAAGATTCGAAGTCAGCAAGTTATACAGATTGTGTCCGAATGTAAGTTAAATTGTGAGAACTGGAACGAGGGAAAGTATTCCTTCTTTTATTTTATCACGAAAACAAGTTTGAATGGATCCAAGAATAGCTTGGCCTTCACCGGAACAATTAGGAATAGCAAATGACATTTGGACACGGATTATAGAAGCAAAGATAGGCGTGGATAACATGTCGTTGAATAATTCAAACCAAAATTTGAACTACAGACAGCAGGATTACATTTCGCTTAGTGTAAACAACAATTTAACTCAAAAACAAGCGCCTAGCAATTTTCAGATTCAACAAAACAAAAGGAAACGCGAAAACAAGGCCAGTACATACGGCCTAAATCATTCGTCCTACAAACATTTTTTGGCTGAAAATGGTGGATTAACACCCTGGATCCCAAACGGAAAAGAATATCATCAACATGTTATAGGGTAAGTTTGACTTGACAGAGGCCCGTTTGTTTTTTCGTGAATTTTATTCATTCTCAGTCACGCCCACGCATTCCCAGTCACTCGCAGGTCTCTCGAAGAATGTCAATTAAGTTAAAGAAGTAGGAGAACAGTTGCTTTGAATGATACAAGTAATTAAATTTTGAATTTAAAATTGTTTTTATTGTATGAACGTTTTTTTATGTCCTTTATTTTTGTGATGTGAAAGAGAATTCAAAAATGTATATTTTCAAGGTTACAGAACATATGTCCAGATGTAAAGCAATTATATTCATATTGTTTTTTTGTTGGTTATGTTGATACGGTTCCTGTCATTAAAATAAATGTGTACAAATGATATTAAATAGGCCTTGTTTTGTTTCATTAGGATTTTTTTTATTATTCTCTCTTCACAAATATGACACTGTATAAATCCAAACATAAGAATTTGGGATAAAAAATCCCGAAATTTTTATATATTTTAAATCAAGAGGTCATAATACTTTTTTTTATTAGTAGTATAGACTGTTAAAAAGATATTAGTAGAATAGACTGTTAAAAAGAGGAATCTTATAATTGAATTCATACATTTTCAATTGTTATATAAAGATATTTGATTTTGAGAAATGTTTATTTTTTTCAGGTTGCATGAAGAAATAAAAGACTTCTATGAATATATGTCGCCAAAAGCAGAAGAAGCCAACATGAGAAATGAGGTTGTTCGAAGGATAAAAGATGTTGTAGAAGACCTTTGGCCAGAGGCAAAGGTGGGTGATGTCCTATGTTTTTATAATCCTTCAAGATATTGTGAAATAACTAAAGAAAAAGGCTTTCAAATTTGATACCTTCCAATTTGTAACATGTTCAAAGTGTTTGACATATATGAATGGAATCAAAACTGTTTGTTTTTCATATATGTATACTAATATGAAAAAAAAGAAAATATTATTATAAATATTACTTTTATCTTTCATTTCAGGTGGAAATATTTGGAAGTTTCAAAACTGGGTTGTACTTACCTACAAGGTAGGATATGCTTACAAAGAATGCATATATGTATAAACAATGATAGTTGTGTTTTGCTGTAATTTACTGTGCACTAATATCGTCAACTCAATATTTAAATATTAATTTGATTTTGCAGTGACATAGATCTGGTTGTGTATGGAAAGTGGGACAGTTTACCTCTGTTTACGTTAGAAAAGGCACTGCGAGAAAGAGGTTACGCAGATCCAGCCTCTGTGAAAGTTCTCGACAAAGCATCTGTAAGTGTTCCGGAAAAATTGTTAAATTTATCACTCTGAAGATTAGACTAGAATAGAGAAATTAAGCATGCAGTTGTGTGTTTTAACTCAATAAAAAAAAAATATGATCCACTAAACACTAGTTTTAGGCTTGTACTGATCATTTGAAAATTGGGTATTGTTTCATATGATGATGTTTATTTTAAAGAACTTTGTTGACATTGTTTTATCTTGACTCAGGTCCCCATTATAAAGATGGTAGATCTGCAGACAGAGGTTAAAGTGGACATCAGCTTTAATACGCAAAACTCTGTGGAAAGTGCTAACCTCATAACAGTAAGTATTACTACGTCTGCTGAGTGTTTGAGAGAAAAAGTCAGTCAGTTTTTCAAACTCTCAGGGAAAAAAACACACCTCTCGCCACTATTCATTAAATTCTTTATAGTAAAGGGGGGATAGAGACATTCACATTTTACAGCATTGGAAGGAATTCAAGAACCTTTGTGAATGAAATTCATATTGCCTAATTCCTATTAAGCTTTCTGCATTTTGAGTTATTGTATTGTAACATGTTGTGATGCATAAAGGTCTGGAATTGAAAAAAAAAACATCATCACTGTATGAGACAATTACATAGTCATGATATTCTTCTTAAATATTTTTTAGCGATACATGGAAGAGTTTCCCAACCTGAAGTACTTGGTTTTGGTGCTTAAACAGTTCCTCCTGCAGAGAGATCTGAATGAAGTGTTCACTGGAGGAATCAGTTCCTACAGCCTCATCTACATGACTGTCAGCTTCTTCCAGGTAATTAGATTTCTTAAAGGTTAATCATGTCAGATGTGTTGATCTAGACTTGATTGGAGTTTTCTGGTCCTAATGAAATGCTCTGTCAAACTATGGCATCTAAAACATGGATATGTTGAATACCATGATAATTTAAAAAAAGAAAAAGGTTGTGAAATGTTTTTATGTTGTTTGTTGTTGTGTCTTTAATTTTGTATTTTTATTATGTTATTTTTGTGTGTTGAACTGAGTTGAGTTTAAAACAGCCTTTGTATAGTATGAAGACTCTGAATTCCATTATAAAACCTTGATTGGTGATCAGTACAATAGGTGGTAGGCAACGTTTATTTTTAGCACATTGCTATATGTTTAAATGTTGTGAAATACTCCGGCATGCGTAAGCGTTATTTAAATATGTATTGATAAAAAGGTAGTTCTAAGAAAATTGTATTTTCACTTTCATTTTGGGTATGCATTTTCAGAAAATGATTGAGGAAAGATAATTTTTCTTTAAGCTTTGATTAAATCACTATCATTTTGGTTTTATAAACTGTTAGGTTAAATGAATGAGGATTTAAAATGTATTTACTATTTTTAAAAATGATTTAAATCTGGATTAAGGGAAATTGTATAAAAAGTCACCATTATAATATGTAAATAAATTTTATTATTGATATGAGGATTTCTGTGAATGTTAAATATATAAAAGGAAGTTGTTTTATATAGATATGATGACTTATTCATAATTTTATTGAGATTGAATTTTTTCATGAGAATGTTTTGGGTCGTTCTCCCACCACCACACCCCCCACACTCCCTTCTATACTTGCTGGAAAAATACCTTGGTCATAATACAATCTTAATATTTCACAGCTTCATCCAAGATTTGATGCATTGGATCCCAATGCAAATCTCGGAGTACTACTTGTCGAATTCTTTGAACTCTATGGAAGAAATTTCAACTATCTGAAGGCAGGAATAAGGATAAAAGATGGTGGCGCATACGTAGCAAAAGATGATATTCAGAGATGCATGGAAAATGGCTACAGACCCTCTATGTTGTGTATTGAAGATCCATTGACAAAAGGTAGATTGAGAAATTCAGGAAACCAAATATACTGCCTTATGAGTATGTCTTATTCACAAGTGAGAAATACTCTTTGAGTTGAATTTGCTTGTTATGTATTGATGTCTTTGACAAAAGACCAATGTTTTTTTTTAAGAATTGTAAAGTTGGTTTTGGTTTTTTTTGTTGGTTTTTTTTTTTTGGGGGGGGGGGGGGGTCCAAGACTTCACCCATATTAATGTGTTTTAAATTTTTTCACCATAATTTTATTGTTTTCTAAAATCATAAATGACTTGTTTCTTACAATGTTTGAATTTTCAATGCCATTGCTTTGAGAGACACTCATTGCATGATGGACATAGCTTCACTTTAAATGGAAGCAGTATTTTTATTCTAAAATCTGACACTTGTCTGAAGCAAGTTTTAATATGGTAAATGTGCAATAAGGTCAACATGTTGATAAGGATCATGAATCTACTCTAACTGATAACAATTTACATTATATATAAGAATTTTCTAGACTTTGTCAGTTGAAATACATCTGTTTGTTCAACCCCTTATTTATGAGCATTTTCTTGTATGTAATCAGGTGAAATAGAGATAACAATAGAACATCTGTCTGTGATCATCTTTGTTCAAGTTTCTCATGAATTTGACTTTTTTATAGGAAATGACATAGGGAGAAGTTCATATGGTGCTATGCAAGTGAAACAGGCATTTGATTATGCGTTTGTGGTCATGAGTTATGCATTAGCCCCACAGTTCATGTTTGCAAAGAAACGAACACATAGGTAATTATTTCATTGTATCATTTGTCAGTTTGTACATGTTGTACATATGTTATTGTTAAATGTTTAAAAAAAAAACGAAAATCTTCAGTTCATTTAGTGATTTAATATTTCAAAGAAAGAAGAAAAAAGATTAAATTATCAAGTTTTTATACATGTACAGTACTTAAATTCTGTTGTTTTATTATTTCCATAGCATATTAGGACGAATCATTCGAGTGACCAATGAAGTGGTGGAATACAGACAGTGGATCAGGAAAACATTCCCTTGTGAGATAGTGGAGAACAACCAAGTGGACTCCAAAAGCAGGAGCTATGCCAGTGTGGCCAACAGCAGCAAAGCAGGGAGCTCCAAGGCAGACATTATTGACAACTCTAAAAAGTTGGTTACCATGCAATTGTGTATTATTGAAAACTCAGTTATTGCAAGTTTAAATGTTGGAATATGGAGAAGGAATTGCTAGCAGTGTTAAGATTTTTTTTTAGAAATAGGCATTTTGAGTTCTGTGAAGAACAATGATAGCTCAGCAACGACTTTCTAACATGTGATGATACTAGAAACCATTCACCAGTAATTTGGGTGATGTTTGCACATAACTTGGATCATTTGTACTGTCATATAACATTTCAAGGAGTAGAATGTAAAGAAATCTTCATGTAAAATATAAATGATATAGCAGAACAAAATCTCTGTAGTTCTTTGCATAATAAATGTCCATTTCACTGTAGATGTAACGAGGACGAGTCCAGACCATCTAATGCTGAGAGTGAGCAGTCTGATGGAAGTTCAGTATACAAGTCAAGCAGTAGTTCAGCTAATAATAGCTCAACTTCGAGTCTCACCAGCGACACAGTTAGTACTTATTTCAATTTGTCTTCTGGGGAAAGGGGTAGGAGGGTTGATGGAGGGTTCATTTTGACTTTCTGTCTTGTACTTGAACCTTGTTCAAAGATGCAGACACTATATATGTATTTGACTTCTTACGGATGTAGTAATTTCACTTGATAAAGCTCTCTCCAGAGCCATTATGTTTTAGAAATATATACAGCAAAAAATTAACATGCCTAATATTTTGGAATATATGTGAAAGGATAATATAATAATGAAACAGAATATACTTTTGAGTTTTCCCCTCTCCCCTTTTCCTTGTGTATATCCAAACATTATTGGGGGGTTTTTTTTGAGAGCAAAAACAATGGTTGTTTCTTTGAAAATCATTTGAAAATTGAAATGCCTAAAGAATTTCTCTTTGCTTGTAGGATTCAGAGCCAGATCCTCAACAACAGACACTGACAGAGACTAAAGTGACAAAGTCCACCCCGACTTCTCCAGTGAAATCAGAGAAGAAGACTGCTGTAGTGAGTCAGGAGTACACACGGAGTAGAGACAGGACACATAGCAATAGTAAACAAAGGACAGGCTCGTCCAAAAGTCGCGATGCCAGCTGTAGCAGTGTGTCGTCCACGCACTCAGCTGGATCCAACAGAACTACGAGTAGTGTGAATGGTGGTCAGAATCCGCGTGCTTATAGTGGGTACGATAACCGTGTGAACAGCAATCGCAATTCTGGTCCCTATGAAAACGGACCATCTCGGAAACCATATCATGGAGGAAGTGCTCAAAACAAAAACAGCTACGAAAACCCGCGAGTTTACACTAGGACTATCAGCAGTAGCAAGAAGAAGAAGAACAACTCAGGAAATGGATATGGATACAAGAAGGACAGCTATTCAAGTGGTAGCAGTCGCAGGTAACCCCTAGGGGGGCCCCAAAGAGGCAGTATTAGGCGGCGATCCTTGGAATGTGTATCAGAAGATCTGTGTGTGTTTGCAAGTGTGCGAGTGTGTATTTTATATATATATGAAACTGTGTTTGTTTATTTTGTGATGCCTCATTTAAAAAAAAAACAAATTCATGAGAAAAATGTGGCATTTAGTACAAAAATGGAACGAAAAAATTGAGTGTGTGTTCGGAATCTATGTCCAAGAGAACCTAAGAGGAATCTGTAATTTGTCTCGCGATATCTCGTTGTGAAATTATGTGAATGAAATTAGGCTAGGTGATATGATATATAAAATACATGCATTATCGGATTGTAATCATTGGGTTTTAGTTGTTGATTATGTCATACCAAATATTTCATTATTTTTAAACCAATCCAAACCAGTCATGAAATATATGAAAATTCAAAGGACATGGTGTTTTAGTCATACGGTGCAAACTTGGGTAAAATAAATAGCAGATATCCTCGTGATCCTCATCACAGTCAAAGTATGTGATATTCAAATTTTGTGATATATTTTTTCCTCTTCCATATCCATCATAACTGTAGTTAATCATCACCTTCCATTTATACTAATTTTTTCAACAAAATGAATCATAAAACTCCTCTCTTTTTTTTTTTTGGTCTTATTTTTAAAAAAAAAGGTAAGCTATTAAAAAATCAAATTGTGAACTTTAATGTAATCTTCTATTTTCATTTTGGGGGAAATTTCTTTTTTGTAATCAATTACACAAAAAAGGAAGATTCACAGAGGAATCTCAAGAAATAAAAGAAGCACAATACAAACATATGCAAAAAAAAGTCTTGACTTACTTACTTTTTAATCATGCCATTTTTTATTTCATACTGTTTTTGTTGTTCTTTTTTAATACTGTTTTTATTCATGTATTATAGCTTGTTTTAAAGCTGTACATTTTAAACAAGTTGTGCGGTTCAGAAGGTCGTGTTGAACACTGACTTTTTTTTTTCATAACGGTCTCGTTTTGTACACCGATGATGATCGTGTAGCGATTGTTTTCCTTGTGCCTTTTCAGAATTTGAAATACAAATAAAATCAAACAGGTGCTCTTATTTTTTTTTTTTTAAGATCAATGTGCAGAATAGATCGATTAAGCGAGTTTTGTACCAGCAATCAGAACTAGTGCTGCCCAGTTCTGGGTCTTATTTTTTTTTGTCTTTAAATAATCCATAGCTTTTCCGCCGGTTTTTTTTTTCTCTCTCTCAATGAGGTCTGGTTTTAACTATATGTCTGAATTATTTTTAATTGTTAGCTCCAGTTCACTCTGGATATCGGATCTTTATTTCGCTGTAGCTCTCAAATTTGTGGCAAGCTCCTTTAGAATGACAGCTATTGTTATGTGTATGTGTATATATAGAAGAACATTTGTTGTATTGATATTATTAATATTGTGCAATTTATCATGAGTACAAGATACGAGTTTATTATTTGAGAGAGATGTGACCAATATTAGGTATTATGAGAGAAAAAAAAGACAATTAGTTTTGTGTTAAAAAGCATTGTATAATATGTTTTAGATATAATGCCTGTTAGATCATGCTTGGGTATTAGAAAAAAAAATACAAAATCAAAAAACTGTATGAAAAACTTTGAAGAAAAAACTGCATTGGTTTTTTTGTTTGTTGATTATCTGAACCTGTATTGGTTTTTATGTACTTGTATGTATGTTGAACAAATTGTAATCAAGAATGTTAGTCAGGAGCACATGAGGCCAGTGTTTGTATATTTTTTATCAGAATGCACATTTATTTATGGGTATGAATATAAGAAATCTGAAATGTTTAGAAAATTAAATTACCACAGCATAAATATTTTTTGTTTGAAGAATGACGATCCTTGAAATCCATTTCTTGACTAACAGCATTAGATAGAATGGTAGGACCTTTTGATTTATTTTTTTTTATTCGGTCATCTTTTGTTTCCTTTCTAAATACAAAAAAGCAGTTGCTTGAAATTATCATTCTCGTTTAGCTTCAGTGGCATTATCCCTCTGTATAACAGAAAATGGTCTCATGTTTTTACTTTGCAAAGAGGTTTGTAAGACAATCTTAAGAAAAATAGACAACATTCTTTAGCAATTGTATGATGTTGATGGGGTGGCATTGATATTTTAAGTAAACTTTTTTTCTTTTTAAGAATTTATACCTTTAGGGAAAAAGAAGAAAACCGCTTGTGACCTTGCTCTTTCTGTTCTGTCATACTTTCGATCTTTTTCTGAACTCCAACTGTCAAATTTCATCCATATCTTCTTTTTTTTTTTCAAACATTACATTTGCTCCTCTAGTCATTTTTCACTATGTATATGCGTTGCTAACCTAGAGATGTTGAATCTAGGCTAATATGTTCACATGGTGGCAGCAGTCAATATAATGAATAATGAATCAGTGTTTAATTATAATGATTGTTTTTCTTTTTATGGGGATAAAAAATTTTCAAATTACTTAAATTTAGCATATTTTCCTTGGGTGGGGGTTGGGGAGAATTTTCTTTTTAGCATTCTATTTTTAAAATTCCAAAAGAAATGCCTTTGACTTCATGTGATTCTCACTTTGTGTGCAGGAAAGGTCTGTGCCATTTTTCAGTTATAATTATTGTTGATATGTTTTATTTCACAAAGTTTAAGTTGTCATCATTTTGTATTGAAATAAAAATCACCAAAAAAAAGTTGAAAAAAAATTAAAGGCATTTAAAAAATAGATTTAGTGTTATTTTTTCTTTGTGAGGACAGTGAAAGATTAATGCAGATATCGATACAATCATAATGTAAAGAATGTTACAACCAGGTTTATTGCCGATTTTCAGAGAATGTATGCTGTAAATGCATGAACTGCACTTTGTTACGCAGAAGTGAACCTTCCTGACTTGTTATATTGATTATTTCAATTTAATTTTGAAATAAAGGATATAATAGTTCATGAGCAGTTATAAGTATTCACAGAACAATTGTTATTTAGAACTCGTTGTGAAGGACAATCGGATGTTATCAGTACAAAAAATAAGGTCATGCAGTATGTCAATCCCAAGAGACATACTATACGGCATGGTACATGTCAATACTAAGAAACTAAAATACGACATGTTGCATGCCAATCCTAACAAACGAAAAACACGGCATGCAGCATGTCAATCCTTAATACAAACGAAAAATACGACATGTTGCATGCCAATCCTTACAAACGTAAAACACGGCATGCAGCATGTCAATCCTTAATACAAAAGCATGTTCAAAAGAAGCGTAAAAAACGGAATGCAGCGTGTCATGAAATCCTAATATACGGCATGTAGCATGCCAATCCTAAGAAGCATAAAATATGGCATGCTGCATGTAAATACAAAAAACAAAAAAAAACAAAACAAGAGGCCCAGGGGCCACATCGCTCACCTGAGGAACAATAGCCTTTACTCGGATCAAATTAGCATTACAGTATCAAAATCAAAATATCTTGACAACTAAGTACAGTAGAAATTGCTCAAAAAATTTAAAATATCTGTTGATTTTTATCCACATATTTTTATGGTAAATACCAAGCCCCTTTTGTTGTTGTACCTGTAAGAAGATTTTTCTCTATTCCTATATACCCCCCCCCCCCCCACTTTGTGGCCCCACTTTTCTCTAGGGAATCATGGTTTGATCAAACTTTAAACTGCACAACCCGGGATCATGATTTAAACAACCTTGAATCTACACTATCTGAGGATGCTTCCGCTCAAATTGGAGCATTTCTGGCCTAATAGTTTTTGAAAAGAAAATTTTAAAAGATTTTCTCTATATATTCCTATGTAAAAATTCATCCCCACATTGTGGCCCCACCCTACCCCCAGGAACCATGATTTAAACAAATTTGAATCTACACTATCTGAGGATGCTTCCGCTCAAATTGGGGCATTTCTGGCCTTATAGTTTTTGAGAAGAAGATTTTTAAAGATTTTCTCTATATATTCCTATTTAAAATTCATCCCCAATTGCGGACCCATCCTACCCCTGGGGACCATGATTTAAACAAACTTGACTCAACACTATCTGAGGATGCTTCCACTCCAATTTGAGCTTTTCTGGCCTAATAGTTTTTGAGAAGAAAATTTTAAAAGATTTTCTCTTTATATTCCTATTTAAAATTCATCCCCAATTGTGGCCCCACCCTACCCCCGGGGACCATGATTTAAACAAACTTGAATCTACACTATCTGAGGATGCTTCCGCTCAAATTGGAGCATTTCTGGCCTTATAGTTTTTGAGAAGAAGATTTTTAAAGATTTTCTCTATATATTCCTATGTAAAAATTCACCCCCCCCCCATTGTGGCCCCACCCTACCCCTGGGGACCATGATTTAA
>CM035814.1:25102059-25202059 GCA_020458035.1 Magallana ariakensis | reverse complement strand
TTATAAAGAGTAAACTGTCCAACGTTATGTTATATTATATCGTATAACATCGGTAGAAATTAAAATCATTTAAAATTATGGATTGACAAAGGTTACACCCTACGTACATATCTCAAATTTCAGTAAAGACCTGACCCAGAATAGTCTTATAAGAATTGGCCAATTTACGAATCAAAATAATTTATTTTTTTCGTCACATGCAACTTTGCCAGTTTAAACTCTTATAATTATAGTTCATGTATGGTTAAAATTTGACTGATAATTTAAAATGTTGGGTTTTTTTTTCTTTATTTATTCATAATAATTTTTTTCATAATTATAAAATAAAATGCACCAGAATACACGGGTCCATAATATGGAACATTGCTGCTGATGTAATAATATATTCGTCATTCGTTATTAGTCATTTATATATAGCGGACACCCGAAGGATTACTCAGGATAATCTCCAATAGAATGCTGATCTATGTACTGACCTATATAAAAATAACGTTCTATTCTCGCTTTTTCTAATTTTTAAAAAGAAAAAAAAAGCCAATTTCATTACGTTTTCCATGATAAAATATTCCAAGAAGGAGGGGAATACGACTATCATTTAATTTAGTTGCGCAACCCTTGGGAGACCCCAAAAGTCACGTGACACGTCATCTTTTGGAACAAAATGGTCTATAAGTAATTTTTAGCCATGGCGGTGGAAAGGAATGATAGTGAAATCAACGACGTAAGCAGGTAAATGATGGTTTTAGCTGTTTCTGCACCACCCATTTATCAAACGAGAATGAATCATGATGAATAGAAATATCTTTTGTGTAGACATAAGCTAATAGATAGATCGTACGGTATCTATAGTATAATGTTTACGTAAATGATTTATTTTTAAAATGGAGATTTCCCCCTTTCATTCGGATTCCCTCGGATTTGCAATGTCAGAGTTGGAGTAAACTTTACATGGACGTAATTTCTTACTTTAAAGGTTATATTGTGGCACTGTTCCATATATTTGGTCTTATTGTGTAAGTATTTGGAATTGATATATACTTAGGATGTCATTGATTCTGTCACAGTGGGGTCCATATCCACTTCTCGGAGAGAATGGTAAAACTTGGTAAAACTAGGTCAGAACTTTTTGACACGGTGACCTAAACCTTTATACATAGATCTAAAGTTTAGAAGTTTTTGAATTTTGATGGTTGTTAAGTTTTCGTTTTGATTTTCAGTCACTGTATTGTTTTCTTAATTTCTTTAAAAAAAAACAAAAAACTTGATGGTCACAAGCTCATATTTTACATATCAGCTAGGTGTCAGAGAATGACCTAAATGATAACTAGGTCATATTGATTATTGGTCAGGGCGTCCCAAGATATGACCCCTATGGATGATACAATATTATTGAATGTAATCTATAAGATTTCTTCACTGACCTTGTATTTCTAATATAAAATTTTCTCTTGTAAACACTTGCAGACAAATCTAAATTATTATATTTCACTTAACGTTATACGTACTAAAGAATGAGAGCATATGACTGTTATCTGAAGACACAATGATAACATAAGTAATGTAATATAAAGGACAATTGCATTCAATTTACCCCAAAAATTATCATTAATTTGACAATATTTATCTATGAGATTTGAATGCTAAGGTACTCATGATGGAGAAACAGAGTGTGCTAACAGAACTCCTCATATGATACATGTACACTACTCCGTATTCTTGTAATATTTCAGCTCCAGTTGGATTGCCCCTTCAAGTTGGTTTTCATGGAGACCTACCTCAATGGCTAAGTTGGCCCAGGCAGAGCGAAAGATTCTACAGGGTAAGTACGTTGTGTAAAATATTTCTTTGAAATGGTGGTCAGAAATACTGAATGATCAAAGCTGTTTTGTTTTAAACTACCATAAGACTTGTGTCTGATAGCATATGTAAAATTGGTAATATTGTTTTAATCAAATTTGTCTTTAGTTGAAGTAGTTTAAAAGACAATATTCAGTAGCATTTACTGGTAGATATTTTTGTGTATAAACTATACACAAACATCTGCTATTTTACAGCTTTTCTAAGGAAAACATATGACACCAAGTATGTTTTCCTCCCAAAATCTCAGCATCGTTTGTGGACACTGACCATCGAACACCCAGACAATGAGACCAACCAGAAGAAGGTCCCCCTCGTCATGGTTCACGGAATGGGAGGTGGGATTGGTCTGTGGGCCCAGAACCTAGGCCCCCTGAGTGAGAATCGCCCCTTGTATGCGTTTGATGTGCTGGGCTTTGGCCGCAGCTCAAGACCACAGTTCAGCTGTAAACCAGACATCGCCGAGCAGCAGTTTGTGGAGTCCATTGAAGAATGGAGGAAGACAATGAACATTGATAAAATGATTCTTCTGGGGCATAGTTTAGGAGCTTATATATCTGGTTCATACAGCTTGAAATATCCAGACCGTGTGAAGCACCTTGTTCTTGTAGATGCGTGGGGGTTTCCCGAGAAGCCTCCTGAGGACCAGCAACGGAGGATACCAATGTGGATCAAGGCCATAGCCACAGTTATCAAGCCGTTCAATCCACTGGCTGTTCTACGTGTTGCAGGACCTTTTGGTATGTATTTTAGCAATTCATCTAATCCTCCTATGTGTATTACATGTAGCACTGCTGTTGATATCTCTTTAAATGAGAGTTACCTCCCTTGTGTCTGCATTTAAATTTTGGAATTTAATAAATAATGAATGGTTTACATTGAAAGTGAATATTGTAATTTGTATATAAGGTCCAGGATTAGTCAGAAGGTTTAGACCAGACCTGCAGGACAAGTTTGCAGACACCCTGGAGGATGACACAATATTTGACTACATCTACCACTGTAATGCACAGACTCCGAGGTATTGAACAACATAAACAGCCACAAAAAGGAATATATTGTAAAAGTTTTGAAAAAAAAAAATGTATCAGTTTTACAAACGAAAAAAATAAACATTTATTCAATATAAGTATGGTACATTATGTAATTAGATTAATAAAGATTAATGATATTTTTATTCAAACTATAACAACATAATGCAATGTACCTTCAAACCAAGAACATTAAAAAGTGAAATGTAATTGTAAATGTAAAACTAGAGAGCATTTTTATGAAGAGACAACAATTTTATTTTTTTTCAATATATTTCATGGGTTTTTTTTCCAGTGGTGAAGCTGCCTTCAAAACCTTAAACACATCCTTTGGTTGGGCTAAAAACCCCATGATCCACCGCCTACCTGACCTGGAGAAGGACATCCCGGTCACTCTAGTGTATGGCTCTAAATCCTGGGTGGACAATGCCACAGGGTACCACATCAAGTACCTCCGGAACGAGAGCTATGTAGAAGTGGCCGTAAGTTATTTTGTAATACATCTACATCTATAAGGCTAGAAAACTATATGTTTTGATTCTCAAACAATGCTGCATCAGTTGATATGCTTCTGCATTGATTAATTTTAATGCCATAGTGGCATAATAAGAATGGGAATAACTCTATTTTTTTCAGTTTTAACAAGAGGAAATTGAGTTATTCCCCTTTGCAAACATTGCCTGCTGCATTATATTTTAAAAATATCATTACTGTAAAATTAAGAGATAGAGGAGATGTTTGAGAGCAATATAGCAGAAAGGTTTTTGTTGATGTATTAATTATATGTATCGGTAGGCCTTAATGGTCACAAGCTGTTAGGTTTTGTTTGCAATTTGCAAATATCCATAACTGGTATGAAAAAACTACCGGGTATATGAAGTGTGTATTTAATAGTGAGATTTTTCTAGCAATGGGCAACATATATACCAGTATAGCAGGTTTTATTTTTCCAAAGGTTTTTTGTATCATAATGATAGGAAGTATTGCTGTGTTCCAGTATGTGTTTTTCAGTTAACACAAAGTACACATACCTTTGTTTTTTAGGTTGTTCGTGGAGCGGGCCACCATGTATATGCAGACAAACCAGAACCGTTTAACAAGTTGATTATGAGGATCTGCGAAGCAGTCGACAACAACACCAATCCAAAACCTCTCAAGTTCAGGGAAAGTTTCAAAGCCTCAAATGACTCAACTTCTCATACCTCTAAGACAATTGCAGAATCCAAAAGTTCTAAAAGCTTGGTGGTGGAAGAAACGCCAGATGATGAGGATAAAGAAGACGTCCCCACTCAAGTTTTATAGCGTTCCTTGGTGCTAAATTCATAGCTGTAGCATTTAATATTGTGATATATTTATGTTCTTGTTTTGTTTAGACATTTAGTGATGTTTTTAATACCAAGAATATTTTTGATGTTTTATTGACTTTTTGAGCAAGCGTCCATACAAAGTTATGATTATCTTTTTATTGTTTATGAAATTTAGCTGAAAAAAACCCCACATTGTTGTGTTTCATAATTAGTCTGTCATTGAAATAATCTTTAAAAAGATATGTCTTGTATTATCAATTCATGTTTTTTCTAGTCATTTCTCTTTTTTGACTATCATGTTAAAAAGAATACTAAAGCTACAGAACAAAACCAAGAGCAGAGTTTCATGTGAAGTGGAATGGAAATTAAAAAAAGATTGTCTTACTTTGTGTACTGATTTTAAAAAAAAGTTGATGAAAATTATTAACAGTATGACCAATGCACCAAAAAAATATACCCGGTACAACATTTTTTTTAAGGGGTTTAAAGTCCAGAAGGGATAAACTTTTTGCTATTGGCTGCAGTGTTTAAAAATCAAAGTGATTTAATTTAATTGAACTCGTCTGGTAGATGTACATATACATGTATGGCATCGCCCTTACTTTAATTTAAAATTTACCTTGTTAAAATTGAACTACATTTTATTTAGCAAAAAACAAAAAACAAAAAAAACCCCACAAATAACAGCAACATGGAAACAACCAACAGTATTTGTTTTCAATTTTATTACCGTAATCCTTTTTACCCTTATTTGCTAAGAACATTTTTTTTTTTTTTTTTTTTTTGCAGATTAGAAAGCTCATTTCTTAAGTTATATATATGTACATACATTAAAAATACTTACATACAAAGACTATATTTTTTCATGACAAAAGCTAGACCAAGGTTATGTTAGTATATTTTTTCATTCATTCAATTGGATGTGCCTTTTGCTTGTTACACCAAATAAATATTTTATAAACCTGCTCTGCTAGTTTTGATTGGATTTTCTTTCAAAGAAAGTGGTTTGACTTTCTTGGATGAAAAAGTGGAAAAGAACCAGCTATTTATGCTTTGTTTGTGATAAAAGAAAAAATTGCATATTTTAAAAATTTAACGGAAAATAATACTTTTATACATTTTATTCATGTTTGTAAGTTTTTATCAAGGTTGTCCGCAAACTTTATATATATTGTAAGATACATAGTCCTTGATACAAAGTGCAATGAAACCATATAGTGTGGTACTTTTTCTCTGATTATACTCTAATACAAATGATACTTTAATAACTACATATATTATTAAAGCATAATCACAGTAGGAAATTTCCAGATAAAACACATGTTATTTGATGTACATGAATCAAAAGAGAAGTAAAACAATTTATTTTATAATTTTAAAGAATATAAGAAATGTCTGCTTTTTACTTAAAGATGTTATTCTCGCAGGCACCTGATGTTTTTAAAATATTTCTTTCAATTAAAGATAATTTCCTGTTCTATAATAGGCTAAATGTAATAATATTATTTTAAAGTACAGGTAATTATCTTGCTATAAAAAAGATTTCTTAAACCTCACTAGCCTGTGGTTACTGTAAATTTACAGTGGTTATTTATGCATGGGGGAAATTTACACTAATTACGCGGTAAGCTTAAAACCGCGTTAAATACCCCAGCGCGAATGGTAAATAAAGCAAAACTTGCGCGTGGTAAATCATGCTTCGGCATATTTAACACCCACGCGTATTGTTTGACCATAGGGAACGTGTACTTAACCACCAGCGAAAATAACCACTTTTAACAGTATTTTAAATGATACTTTTTATAAAAAAAAAATATTTTCTTTTCATGTAAAAATAAGTGGAAGGTTATATCATACATATCATACATACAATTACTGTTTCTTTTTCATTTTCCTTTTCATTTTCCACTCTTTGCGTTCAATCGTTATCAATACAGTGTGAACACAATACCAAACAACGAGTACAACTATGACGGCATAGATTACAAACCAAAACAAATGATGAAAAAAATTGGACACCGAATCACAGTAACTGGGGAGATTGGCCACGAAATGAAACGGAAACTTCAACAGAGCGATCAAAACATTGACCACCATCGCTGACAAGTCCCATAGAATGTTTAACATTGCAATCGATATTGCTGTAGTGCTGTGAAAAATGGATGACGTCCAACCGCCTGATGTAATCAGATCTATTAATAGGAACAACGTAAAGATGACTGTTAATGCAATAAAATAGGGCCTCTGTCGTGGGATTCTCTGCTGTAGTTGGGAAATAAATGGAAGCACTGTTGGCCGTGGACCTGCAGCGTCATCTAAACAATACAAGTAATAATGCATAAAAGAATTGCATGTGATAAAGTATCATCATGTAAAATAAAAGGGAAGACATTCTTCAAACTATAAATTGTTAGATATGTTTTGATTCTGTTGATACCAGGTTCACATACAATCATCATTCAGATTTCTGTCATACGTATACATGTAAAGAGCATAAAAAAAATTGATGAGAAATTCTCACAGTTAAGTAATTATTTCATAGTTTTATTCAAATGACAAAAGTAAAACTCCATTACCTCATAATAGTTTTCAATTAATCTCAGGCATTCATTAACAATAAAAAGATATTAAGGGGGAACAGGACGTTGCAGTGAAAAATTATTTGTCAATGAATTTTTTTGCTTTCTTTAATACATTTACATTGAGATGTACACTACAACATATATCATGTTCATGACTGCTTTCTTACCTTGCAAGGGATATATTTTGATAGGAATTATCCCCCTTTTCTGGCATTATGAATTATTTTATCAATTTCAATTTTCTGCAATAATTATCTTATTTGAAGGAATTTGTTCGCAAATCATATTCATTAATTTTGAGAATGAAAACAAATTTCAAAATTGTTTACAACATTGGCTTTTTTACATAGCAATATTATAATTTTATCAATATATTGCTGAAATCAGCACTTCAAATTTTGAAGTTTTTGATTCTAAATTTTAACAAAATGTGATGGCACATAAAAAATTGTCAATGAATTTAAAAAAAAAAATTCATATATCAACCTTAGCATGTGCTTTATAACTTGAAAAATTTTCATGGCAACTTTCTTGGTATTTAAGAGAGATACTACCGGTACAATAGGAATCACCCTTACCCCCTTTTCTGGAATTATGACCTTTTGTGACAAAGTCTGTTTGGAACCACAAAAAAGTATTGCATTATTTAGATTTATCAATTATCATGAACAGATCATTATCAGAATATATATCTGATTATATTAACCGCTTATGATTTTGTATATTTACATTTCTAAAATTAAAAATGTTTAATTTCCACCAGCTCATGTTTTGACATAGACTATTTTAGAGCCTTTAGTATGGGAAAAATATCTGTCAAATCCTGTATGACGTCATAATGAATAAATGGCATCATAGCATCATACATTTAAATCAATTATGACGTCACAATAGAGTTACCACATCAAAGCATCATTGCAATGATAGTCACGTGATACGTGTCCTGTGTCCCCTTAATACTATATTTTATAGTATTCCATACCTGATGTACCAATGTTTCGGGCTTCCTCTTCCAAACCAAAGACTGACTGTAAGCAGTCAATTTCTTTTCGACAATCTGGACAAATTCTTGTATGTGTAAACCAGGCTTCTATACAGTCTCTACAGAACAGATGACCACAAGGGACACAGCAGCACGGCCTACTTCTGGTCTCCAAGCAGATGGAGCAGAGTCCCATACTCTAAACAGTGGTCATTCTGTAAGATAAGAACTTCCTTTGTATAATCATGATAATTTTAATATACAGCATATTTTAAAGTTGACATCTTTAGGACTTATCATATAATTCATATTATGATATATTGGAAACATTCGATTATTTAATAATTGGACTTATCTCAAATTAAACAAGGTGTAAAAAAAAAAAATTAAACACACAATTATTTTTGCAAATCATAATTTATTAATCTCAATAACAGGGACGTATGGTCGAAGGTCCTAAAATCAACAGGGTCCAAATTTCGACGGTGTTCATTTTTTGTTTATATCTCATTCGTTGTCGCAATTTAGCTAAATCGTCGAATTTAGGACCTAGTAATTGCGGCACCCGTTATTTTGTTGATGAATTTATACTTTGTAGATGGAAGTAACGAAATGTGAAAAGGTTAATCAGCTTATGTTGAAAAGGCAAGATATGATTGGTATTCATGATCGACCTCTTAGATTTTTAAATTATTGCTCATTTCATTTGTAAAGAAGACCTATCCACTAAGACTGTCGAAATATGGACACACAAGGATATATACTGTTATATATTATGTCTCTGTCAATAATCATCTTCGCTAGCCAAGGGTTTCTGATCTGCATCGCTCCTCAAGAATCCTTGGCCTATCGTGCTATCAAAAGTCAGGATTTTTTCCTGGATTTTGATTGGGGTTTACTGAAACCGTTTGACCAAATGCAAAACATATCTGATTCAATCGACAATGTTTTCGTACTGTTTATTCATGAGTGTCTCTAACACACATACATTGTAGCTCAAAACCCTTATATATTTTTCTAGTTTTTCTGTTTGAGCCTTCGTGATACATGTAGCTAGCAATGGTGCAATAATTGTACCACCTAATCTGTGCATCAAGAGAGCCATGTACTCATAGATGAAGGATTTACCACTCCCAGTCTTACAACCTCGAATGAATTTGATCTATTATATGTTACATTTAACAATAATCCTATTTATTGAATACACTGGGCATTAAAACGTTCTTTCAACTTGTCAATATCAAAGTCTATAGAGGCTGTCATTGTCGCACCAGTACAGCATCTTATATCATTTGGCTGATTTATAAATAGGCTGGGAGATCACGTGACGAAAAAAAAAATCCCGACAGATAGGCCAAGGGTTAGTGAGTAGCGGTGCGGATCAGAAACCCTTGGCTAGCGAAGATGGTCAATAATCAGTATCTGCAAAAACAAAAAAAAATATAAAAAAAATAAAAATAAGCAATTATTGTAAATAGAATTTTTTCTATAACTTTACTATTTAATCTCATAAACAATTTATGAGATTGATCCCTAACTTTGTCAATCTCACAGACTGCATGTTTATCAGTGGTGGCCTCTACATTTCGGAAAATTCCCGTCGTTAAGAGTAAACAACCATGAACCTACCATTATGATTGACATCTTTCAGATCGAGTATTTATTTATCAATCAGCTAATCACAACATCTCCTTCCTGCAATATCCTGTAAACTTACTATAAATAGTATAATGACTTACCGTACGGTATTACATTATTTTTGGACAAGTAAGCACCAGGAAATGCAGTCTTATGAACTAACAAAGAGGATTTATAACCGGGTGCGGACAACTTGTATTTTCCCGGTATTAAATACATGCGTATTTTACTTACAAATTTTATGTGTACATTATGTAAATTAGACATGTGGAGAAGGTGTTTCAATATCATGTAGCATGTTTCATATAATAATAAATTAAATGGCATGATTAAATTTATCGGGCACCTGTACCAAAACCTTTATGAACTCTTGGCACATCCGGAGAAAAAATGTTAGACTTCTCGAAGGTCCCGTGTACAAATCAATCAATGAAACATCAGTAATCTAGCTTTACTCCTCTGGTAGATCAGAAAATGTACAGTAGATGTACGTGGCTGCATTTAGAATTGTTCAAAATCATGCGTTAGAAGGAGACTACTCGAACACCCATCTACCCGCGTTCTATCTCAATCCCGTGTTTACAGACAAAAATATATTTTTTTAATTCGAGTTTATATTCAAAAGAATAGACAAATAAATGCGTTAGTGTAAAATATAAAGTTTTGAGATCCAAAAAAAAAGGCTTGACAAATCTTCAAAATAACACCGTGAAACTTAAAACTCATACATTTGTTGTGTTCTTTTAAAAATATTTAGCTTACGTGCTGGTTTTCATGTATCGTTACTTTGGACTAAATATATTCCATGACATTTCTATTCATGTACAAAATATTGGGATGATTTCATTCTCTTAGTAAAATGTCAAAGAAAAGAAAAACCTTTAAAACAATGAAGCAATTTAACCATGCAATAAAGGATCAATATACCCTATCTTAAGAGCACAGGTCCTTCGTTAGAAACTCATCCTTTTCTTGATGCATGCTGTTTATGGCGAAATAAGGACGCTTATAGCTCTCTGTGTCGTCCAATGATCTTTCAATCAAAGGAATTTGGCTCTAAACATCAAATATCAAATCACTTGAAATCCAGGAAAGTTGATGAGATTAATATAAAGACAGGTAAAATTTTGTCTTTGATGATTAAGCAGTGAAATAAGTTTTAATTAAGATATAGCTTGATCATCCCCGGTGACAAGGTCCGGGATTCCTCTGTTCGTGCCGGGACTGGCCTTTTGATGTAGATGCGTGTTCGCCACCAATAAAGAGAAGAATGGCCATTTGATTTTGTTTGATCGTAAATCTTCTTAATGTTACACTAATGTAGAGAGAAACTTGTTATGTATAAGAGAGAGAGAGAGAGAGAGAGAGAGAGAGAGAGAGAGAGAGAGAGAGAGAGAGAGAGAGAGAGAGTAGTTATTTAAATGTAAGAAAACTTGTACGAGAGAGAGAGAGAGAGAGAGAGAGAGAGAGAGAGAGAGAGAGAGAGAGAGAGAGAGAGAAAGTATTGCTATTTAAATGTAAGAAAACTTGTACGAGAGAGAGAGAGAGAGAGAGAGAGAGAGAGAGAGAATGAGAGAGAGAGAGAGAGAGAGAGAGAGTATTCCTATCAATATAAGAAAACTTGTTATGTACTGAATACCATTTTTTATAACATAAAGATAATTCAAGAGATTGTTTTTCAAACATTTAATTTAATTCATTATGATTTTAAACTTCTCATTTTCCAGAAAACGTCTTATTTTTCTCCGCTTTAACCTCTTTAAAAAAATGATAAACGTATGATTTCTTATTCAATTCTTTGAAGTTCGTATACATATATCTGAACACATTCCAAACTGGAAAGAGTTTAAGATAATCTGATACTCCTAATCTTTTGTAATACCGTTCAGCAACAAATTTCCCCATAGAAAATTTATTTAGAAAATTGAAATACAATTATCGCGCGTAATTTTTTTTTTTTGTTTTTGTTTTGGCATGCATCAGCTGCTTAATCAATATGTGTGAAACAACCCTTCATGTATTGTTATCGCTGTCTAAACATCTGGACAGATATATATATACTAAAAATTACGTTTGTAAATCTATAATCTACTCACAATTTCTGACGAGTTTGTTTGCTTCATAGTTTTAATCTGACACGAGCACATGACATCTGGAATTAAATCGCCGTTTGTCTACCTGTATTATCTATATCGTAGATTAAAACAAATCACTTATTTTACCATTAAGGGTTGTTTATTTTTAAGCCTATGATCACATATATATAAGAACACTATCCCTTGTTTATATCAGAGGATTATAACGAATGCCTCTTTTTAAGAAAACGTCATTAGGCAAGACAATTAGACACATACAGCTCAGCACTGCTGCTGAATTTTTTTTTAATATCATGCACCGTTGTATTCATTTTCCGTTCAATTTATGCATAAAAGATACAGATTTTGATACTCTTTCAAAACAGGGACACACAGACAGATATGTTTTGCCTACTGATCAATTTCTGAAAATAGTGTTGGGCTTATAGATATCATCAACCGTTTTCTTCTCCAAATGCTCCATTTTTTAGCCATATCGAGCTGAAATGAAAATTTGGTATCTTCATTTTTTTTTTAACTTTTTATATACATGTATCAGCGGACCAACGCAACATAATTCTAAGGGGAAAAATTAGCCAGAGAATTCGAACCCCCCCCCCCCAAAAAAAAATGAATTCTATATTTAATAAAATATCATCTCTCTCTATGACAGTATGCATGAAGAGTATGCAAATTTAAGAGACGATTTAGCTACTGCATTTCGAATATTGATAAATAAAAAGCAACAGTGCAATACTGAACAGGAGACGTAGCTACTAGTATATACAGTTCGGAAAGTGTCTACAAAATTATTAGGTTTTAATATCACCATTTACTACCCAGACCAAAAACCATGCAGAAAAACAAGGACACTAAGTTGCTGAATACATTTGCAGACTGTCGTTTTTAAACAAAATTGATTTTACCTGATGACAGTTAAAAAAAAAAAGAGGTACATGGGTCACATTGCTAACCTGAAAAACCAGTTCTTGTATCTGTATCGGAATTTTTTAATACGAAACTCCTCTAAAATATCGTAAAACTCACAGCAATTCTCATATGTTCTAAGATTTAACAAACATATATATATATATATATATATATATATATATATATATATATATATATATATATATATATATATATATATATATATATATATATATATATAAAGACATCATACTAGACCAGTGTTAATTATTACCATCAACATAAAACTATCACCATTTACTGAAACGGTTTTTGCTAAACTTTTAAATTCAGTATCCTAAGATCTAAAATGCAATAATTAACTGACCAGTCTTGTTATCCTAGGCCTCAACGTATCAAAAAAATAACAAAATTAGAAAAATGAAGTATAAACAATTATAAAAAGTGACCTTGATCTGAGGATATAAAGTTATGAGGATGCTTGCATAATGGTAACACTAAACGTGGCATTGTGTTTCTTCAGGAAAGGATTTTTGAATGAAGTTTCCTATATATTTCTATGTTGAACCCCTCTTGGACCCCAGTATTAGTCTGGGGAGCAAGGTTTGTGCAATTTACAATCAACAATAAGTTATCTGAATTAAGATGATTGCTTAGTAAACTTACAAAATTTAGCATTGAAGTTCGTATAAGAAGATTTTAAAAATTTTCCATAAGTATTTCTATGTTAAAATTTACTCCTCATGGGGCCCCAGTATTGGTCCAGGGTTCATGGTTTTAACAATTTAGAATATACATTATCTCTGGATTTCACAAATTTGAAGTATTTTAACCTCGTTTATCAATCAATCTAAAAATTATGTATGTGCTCGACTTCTCCAGAAACACTAAGCCAAGTTCATCAAACATGGCACACAACATCCTTATGTAAAGGGATTTGAAGTTTTTTTTTCAGAGATTCAACACTCAGTGTAAGATAATGTGGCTATATTAAACATTAAAATGTTTTTTTATGATTCATCCGGGATATGAAGGCAGCGACATTGCAGAAAAAATACATGTATATGTATTTTTTTCTGCAATGATCGCTACCTTCATAACCCGCATGAATCATCAAAGAAAACATTTTATTGTTTATATTTACCTCTTGTTTAACAAACTAATAAATTGATCGGAAAAAGTACGTAAAAGTGACTAAATTAAAAAAATATCTGGGACCAGTTGATAATATAACTAATGAAATGTATGAATATTATAGATGGACTTAAATTCTTCAAAACGGTTTTTGGCAAAGTCTATTAAATAAGAAATTGGGTTAGGATGTGTCCACCTTTTCTCACGTTTCAAAACGATACATGTACTTCCCAGTGGCGTCGGTAGCAAATTGAAAGGAGGGGGGTTAAAAAAGATCTTTGGTTATGCTTATGTATAACTTTGCAAAATAACCACCAAACCACTACCAAACTGTTTAATAACACTTATTTTTATTTACACCCACCCGTAATATTATGAACTATTTATAGAATTTCTTCGATGATGTGGCATGTACGTGACGTCATAATGATCTTACGTCACAGTGACAAGCAGACAAATCGTCATCACAACCCTTTGTGTACAGTGCATACGATTTATTTTCTGCATTTGTCCACAGATTGATTGTACAATAATGGATGTTCACGTCAGTTCAGGAGAACCCACGGATGACACAGTCACCACCGTGGTAAGTTCTGTCTTATTTGTCATTTTGTTTGTTTGTCTGTTTGTAAGTTTGTTTGGGGAATTGTTTGCAGATTATATCTATTAACGACTACGGTGTGATACTGGGTATCCGATTACACAATATTTAAGACTAACATTAGTTTGAAATGACTGTTTGATTATCAAAATTGCACAAACCAATAAATTTAGTTCATAAATCATATTGTTCACAGTAAATAGTTGTAAGGTTCATATCATTTCTTGATAATAAAAATTTTAGAAATATTTTTGTAATAGGAGAATCGGCAAACCGGAGAGGAGGCAGCGATTAACGATGAAACCAGTCGAGAAGACGCACTGCTAGAAAAGCTTGAGGAGATGTACATCAAACTGGAAAGTGGCTCCTTGGGGAGAGATGTGTGGGAAGGAGAAGATGTGGAATGTCCTAATGCCAGAGTCAAAAAATCTGAGAGACTGGCCAAGAAAAAGCTATCAAAATCCAAGTTGGCGACCAACAGCACAGAACAAGCCGGGGCTCTGGGGGATTTTGAAGAGGGGTTGGTAGTAAGGAAAGTCAAGGAAAAGAGGTATTCTTTTAAACAGGCGGGCAGTCAGGAAAAAAACAAGGAGGGAAAAGACAAGACTGTAAAGGAGATAGAGGAAATAGAGAAAATCAGGAACTTGGCCCTCCAGAGACGAGAGACGACCAAACGTCGGCGAAAGAGAGTGACAAGGAGTGAGCTCAAGACTAAGAAACAGGGTGGTTTTGAACATGCAATCATCGAGAAAATGGACGTTGTTAGAAACAACCTTGTAGGGACATTGGGACATTTTCCCATAAACAAAGAAAGAGAAAATGCCAGGTAAATATCAAAGTTGTTTTATCATCAACATATGCAGGTTAAATCAACTTCGCCCATTAATAATATTTAACTTGATTAATGAGACTTGCTTGGCCAAAGGAATTAAATAACAATATCTTAGTAACGTTCAGAATGACTTGATTTGGACTATATATATAGTAAAGGACACTTTCTTCTTTTTGAATTTAGTTGGAGGTCAGCAGTTTCTCTAATAGCTCCGAAGGACATCCATAGTATTTTGATTGGGAGCTCTACCACATTTGTTCGAATTGCAAAGGCTTGGCTTGAGTCCTATCCTCGCTTTCAACGTTTTGCAGTTGTCTTCGTTACTCACTACAAAAACCCCGATTCCAATTTCGGAACAAGCTCCAACTGTGGAATTGTGCAGCCTTACACATCTGCCAAAGAAACTATTTTCCCTCATTTGCCTTCTAATGCTGCAAAGTAAGCCAGTATACTTTAAATTACATGATATTTATTATTTTTAATTTGTTTAGTAAATCCAAACGACCGCTTTAAGACACACTCGGGCGGCACAACATTAAATGATTATAAGGAAGTTAATTGAAATAAAACGATGCATATATGCAACTTTTGAAAACACGATAATTATAATCCGAAAAAATAAGTTTGGCGCAATTATGTAATTGGTGCAAACAACTGTAATTGCTTGCTTGTCTATGCATATGTAATATTATAATCATACATGTACCTTTATCACGGAGAACTGGACGTACCCAATGGTGTCAGGGTTGTATAGGAAGGAGTCCATTGTCTAGTTCACATTAGATTACTAGTATACCATGTACCGTAAATTCCATTCCTCTGCAAATTCTTGGCGGAAGGTTCAGACACCCTCACCAACCCATCCATCCCCCCTAATGGTCGTAATAGAATATCTTTCAGGATATTAAACGAAAGTTTTAAATTGAAATTCTACTCTGCAAAACAATGTATTTCCCTATTTCATATATTGCGGTAAAAGATAAATTTCTATGTTTTCCAAAGGGATGGTAGGTTGGGGGGAGGGGTCCGAGGCCTATTTTCGGTAATTTTACTAATATGTAAATTTAAGGAAATTTGAAATTTCAGACCCCCCCCCCGTCCCCTCTAGATTCGCGCATGCTTGGGTATCTTTATTTCTTTGCGTTTTTTAAATTACATAATTGCGGGTAAAGTTACACACATAAAGGGGTAGATAATCAGCATGCTGGTTAGATGGGTTATTAATGCTTTGTTACAAAAAAATAAATCATATTTAGTTTAGTTTCATGTACGTGTAACACTGTTACAGATCCGCCTACCAAGAAATGGAAGGGCGAGCCATGCTAAGACCGGGCAATTTGAAGGTAAGCGGGTTTATTATAAGTTTAATTCGGTAATTTAGTCATTTTTTTTTTTATTTTTTTTTCTTTCTTTGTGCAATGACTTTTTAAAAATTTGGTCTGTAACATCGTGAACTTTGTTGACAGGTTCCGCCAGTTACAGAAAACCCATGGAAGGATGAAATCACCATAAGAAAACAGGCAATGACTGCTGTTCATGCACAGCTCTTGGTAAGATTAGACTCGATTGTCGAATTTTAAACAGATTTTATATAACATGTACTTGTAATCATAACGTGTATATCTTAGTTTTATTTATTATGGAATTGTACAGTTTTATAGTTCCTAGTCCTTAAAGTAAAGATTTTGATGGAATTTTCTTTTCAGGAGAAAGTCATTGAGATGAAGTTAAATATGAAAGCTAGAAGGGAGAAAATGGCAGCTTTTCATAATGAATTAAAGGTACTATAATCTGCATCTTTTGTATATTAAACAGAGAGAGAGAGAGAGAGAGAGAGAGAGAGAGAGAGAGAGAGAGAGAGAGAGAGAGAGAGAGAGAGAGAATTAATGTCCTCATTATATTATGAACTATTTGTTTCAGAGATTGGTTTTCAAAAAAGGACTGGGTATGAATGAGGATGAGGATGAGGATGCATGCTTTGTACCGCGAAGACTATTCCTATTTGATATCCAAGACTTTTCGAAAGTGCCTCAGGTATGTACCTGTTTTAATTTACACTCAGACTTGTATAATTTCTAACAGTTTTTATGTGAACAATATATGTTGGGTAATTTTGTTTTTAAGTATGCATTCTTATTTGGCCTGTTATGATGCGTTTTATCGACTTTATAGAATGAAAAATAAATAAATAAATAAATAAATAAATAAACGGTTTAATTTCTTTCATAATTGAAAAAAAAATGACGATATTCATATTTTGAAATAATATATTTATGTATATAAAAATTATTGGTTTTGCTTATTTTAACAAAAACATACGGGCCCAAATTAATTGACCTTGATAAAAGATAGTTTATTTTAAAATGAAACTCGTGATTTGCTTAGTGCATTGGGATGTTTTTGAAATCCCTCTGTTTACAGACGGTAGTGACACCACGCGTAGACGAAAATATACCGAGCTGCTCAAAATCACCATTGGCGGATCATGTAGAAGAGAGCGAGGTGTGTGCCGTAACAATTTCATTTATTAAACTTTTGTGTTTTAGATCTTAATAGGTTTTTTTTGGTTTTATTATACAGTATTTTTTTTAATTTTCAGACTACTGTAAAGAAAACGAAAAGGCCGCTTGGCGGAAGACTGCTTAAATTCCTGGGATTTCGATAGCAATAATATTAAGCGCTAAAACAACAATTTTCAGATCTCATTTTAAACCGAACTCTTTACCCTATGTTTCATGTTTTTATTTGTCAGTATTTGAATTAATTAGCCATTGCCTATTTTAAGATCGAGATAAAGTATTTTTCCATCTTTTTTTCATAGTTTGAGTTATTTTACATCATGAGAAACGAATGTGGATAATACGGAAATTCGAATCTGACATCATCAGGATTATCTCGTGCTGTCCGTGATTTTTCTCGATAAACTATCTATATAGAACTGGATCGTGTAGATTTCAGACCAGTCAGTTTCTACAGAGTTATGAATTACATCCAATGTTCTTAAGAAATAGAGGTGAAATTGTTCGGTAGATGTAAATATATATTAAAATTAATTTAAGCTAGTTTGAAAGGTTATTGTAAAGTTTTATAGAAAAATCCTACAGGTCAAAGGGGCTATTTACGTATAGAAACATACAAAATATGCCATCAAGCTTGTAATTAACAATTCATTTCAATGAAATGCATACCATGATTTGTGGGGGTCAAGATGGAGCCAAAACGAAATTTCAAAGTTTAACACCGAAAAAAAAAATTAGACAGTAATCGTCGACTAAGGAACATGGGAATAATATGTGTGAAATTAATGAAAAGAAACCGGTGACGTCAGTTACAATTGTGATATTCTCGATGTGACGTTAAACAAACAGGGATGAGTGTAAGAATTGGAAACCACCTGCTGACTATATATCGGATGCAACGGAGATTGTTTTAAATAAATGTGTCAACAATGACGACTCACAGTCTTACATACACAACTATCCATTTGCAAAAAAACAACAACAAAACAACCCCCCACCCCCCAAAAAACCGCCATTATATTTGATGACAATAGACTAATTCATTATTCATGAAGGTAAATGCCTTGGAAAGGGACCTTGTATGTAATATATATTTTTAAAAATTATATGCACGTCATACAGAATCATTTCGTAAATACTTTTATTAGTATATAATTAACATATCTTGCGCAAATGTTAATTGATATATATGTATTGTGTCTATAAATACATCACGGAAGCATCGAGAATGTAAATTTTATCTGAAATGCTCATACCTACACCAGATGTACATGTCGCAATTAGGTTAAACTGTGTAAAATATCATAACAACTTGACCATGCTGTATGTACATTTGTGGGCTTATTACGCACAACTTAATTCTAGATACGTTAAATTCGATGTTTACTGTGCGCAGTTTCATAACTCATAAGTGGGTGAACATTTCCGACAGAACAGATTAACTTAACGAGAAATTTACCGAGAACTATTAAGGTAACAAATTCAGGGGAATTATTACCGTGTTGACAATTAAAAAGAAATCAGGCAGGTCTGTCAGAGCATGCGCGTGCTTCTCACATTGCGCGTTTATCCGTCGATTATTATACCCGTCGCAAAATCGTTTTTTTATTTTCTCATCAACCGTTCCATTTGAGATTGTATCTTATTAGTTTTACCAAACAAAGCAGTTAATTTCCTATTTGCACAGAATCTAAGACACTGGGCTCCTTTGTGATTCACTGACAGTGTATCCGACAGTGTTATATTGGTTCGTGCAACGTCTTATAAATTTGCCAAATGAATATGAGGGGAATGAATAAAAAGTGTTATTTCGGTCATTTTCAATAAGAACATCTATCTTTCTTGGCAATATACTTCTCGTATTACTTGATTGAAATTGCCAGAACGAATACCACCATGATCAAGTAACACTTCATTTGAGCGCAAAAGGATGCAATAAATTTTAGGTTTTTTTCCAACATGCTCTCTCATTAGTTTTGGGGAGGATATACTTGTTCTCGGGTAACGTAAACTTTACACATCATTCAATATTCTAACGGAAAGTATGGCTACCAAAACTAAACCTAAAAATACTCCGCCAGAATTCTAAGAAGGAATGGTTTTGGCTAACTTTCACAAATATGTTTTGTATTGGCCAAAAATTATTACTTGTATACAAATCACTTGCAATCCTTTGCCACTGATCTTATATTTTATAGATCTTAATTGTTTTCTTAAAATCTTACACAACCAATAAATCATAGCAGACTACAAATGAACTGTAATTGATAACGGATTTTAATTACAAAATGTAACGTCATTTACATTAATTAATACGTGAGAAACAAGGGGTTTAATTGTAAAGAATATTGCATATATGCGACGGTTGTCTTCATTGAAAAGTTATTTTTCGCAATTTGAAATGGCCGACTAGTTACGATTGGGTTGTTTTGAACAAAAATTCATCATTGATTTCGGTTATTTTATTTAAGGGCTTTATGATAGGTTTGACCACGCTCCGACCGAAATTATCACCTCACATTATTCAAAGAATGATTCCTTATTACTTATATTTATATTATTTCCAATTTGTACACTTTAAAAAAACATTATTTTAAAACCACTATTTTGTATGTAGGACATGCTCTGTATTACTACGCGGTGCAGCCAATACTGTTTTTCGGTTATGCTATAAGACACGCCCCTTTTGTGTCACGCATGTTTGATGAAGTTATTGGGTTTTATGGTTCAAAATTGATTCGTAATGTTATCACAGATAAATACAGTTGAAATGTAAATATATTGAAATCCTTCACTTTTTTTTAACCTTGTGGCTGCAAAGAGGGAGGGGTTCATGGTTTAAACGTGCGTCAACTAGCATAATTTTTCTGGTTCTCATGAATAATTCATGCTCTTTTTTCGATTGGCTCCTTCACATTTTCGGAAAGGAAACCTCACCAATCATCAACAACAGCATGTCTAATTAAATGATTGTCGTTTTCCTAACTCCAAAATTCTAAAAAGTTTCGCTTTCTCATTGGTTAATCGAGAATAATAAATACTCCCGAAATTAAGAGAAACGATCTAAATGAGTTAGTCCAAGGTCAGTGAGCGTATGTGAAACGGACACGGCATTTTTTAAGTTCTATCACAAGGTATTTACTTTTTATAGCTTGTATTTTGATTAAGTATTAGTTCCGTCTACGGAAAGGCGTGGCATGGGATGGGAATATGTTTTAATATGACACTCTAATGGTATCCAATCTAGGGACTATGAACGGAAGTCGTAAATAAAGTGTTTTAATATATGACACCATGGAAGATTTGGTTGCATGAATAAACGTGGAAAGAGGTTGACCGCCCGTAATGTGTGGGTTTCCGCCCCGTATTATGATGGATTAACGGATTTATATAAGTTTAGTGATAAGTTCAATGCAGAGCCACATTTTTCTTACTTGACTGAACATTATGTGCAAATCTCCGTAACGGGTGTCCATAATGTTTCAAAAATAAATAATGTATATCGTTATAACAGTTTTCAAATTTCAAAGAAAATGAATGATCATTTTAGCTGATCAATGTAATACAGTGAAGAAAGGTTGAGATCATTTTAAAATAATAAGAAAGAGCTAGGTAATATGCACTTTGTTCGCAAACGGGGGGGGGGGGGGTCGTTGTAAAAATCCTTTCATCATGCATAAACATAAAACATTTGTATCATCGCTAAAAATAGACCTGCCCTTTGCTTATTTGCATACGTAACGCCCATCTAAATTCTAGCTCTTATTCACTCGAACACCCCCCCCCCCCCACCCCGAAAAAACAAAACAGCAAACACAGGTTCGAGACGCAAGGAAAACTCACTGCATCACACACTTTTTTTCTTGTTTTGATTATTTTAATATGATAATTGTACTAAAATTCACAAGTATGTTTCAATGGTTAATTCAGTCATGTACATGTAGTATCGTTTTTCAAAGACCTGCCTTTCAAAATAAACAAAAAAAAAAAAAACCAAACAAACACACACAAACACACACACAACACAACACAAAACCAAACAAAAACAAGACAAACGAAAAACAAACAAATCTCAGATACAAACTTTGTCTCTCCTCAAATTCCTTATCCGTTGGGGTGGGATTGTCCAGAGGTCTTGACTTCTTCGCTTTCTATAAACAATGCATTGCCAACACATGCATTTCTTTGCTTTAAAAAAATGAAGGGGTAAGTTTTCTCATGAATATAAGAAAAATGTATATTATCCCTTAGAAATGGAGGACCCCCCTCTCCCCACTGTAATCGACATGAGTGACAAATTTTTTTTGACGTTTTTATAAGAGTTGTCTTTCTTGTATATTCCCTCCATTGAGAAAAAATTATTAAAAGTTTAAAGCTTATTTAAATCCCCCCCCTCTCTCTCTCTCTCTCTCTCTCTCTCTCTCTCTCTCTCTAATGGCTTTATCATTACAACTCTTATTTATCCTTTGATTAGGGCTTGATTGACAATGAGGGTAAAATTAAGAAAAAAATCGATAGATCAGTAAAAATCATGAATCAGACAATGCAAATATAGCCGCACGCCCCGGTCCGAAGAAGTTGGATTCAGATGACTTTTTTCGAATTTCTTGCGACAATGAGCGTGTGTTCACTTCCATGCACCACGCCCTTCCTTCCATTCTCCTCCAGACCTGTCCGTGGCTCGACTTAGCTTTCTCTCCAAAATATACATTTATAAATATAGTTTTTTTTTTACCGTTAAATGTTATTCAAACTTTTATCAAATTTTCTTCTTTCAATCTTCGAGATCAAAGACACCAATAGCCGACCTAACACTCTGTATAATAACCATAAAGGAAAGTACGGTTATTTAAAGATCAAAGAAAACTTTTATCTCGACGATTCCATGTAGTTTTTCTTTTATATGCCTCGGGATTTTTAGGAAAAAAATCAATATTCACCACTCCGTCTGTGCAGACAGAGGTGTCTTTAAATTTGTTACAACTAAGTTTAATCAAATTGGCAGACAGTGAAATTAGAGATTGCTAACTTATTTGGCAAAGATTTTAATTCGTCGGACACTGTCAAAATAACGCTGACACCCTTCCTAGAAAATGAACTACGCCAACTGTCAGTCAAGCGGCATGAATTCGACCTAGCACCGCCCTCGTAACTCTGTCAAGTGTGGTTTTCGTAAATAGTTTGTGTTCATCTGTGCACTAAATAGTCCTTCATCTTATAGGTGGATTTTTTGGCTTGAAAGTTGAAAATTGTGAACTTTTGGATTATAGTTTGGGAGTTTTATGTGTTTTACTTTCATGGAAAATGGGCAAGCAGGCTAGTAAACACGGTAGGTATCTCGAGAAAGCACGAAATGTCACGAGCCGTTGTCTGTGTGTTTACTGTGTGTTGTGTGTGTACCGGTACACCGGACATTGTCCATCCCTCGGTCGGCGTGGCCGAGGAGACTAGGGCTATAGAAAGGGGATACGATTTCCCTCCATTGTTATCGAGATAAGATGGTGAGATGCCCCGTGAAAGAAGACGGGCAGCTTTGTTGTCAGTTTTGAGTGTGTATCGATCGGTTGTAATCCGGTAATTGGGAATCATGGTTGTTCTGTATGTGGCACTTAAAACGACGACTGTTTAATTAAAATTAGTCGATCGTATCAATCTTGTGATGGTAAATAACCTGGTCTAATTAAGCGTGGACCGTTTGGGATAAAAGAAATTGACATAAGCATGCAAAACACACAGGTCTTTTGCACAAAACACTGACAAAAGCAGAATGATCCCACGGGCACCTGTCTTTATTAAAAGCATAAAAATACGGTAAAGAAATTAATTTTGACAGGCATGCTATAGCAGATACTGTTTGATAAGATATTTGATGTATGTATGCATGCCAGAAAACTGAGTTATAAATGAAGTGTATGAACTGCATGGTGTGTTTTATTTTCTTATAGTAGGTGTGAATGTTGCCATAATTGTCTCGTTTTTTTTCTTTGCATGATGTAAACAAACCAGCATACAGAGGAAAAGAACCTCCTGATGGTAAGTTACCCCCCCCCCCCCCCCCATTGAGTCATAGTTCCCCCCTTTCCATTGACCCTATACCCTGAACCTCGAGCCTTACCATGTCTTTTATCTGAAAAAGAATGGCAATGGCTAATTTTAAGGGAGTATATCCACAACATTATTTTTAAATATGATTGCATGTAGGTGGAGAAAATTTACAAAGAATGTGATTAAAACAACAAATAGCTTCATCTTGTAGAGCGAAGGAAAAAAAAAATCAAAATTAGCCACACAGGCAATGATGGATGAAGTTTCCAACGATGAATGAGCTAATTTTTAAAATCATAAACTATTGATAAATGAAGTGATGTTATTATATCCATATCTAAGAAACCTCCCTACTAGATCTTATTGATAAAAGCCTTGATCAAATCAAGTAGATTTGTTCAAATTCGGATATATAGTCTTCATATTATTATGAGAAAAATTAGTTGAGTGGGTGAGTAATTTTGGCAAAGAGGACTGCATGTAGTCCCATGGTGGCCAATTTGACACAGTATCTATCTGCTAATCCTACTGTTGAGCTCACAATACCACAAGATCCAAGTCCTGTACAATCCCTGGCTGAGAAACCTCATCTTTATCCCTGGGTGATTGTACAATAAGAGATAAGATGTTGGGCCCTTGTCTGCTGGGGATTGGATTCAAAAGGGATCAACATTGCCTTGTATCCAAGCTGTCTGTTTACGAATTGAAAGAATTCAACTTATGAGTTGTTTACCGGTTCCGTAAATACATGTAAACAGCTAGGCATGTGTTGAATGGCATGTTTTGTCACCCATTGACGAACATTTGGAATTGTTTTCCCCACACGGAGGGTGAGATTAATGAAGATCTGACATAATGAGATTGATGCAGTCCCGTCATTTTCTGGACCTCAGGGGTCATGTTAATGCAGAAACCTACCGCATGATACAGACAGATTTGACTCCTGTTTAAGAGGCTATAAACTGACTATGATATTCAGATAATGCATGTTTCTAGACTTGATGAGAAAAAAAAATGAAATATGAAAATATATATATAATTGTGTACAGTACCATTAATGAAATTGGAAATAACTCTTAACGTGACAATTTTTTTTTCTCTGTAAAAGTGTCTTTTATTGCCTTCATTACGACCAAAATTTGAATAAAAATTACATAATTTTGTTGATGTAATGAGGCACATAACAAGATTCTCAAAAACAAAAAAAAAATGATAAATCAGAAATTGACTTTCGTTTTGTTAATTTTTCTTCCTCCTCTCTACAGCAGAATGCTTCCTGATCAATGGTCAATTCAACAAGGCGCTGGAGGAACAGATCCTAAAACAGACAAAGACCGGCTTCAATCTGGCCAACTACAACCTAGATACCTCTCTTTCAGTAAGTCTTCTAATTGTGTGCTCTTCCTTACTGCCATTCATATAAAAAAAATCTGTGTTTGCCTTTATGTCAGGCAAACAGACCCTTGGGTTTAATGACCCTCTCCAAGCAGAAACGGACTATCTCCTCTCATTGGTTCTGCTTCATGCCTCCTTTTAGTGCCCCCTTCTCTTTTTAATTTTTTTTCTTTCTTTTTTTGGGAAACACTGCATGCCTTTAGTTATAAAGTGGATGAATTTTTTTTTTTTTATTTATGGTATGAGAGGTCTTTTTATGAGGCAAGAACAATTGTATCTAATGGGACCAGGCTTTTATAATGCAGACAAAATGTGTGCCAGCTAAGTGCCCTGTGGGCAAAGTGGAGAGTGAACTGGAGAGAAATTTGAAGCACAAGGGAACACCTGGACCAGGCGTAAACAGGGAGGTTGTGTCATTGCTCCCATGTGGACCAGGGATCCTATTTGTCTGATCAGGCTGTGTTCCAATTCTATTTTCCCCCCCAGTGCAAATATGTCCCAGTCAAACATGACAGGCATATATTTGTTTCTGCAAGTCCCAAAACAGTAATTTCGTGAAATTGTAGCTGAAATACAACTAGGGCAAAATGTATAATGAATGTAAATGTGGACTGTTTTCAAAGCAGAGGACGGTCGTTTGAAGCATAATTATGTGAAATTGTGGTGGAAAAGAGAACATGGAAGGAAAATGCAGATTATTGCAATACTTAGATGAAAGCTCCATTAGATGAGTATTACTTGGGTTGTAATGCTCGTACTTTGTTATTTCCGTGGAATTCACAATTGGTACTTAGACAAAGTTTCTGCATGCTCTATGTATAAAGAGCTAATATGGAGCAATAAATTCAAGAAATATGCCAATTACTTGTGGCAATATTCTCTTAGATATTCAATTTCCTGTTATAAAGGGTGATCAGGACAGCTAGACAAAGATAATTGATGCTTTTCTGTTAAATTATATATAAACAGATGATGCCAAAATATTCCCAGAGAACACACTGTAGATTTAGGGCCTGCTTTGTAGTTGATTTTTACTGCTTTGATCGGGAATTAGGGTCCAAATCATTCCAAAATAGTCTGCAAGAGACAAATTGGTATTTTGAAAACAAGACAAAATAAACAGGATATATGTTTTATCTGGCCAGGACTAAAGGAATTGATTAATGTTCAGGAATTCTTTTGAAAGCTCAGGGGAAGAACAAAATGACATTCATTGAAGACGAAAATTATGGTCCAGACTAAAAAGGCGAAATGCCAATATAAAAGGGCATAAAAGTGATTTTATTGGAATTTGATTGTGGCAGGGTTTTTATGACACTTTGTCATGCAAATTCAATTTTTGTGTAGTCTTAGAAGATATTAAAAAGGGAAGTAGCCTCTTGGTGAAGTTCATTTTGCCAACTTTTACGAGCTTGAGAAATTCAGTCGGGACCAATTTTTTCATGTTATAAAAAAAAGAAGGAAAAAACGGCATGCTTTACCATCAGACAGTTTGATCACAGTTCAAAAGAAACCATATGGAGATTATTGAAATTTTCATGTTTAAGAAAGTCAAGCATTATCAAACCTTTCATCTTGTTTGTACTCATGGAGAAACATTATGACCACATGCACGCAAGTTATCAGGAATAGTTTATAACGAAACATTTTATTTTATATTAAATTTACACACACCTTTTTGCTTTTAGATCTTGAAGAACTTTTAATCAACTAGGTGCTACATACCATGTTACAGATTTTTATAAATCAAATTGCAATCTCACGTAAACAAACTTTTTTTTGTGTAACAGGGAAAGAAAAAAAAATATAAAGCCAACGAAACCTCAGGTTGGGAAAGTTTCAAGTTTTTTACAATTTCGAGAAATGTGATATTCACACATACCTGTGTGTTCTATTTTTTTTATTTTAACCTAGGAACAGCTAGGCAACTGGAATGTGACATTAGATGAGTCTCGGGTTTGCTAACGAGCCTTCACCTGTCTGTTACAAGATATAAGGTTCAAAACGCAAGAAAGACCCTGTAGGTTCTATGGTAGTTGACATCAAATGCAGAAATTGCTATTAAACAATCACTGTGTGTATTGATATAAAATGATCTAAAGAGAGATAAGATCATGAAGCAGAATTTGATACTCTTTATCTCAAAGATAGCTGTTTTATATTGTTGTTGAATTTCAAAGTGGTTCTAAACATTTTTCATTTTACAAAAATGTGTCCCATTTGCTTATTACTCCCATTGAAAGGTTTTTAAAACAAAACGAAAAATCTTTTTGATATGATTAAATCAAGGGGGAAAAAAATCTTGCATACAAGAAGGTTTTTTTTTTCACTAGGTAATGATAATAAAAAAAAAGTCCCTGAAGTATTTCTTAGAAGTTTTGCAGACAGAGTTTGTCAGTGGGAATCTTTTGTTCCCCACTAGACAAGATGTGTAACTAGTTATTAGCCTTCAAAAAAGCATAATAAGGGGGTGTGGCGACACCAAAACATTGAAGGTCGACTAGTCCGGAACATCAAAGCCCCTAGTCGAAAGAGGGAGTAATTAATGACACAAAACCTTAATTGTCACCGAGTGTGCTGGATGGTATTTGCCCAGTTATTTGATACTGGGCAACTTCTGTCATTAGTACATTTACGTATTAATCAAGAAGTTATTTAACTCCGTTCACCAATGATCTGATCTGAAGTTTTCAGAGATATCGTTTCTCAGCTAAAACTTGACTAAGAGGCTGAAACATGTAATAATGTCATAAATTTCTCAAAGAGTGAAATTCATTAAGGTCCATTTCAAAGATTGACAAGGGGGTTTAAAGGTAATTTGGTCAGTGCACCCCTGGATGGCGGCCTTTTTTTTTTTTTTTTAGGGGGGACATTGGGATTGGGAAAACAGGGATGGTTTTGTCATACATAAAGCAGTACTGGTAGACTTGATATGGAGAATTTTAAAAACAGGAAAAAAGATCCTAGTGTTTAATGAATCGTGTGTGCTGTTGATCAAGTCCCTCTCTGTGAAGTTCTTGACAAGATTGCGGTCTTTAAAGTCTTCCCGAAAAAGGTCAATATTGTGGTATTTTAAAGGCTTCAATCTCTGCCAGGTCAAAGATTGTCTGTCCATTCATGGATAAATGACCAATCCCTGGGTTTCATTGTCGTCCAGTGGAAGGTCTTAAAAATGGAATGTGGAATTCTATAACATTGTTCAGTTTTGGAGGCTACAGCACAGAATTGAATGGGGAAAGCCTGACCTATGTATGATAAATTGGGGTTGAAACCATTAATTGGGTTTGACCTGAGAAATAGAATTTTTTTTTGGGGGGGGGGGGGGGGCAATACCAAAGAACATTCCACAGTGACATTCTACAAAAATCGTCATTTCTATGTGTCATGCTTTATTTCATTTTTAAATCTGACAGGCGACATGCTAAATTGAATAATTCTTTTACCTTGGAAGGTGGTAATTGGGCTCAGTTGGACATTTCAAATGAATTCTTTAGAATCTATCAAAAAGGTACAAGGATATCCTGTAGAGATACAAAATAGGAAATAAGTTGAAGAGAATTTACAGTTTGTATGTGACACATAATGACAATCGGAGACCTTTCTGCAATTGGAATGCAAGTATGTTTGACATATTTAGACCTTGAAAAAAGACTTGTGTTGTTGCTGTTGGGCACCATTATACAGTGCAGTTTTGTCAATTGCTTTGCAGGTTCAAATCTATCCATTTTCAAATTAAAGATTGAATCAGCATAATTTCCTTTTTGTACCCTTTTCAACCCGGTTTGTTTATGAATTTTTTTCCTTTGGTCTTACTATGGTGTACTCTGATATTGGCCATTGATTGTATCAAGGTATTTAAGGTGCATAAAAAAGGCTCGATCCTGACATATTTTTTTCTCCATTCATAATTCTATTGTGTATTGTTATGTTCCATTGGATCAATTCTCAGTCATCTTTTGACAAAGTTGATCGCAGAGGTCATTGAGTTGAACAATTGCTTTATCATAAAAGGTGCTGATTGATTGTTCAAGTGCATGTACACACACAAAAAAAACCCACATACTTAGAAAGCTATAGGATTCTGTAATACAGATTAACCAAAAATGACGATGTCAATCATTCACTTTTCTAGTCATTACGAAACAGTTTTTATCCTGGGAAAATTACAGCAAAAATGCATCATCAAAGGGTTTTTGTCAACTCTAGAACTGCAGCCATTTTTATGACCACTTGACCCGCAATTGTGCATTGTCTTTTGATGTGCTTAAAAAATGGTAGTTCCTATGAACTAGCATTCAGTAGATTAAATAGGTGTGCTTGGTGCATTGGCGGTGCAAATAATAAACAAGAGTCACAAAGGTTTTCTGCGTTTTTTTTTATTGAGAAAAAATCTTTTTGTAAAAGATACGGCAAAAACGCTGCAAAAAGTTTCTAGAATACATTCAGAGTTTCCAATCACAGCTTGAGAGGGATTTTTTTTTTTCTTCAAGGAGTTCACAGTATAGTTTGGGCTGATAATGTAATTTTGGAGTCATTCAATACACATAGAAGAGAGAGAGAAGGAGGCAGTGGTGTGGGTTATCGAGGATTCTAATCTAACGAGATGTCACACTCTCTATGAGCGGGGCCTTGTTTATGGCGCGGTTTAGCCGTAGTCTCAGGGCACCCTCAAAGGGCACCTAGCTATAGCAAACCCATCATTTCTCTTTCTAGAATGTCTGCAGTAACTTATACCTATTTATTGCCATAGGAACAGATGTTTTTAGTTTAATGCTCTATAAAAATTAATAAATGAAAAAAAAGAAAGAAATGCAGGAATGAAAGGGAGAAGAAAAAAAAAAACGGAAAAGATTTCTGGTAGGTCTCTGACAACTGTTTAAGCTATCGTTCATTTGAAGTCCATTTAATCATGTTTAGATTAGAAACAGTTGAACAAAACACACTGGTTTCAAAGGATTTTTCAAGTTGCCACTCTCCGATCAGACATCTTGCACAAACTAAATGTTGGCTGCTTTCTTACAATATTCCCTCATTGGATTTTGGGGTCAGGTTGATTATTTTGTCCATCTCTCTCACTGTTTCATTGTAGAGTTATAGGTGCATTAAGATATGAAAAGTTCAAGAGTCAAGTGTTTGACAGGACCAAAGTTACGTTAAAAAGTTGTTTTTTCAAACTGTTATTAAAAAAACCCCCAGTAACTTTTATGAAAGATCCTTTATTATTGATTAAATGTACATTGTACTGTGGAATCATTTACTATTTGGGGGGTGGGGGATTGGTTAGCAAATTGTTTGGTGGGGACTTTTTTTCCTTGATAGCTAACATCATTATTCTTTGATTTGACAAGCATATACCATACTGGAGTTGTTATTATTTTGGTGGGATGCTTATTTTTGGCTCACTGGTTGTTTCTTCAAATTCATAAAAGTATTACCTCTGCCATAGTAAAATAGGTATACGCTACTTAAAAATTTATATTAAAATTCATAAGGGCGTAAATTTGTTAGGGTTAACCATAAAATCCATTGATATTGGCCTCCTACAAAAAAAAAATATAATTCCATAGTATTGTATCTTTCATTGGGTTTATGTTTTCGTACTGCATTATAAGTTATCCCCGGTGTGCATTTATTTTTGTTTGGCATTATGACAATGCTCAAATTTTTAGGAGATGATCATTATGCTAGATGATTTCTCTGCACAGGGGAAAAAGAATCCAGTTTATTGTTCTTTCTTCCTGCACCAGTTTATTAGTTTTACACTTTGCCTACAACAATATCAAAGATAATGTCATTACCAATGAAGGAATATTCTGCAATGTCTCTTTCTTGTCTTTGACATTAAAGAGGAAGACTTGTTTTGATAGCACTAAAGGAGAACCAAATTAAAGGCAATGTCTTTGGAGATAAAATTTCTACCAGTTGTATATATAAATATCTAGGACAAAACTCTTTTGTTTCCCTTCTATCTCTCTGTCTGAAGAAAGTGCTTTGAAGCCGGAACATTTCTCTTGGATATAATCTCTTTGAAATGGAATATTTGAAATCTTGCATTACTCTTCATCGGAGATAAAAATGGTCATAGCCCTATGCAAACAATTTCATTACACAGAAGTTATCCAATCAGATAAGGAGATACTTTCTCAATGTCAGTGCTTTTGATGTCGATTTCAGGTGTGTAACGGATCTACAGATCGGGCTGCCTATCGGTTTCATTCATATTTTGTTACACTATTATTTGGCTATTTAAAGAAAACTTGAGTTATGTTAATTGTGAATACCAAGCACCATTATTCTGTTCATGGGAGTTATGTGTTTGTTGAATTTTTTACATTTTGGGATATTTTCATTGATTAATTTTACATTTCATTTACGGTTTAGAATTGAATTGTGGCTCTTTAAAGGGGGTTGGGGGTATTATAAAGTAAGAATAGGGTATTGCAAGAAATGTTTTCTTCATTTCTGTGAAAAAATGAAGTTTAATACCTTGGAGTAATACAGAGTACAGTTGTATACATACAGATCTTAGTGTCAAATTGTTCATCTGTTTTTCTCAATAATTTTTGGATCCATTATTTTAGCTGCAAGTCCTAAAAGTCTGGTGATGTTATGACAATGTTATAATCTGCAAATTGTTCTTTCATGCAAATTACAGTTAATGTCTTTGGCATCTAGATGCATTAGTTAATTGATTTTCATTCAAGCGACTGTCACCTAGGTGTTTCGCACCATATGCTAGGTGGGATCATTTTAAAAAAAAAAAAAAATTATGTTTACATTGTCCGACTATGACGTCTCGAATGTCTTTGAAACGGGAATGCTTTTTAATCATTTATAACGTCAGGTGAAATATAATGCTGACGGTTGTTTGGAAGGTTTAAAGTATTAAAACGGGAGTGATCCAAATGTGTTTCCTCATTATTATTCTCTGATGGGGCAATCTGATCTCTCAGTGTCCTGTTTGCAATTTTGACATTTCAGATTAGATGTGGAGGGGAAATTGGATTGTGAACATTTTTTGTATGTGTGATATATTAGTTTTTTAGTTTTTGAGGATTTGAGGGGTGTGAGACTAAATTTTAACCTCCATAATATAATGACTGTGAAAGTCATGCTAACAACCAAAGTTAGATTTTATTGTTGATTCGTTCGCCTATTTTTAGGCTGTCTGGTAATATTTTGATAAAGAATTTTTCCATTAAGTGTTACTTCTGGCCCTATTAAAACCAAAATATTCAGTTTTGGATAAAGTGGATAATTTCTTATTAAAACATATACCAGCTCTGAAGGCGAAATGTCGAGCAGATATTTATCTTATTTATGCATATATACCTGGTATCTGTTGGTTAAGCAACGTCCATGTATACATCGATGGATAGTTACGGTAATTGAGTGGAAATAATTCTTTATATCCAGTTACAAAGATAGTGTACTTAACTTTCCTCATTGCAAGCATGTTGCACTGTATAGGTACTCTTAATTAAAAGATAAAGTTTAAAAAAAACCCAAGGAAAAACAGAACAGATTTGCCCTTCCTTTTGGTAAAACATCACAGATCATTAGTGTTTCTACTGCATCCATCATGACGAGGTGTGTTGATTACCCAGAAAATGAGGTCATCCATCAACGGAAGTTCAAAGGATTTAAGGATAGATCGATGTGAGTTTATTTTTTTCAAGAGGACGATGGAGTACCGAGTGTCTGATCTTCTGTTTAGTCTGGAGCGAACAGATGCAGTGTATGGGGTGGCTGTGTTGTTTTGTTGTTTGTTTTAGATCATGAGACTTGTTTAACATCAAATGCTTTATTCCCCCCCCCTAACATTCCTTGAATATAATGGTAATGACGAAAAGAGTTTAAAAAAAAATTGTTTTCAAATTTGTTCTCTTTTTTTTTTTTTTTTTTTTGCCAGACTCTCTAAATATCTTGGCTGAATTGAACAAAACAAAAAAATTTTTTTTATCGCATGTCTGAAATATTGTGTGGAAGAATTTTTGGTTGATGTCCAATGCTGGGATGTTTTGAAAGGAGTATGTGTAATTATAGCATAAAAAACCCTAAACCTGTGTCTGTGTTTTCAGTACTGAGCCGCCAAACTGTCACTCTGTGTTAGGGATATTTTTCATCACTGTTGAGTTTTCTGTCAGTGTGTGGGGGTCACTCAGGTACTCTGATGGAATACACAGAATTCCAGGCCAGCTAGAACAAGTACAGGGGAGATGTTTTTAAGTACATTCTCTTGTTAGTGGGGTCGGTAAATTAGTGACTCACCATCAGCAGTAGACAGTGACCAGTTAAAATGACTATTGCCAATAGCGGACTTTTAAGTAGGTAGACTGCATTAGCATATTTTTGAAAAGGGATTTTTTTGCCATCTCAGTAATGGTCTTTTGCTCAAGGGTAAAATGGTAAATATGAGAGAGAGAGAGAGAGAGAGAGAGAGAGAGAGAGAGAGAGAGAGAGAGAGAGAGATGGGGTTATTATTGGGTTTCTCTTTTGAAAGATCTAGAATCTAAACTCATAAATAAACCCAATTAGATCAGTGGCCAGTTATTGACAAAAAGTCAGCCTTTGCTCTGGAGAAGAGAGAACTTGGACAAGACAGAGAGAAATATTGCCCAATTAGAGCTCCGTCTGACAGAAGCTACAAAGATTTATTTCAGGATGGATTACACTCTGCTTCCCAAATATTATACCATTAGTGGCTCATCTCAATCTTATTCATCAGGGGGAAAAACCGGAGGAATTACCTAATATTGATGATCAGGAACATGTCTGCAAAACATAAATCTTGAACAAACAGAATGACAGTAATGCAGTAATGCTTTAAAATGTGCATTTCGGTTGACAGCCATGATGTAGGGTCTTGTTTTACCCAAGTCTGTAATTACATACGTTGGAAAACTCCAATTAGTGGGGTTTCTCATTTGTTTTCAAGATCTAGGGGTGAGGTAATTCTTGCCTGCTCGGTCCTTAATTGCTGTGACAATCACAAGAGTCGGCTTTAGTTCTCAGGGACACAGCTGCCCAGATATTAATCCTTTCCAGAAGAAAAAATCCCCACTGCTGAATTACAGAGGCAGAGATGAGGGAAATTTCATAGTCTGGCCATTTTTATTACAAGAATAAAAAGGGAGGGGTAAAAAAAACCCACAGAGTAGATCAAAAGGCACGGGTTATTGTCAGTTCTGTAAGCAAGGCAATTTCCAATCTGAAAAGTTTATTTCGATATTTTCAAAGAGTGGATTAAAAGGGACGATTTCTTCCAGTGAACAACTCATTGGTTGGGAAGAAAGACTTGTATCAATATTAATCAAATTGATGAGAGGAAGGCTGTTGCTTACAGTTGACTGCAAATTCTCATATGAATTCCAGAGCATGGAAGAGAGAATAGAGAGAGAAAGGAATAAAAGAATTGCTCTAATGAAACATCAAATGACTCCATTTTTCTTTCTTGCTTTGATATTACCAGGTGATAGTTACAGCGATATGATTTTATGGCTTGCACACACTTGAGAGTATTCTTCATGCATAATGAAGGCAGAAGCAAAAAAATATTCACATTATGTATGCAGTTTATGACAAATCGGTTGTTATTTGTACAAATGTAACAATTGTTTTTCTGGTAGATCAGAAGATCCAAGGGCAGAATAATTATTGGAGGAGGAACACAATAAATGTTATAATACAGCTCATGCTAAGTGAGCCACAGGGGAATCTTATTATTGTCTTGCAGGCATCATTAAGTTAATAAAATATAACTTGCAAAGTGTAAGATTAGCATTAAGTTATGTTGATAGGGCAACTGGAACATGGCAACTGGAACACGGAACGTGACAACCGGAACATTGAACATGACAAACGGAACATGCATCACAAAACAATATATTGAAATAAATGTTAATGGATTGGTAATACGGGTACATCAGGATATATTTATTCTAGAGCTAATTGCAAGTCTTCATTTTGTCATGAAAAACTTGAATTCTGAGATCAAAGGTTTGTATATATATTAGTATACCGGGTATATATTTGCATACATATATGTATGTCAGATCTGAAGTGGAGGGTTTTCATCCAAATTTAATGGTTAATTGATTGTTGCACAAAAAGTGTTTAGATTTGTGACATATCTTATTGTTTCTTCCCACAATTTTATGGAATGAGGTGTAGACAAATGACACAGTATTCAAAAAACTTATCATTTTCATGGGAATTTTATTTGTGATAGATTGCAATTTTGTTTGAGTTTGTAGAAGATCAGGGAAAAGAAATTTATGTAGTACAGTAATACACAGTATAAACAAGGAATGACTAATATATCTGAAACTTCTTTCAGATCTGTGTGCTGCTTGCTGCATGAAAGCAGCTTCATTTTCTGCATTTCTGACCTTTTTGACTCTTGCTGTAAACAGTTCTGGGGGTGTGGACATATAAATGGTACATACATTGCCTGTCTTCTGATGAGCCAAGACCTCACACAGGGAACTTGTAAGAAACTATGTCCCTTTATCTGCAGAGTGATGGGCCTTGTCCAATTGATAAGTTATGAGAGTGGGTGTTGGATCTTAAGGGAAAGTTTTTTGGCGTACATCTTGTGGAGTTCCATTTTGTACTTTTATTTCGTTTACAAATTTTAAACAGGCTGAATCTGAATGCAAAAAAGAATTATCACTCATTTACAGCATTTTTTTTTTAAGGGTAAATTTTTTTTTATTAATAAAGGTGGTGCTAAAAAAGCAGGGTTCTAAATGAGTTCACACAAGTGACCGTTTTTTAACCTTTTGAAAAGCTTTGTTTATATAGACATGTATGGGGCAGTTCAAAGAAAAGACGGTAGATATTAATCTTTAATTTGTCCTTTAAAGCCTTGCAAGGGACCTCTCTATTTTTCTGGCCGAGATCAATGGAAACCTTATCTGGGAATATTATGATAGGACAGGCTGTGTTATTACCATGTAATAGTTAAATCTCTTTGTAATCAGAGTGTTCAAAGTAAAAACAGGCTTTATGGAATATTAATTGAGGAATATTGGGGACAATTATCTAATCCATCAGAAATTCATTACGCTATTGTCCTGCGATAAAGTCAGCCCATGGCTGCAACCTCTATGGTTGAGGCTGACTATCAAGAGTTATAAAAGGTCGACTGGCAGAAATCAAAATGGCGAAATCAATCACAGATGACTGATCAAAGGAGACCGATCTTTATTTATCTGACCAGTAATGGGTCAGGACTTAATCCAGTGCCGGGACGAGATCCTACGGGATTGGGCTAAAGGAGAGATTGGTGTTGCGGTCTGAGTGAACTGAGCAGTCCCATTACTACTTGCAGAAATAGGGATTTATATTTCTTCTAATGATGAAAAACTACATTTCCTGTTGGCATTAAAGACCTGCCCTTGCTTATATTCTTAGATGAATGATTAATCACATATTTTTTTTTGTAAGTCTGAGTTTTTAGATTACGGTATTCATTAGAAGAAATCTCTATTGCGGTGAAGTAAATACATGTATTAAGGAAATACTTGACCAAATATTTTCAGGTTTTTAATTGAGAGATGATCCAAATATTCAGGGGGTTTTTTTTGGTATGAGAAGAAGAAGAAAAATTTCTTTGGCAACTGATTAAGAGGCTTTTTCATGGTGTCTGATAAAAAAAAGCTTAATATGTGGTCCATTAAATGAGTGTTTTGTTGGGTTGTATGACAACTCTTGCATTTCAGATAAAGATCAAAACTTCACTTCTATTCAGATGATAAATGGTTGCTTGATTTTGTATCATTACACAAATTTAACTTTTGGCATTGAATTGCCTAAATGTCTTTTTGAATACCACTCTTTTTGTATGATATGTATGTTCACTTACTCTTGATTTATTGTGACACGCGAAAATCAATGACAAAAAAATTAAAATGTATATTTTCTCATTTTTTTTATTACAGTCAGCTTGAATTGCATGCATTGATAACCATCAAGCTATCAACCATTTTGACAAAATTGTATAATTATTAGAAAAGCTTCAAAGGTTAAAAGTAAAGTATGGAAAGTGAGTATGAAGATTGGGAGGAGGGATAGTTTTCTGCTTTGATTCTGAATTTGATAGTAATACAAAGGCTAGAAAAGGTTTTCCTTGCTATTTCAGTTAACAGCTGAATTGATTAATGTTTAATAATAAAAGGTCTTGAAAAAGTTTTTTCTTACTTTTTAGTTAAAACTTTAATTGAGTTTTCAAATAGTTAAAATAAGAATATGTGAAAAAACAACCAACCAGAAATTTAAAGTTAACATGTGTTTACTTATTTTTATAAAGTTAATGCATACAAGTGCACTTTTTGTATGTACAGAATACATTACAAAAATATTAACCTGATGTTTGGAGAAAACGAACAGTTATACATGTATCACTTGGATCAAAGAACATGGGTTATGAATCATTTTTCATGACACAAACTTTCTATTATGAATTATTTAATGGAGCAAATAAGCAATTAGGCAAATATTGATGCTTGGACCAGCGAGAACAAGAGGATTGAGAAATGGTTGAATGGCACTTGGGATTGGAGGAAGAGAAAGCGCTGTAAACATGAAATACAGTCATTAAGATAAACCTGCTATTGTCAATAACACATTCATTTATACCCAAAGATGTCAGAATTTTTATCTATATCTAGCAATGTGAGTTATTCCATATGCTGTTTTTTAGCGATATTGATCGTTTTAAATGGGGGCAGAAATGATTTGATGACCGGCCAGTGTTTGAAGCTGTTTCTTTGATCAGTTGTTTATTGTCAGGTCTCGTAGCGAAAAATCGGCATAGCTCAATGTTGCCATCTACTGAAGATATAGTCTGCTGTTGGCCAAGGATTTTTTTTTTAATACAGAGATACAGAGGTATATATCTGATAATTGTTTTTTATGAAATAAATAATATTTGAAGCAAGGCAGACTGTACAGAGAGGGCTCTCTTTGATCTTCGGCTGGGGATTAGCGCACTGGCTGCGAACTCTCAGGATTTCAGAATTCAAAGAATCTTTGCAAGGCATCTGCAGGCCATAGAAGCTGTCAGTGTTTTATGCTTTAAAACCATATTTTGTGAGTTTAGCACCATGTTTTCATCAACTTGTTTGCCATGCTTTTTGGTTGATCAGAATAGTCTGTCAAATTCTCTTCTTTTTATTTTTGTCAGAATATGTGACATTTTATCGAAAAAATATTACAGATTGAGTATCATTTATTAGGACCTGAAAGTATAATGCTTCTAAATTAGAAGAATTTAAGGCTTGAATACATTTTTCTACAGCTAAATATGTCATTTTCTTTAGAAATTATTAACGTCATGAACTTTATTGGCAAAATTTAAAAAATTTAAAAGGTAGGTATAAAAAGGGAGATGGTAGTTGGGGTTATGATGAAATTGAATTCTCTCATTTTTTTGACAATAAACAATTATAAATGAAAAACAGTCAAACTTCGTTATCTCAATCTAGATGGGACTGTTTAAAAACGTTGAGATATCCGAGTATTCCAGATATCGTAGGTTAAATATTTACAAAAATTAGTACATGTAGTTGGGACTTAAAAATCACTTCGACATATCCATTGTATTCGAGAGTTCAGTTTTTGAGATATCGAAGTTCAACTGTACTTAATTGACTGGTCAGCTATATATAGTACGTAACTATAAATACATAAAGTTTTTAATAGAAAATAAGTTTTTCAGATAATCTCTGAAGGTTTAGAGTCTTTCCTTAAATATAATGTTATCGTTTGGACTGTCTTGATCAAGATACGGTAACTGAATTAGGAAACTTTTCTATGTGGAAGAAATATGAAATGGTCAAACAGTCTTCCATTTACAATGTTAACGGCTACATCTGCTGAAGAAGTGTGTGTTCTGTTAAAAAAAACCACCCATTTACCTTCTTTTGTTTTCGACACCTGCATTGAATTTATCCCCACAGGTGCAGTCAAAACTTTGCAATCATTTACTGACTGGAATGATCAAGTTGTAATGAAAAAGCTTGTTTGCAATTCAAAACGTGTCCTTAAATTTCCTTCTCAATACAGTGGATGTAATTCTCAGGCCAATTTAATTGAACTAATTTGTTTTTACTATTTTGAATGATATTTTAAGGCCATCCTTAAAAAGTTGTTTGTTTGGAATTGCCGCCTTGAAGTTTCTAGACCCAGGAGGGAGAGAGGGAATATATTTTTCAAACTTGAAGTTTAACTAATTAAAAATTGGTAAAAAATAAAAAATCTCCATATTAAGAAAAAGTTCTTAATTGTTTGCTAATAAAATTTTATCGGCAGGGTTATTTAAATGAGGCCGGAGGCAATACCAAACAAACAATTTTATTTTAGCCTTACCCATTTTTGGAAGGAAAAAATAGAATAAGTCTATATTAAAGACAGTCTATATTAAAGACATCACAATTTATTAAAGTGTTTAAGTATGAAAACCTCTTCACCTGAGAAGGTTCTTTTAATTAAAATTATGAATGAAATCAAGAATTAAGATTGTCTAATGATCTCTTCAGCTGTCAATCTGTACTTATAACTTTCGGTAAATTCAGGTTGACATGGCGTAGACATATTTGGTTGATTTGAAGGAGTGTCAACCTAAATTTTCTTAAAGAGCTAAACGTCTGCAGCTATTCTCTATGAGAAAAATTGAGAGATTTTTTGTATCCATCCATACAGACTGATAAGTATAAAACTCAGAGATAGAGGCTTTTCTTTAATTTGATCCAATTTCCTTAAATATTGAATTTTGCATGCAGTGATGCAGTGAAATTACTGCATCCAAACTCTTTTGAGAGTCAACTTAAGTAGAGAGATGTAAAGAATATTAATGGTAAGATTTTTAGTCTTTTGAAATGCCTCATCATCATTTTAAGAGATACAAAAGATTAATTTGTGGGAGTTACTGCATGAAAGAGTTTTATTATCAGCATGAAAGAAATTGCTAATTCCCATGTAATAATACATTTCTAACGATGAAGTTTATAAAAAATAGAAATGTTATAAAACAGAACGACTGCTGAAGATAATGAGGACAATTTTTGTTTTGTTTTCAAAGACAAATCATTTCAGCGGCATTAAATTAATTTTGAGGATTGGGCGTTTCAGAAAACCATGAAACATTTTTGTTTGTTTGAACTGCGACAGGCTTTAAATACCTACACAGTTGATTAATTATTTATGATATGCTTTGGTGGTTCATTTCTTTTAGAGTGCTGTTAGTATTTGCAGTGTCTTCTTTTTTTATTAAGGCTCTTGGATGAACAGCCTCTCTGATTCGTTGCTCTTGCATTGGATATGTTATGTTAAATCAAACAAACCAACACTTTTATGTCAGAAGTTGTTTAATCCTTAAAGCAGAATAATAAATCTATAGGTCTATCTGTATCTGCATTAAATATTGAAGTTGTTGAGCTTTTTGAAAAAACAGAAAAGTTCTAAAATCAAATACTTTTCGAATGGAAACAGTATATATCAGTTCGTAATTTAATGTTTTCATTTTTAATTCATGTCCTAGGGGGACTAGTTGTTTCACAGAGTTATTTTTGTTGTTTACCGTGTAAAATTACTTCAATGATCGTAAAACTCATTAAAGATCGAATGAACGGATTAACGATTCTGCTAAAAAAAAAATTCCCTTAAAACTTATGTTACATGTCATCTCTTCACTGCCTGATGTTCTGTGATAATTACCGGTATAAAAAAAACTTTAACAAAAAAATTAAGGCATGAAAATAACCATTTATGTTTTATTCAGAAAAGAAAATCTGTGAACTCCGAAACCTCTCATTAGATGATTACATAACATTTTTTCATTAGACATAATATAATAACTTTCAAATGCATAATATCGTGCATAACATTTGTTTATATACGTTGTAATTGCAAACCCTAATGGAGGGTATATTATTTTGATTTTCTTGCTTTTATAATTAAACGATTTGTTTCAATTTCTGATGTCGATCAATGTACTCTGATTACTTACATCCAAACAAACAAATTGGTTGCAAAGAATAGAAATTAGACCACATCTCTTTACATTTGTGCAGCTTAGTTTGTTTTCACTTACTTGGGAACTATAAACTTGTGATGTCAATCAGTCTTTTGAACAAACAATCTGATTTCCTTTTCGTTTCAAATGATAGATTAATTGATTAGAGAATCACGTTTTTTGTTGGGTTTTTTTAAAAGATGAAATGAGTTTTAAAAAAAACCAGTGCCAAGGATTTATATAGTGATGTTATTTAAAGTTTGATAACCAAAAACTATCAGATTAAGCTTGATTTCCTTTTGAATCAGAATGTAAAGTGATTTTTTTTTTGTCGGTTCTTTTATTGATATAAATATTGCAATATTGTAAATGTAATGCATCAAGTTGTACTTAAGCTTGAAATGTAAATCCGGCTGACATCAAAAGGCAGCGTTCTGGTGTGCATCTTGATTTTCGATTGATGTGTATCAACTTTTTTTTGTGTTGAGGAAGTGCTTTACATTAAAATATTTTCCGAGATAAGATCTGCCATTAAACACAGGGGGAAGGGGGAGGGGAGAGGATGTATCAATTGATATGTAATATTAACTCTTACTAAAATCTAAAATGAGTCATTTCTTACAGTATATGTACAAAGTATATCATTTCTTACAGTATATGTACAAAGTATATATATGTATTAATTTTAATATTTGAAATAAATTGATTGACTTTCAATTAACGGTAAGTAAACTGACAGTTCTCTTTTATAATTGAGATGATATATCTTGTGATCAATAGCATACAGTGTTCTGGATCTATTTGACACTAGTATCTAGAGACTGCAAGGGTCCCTGGAATTTAACGCACTGAATCCTTTGTTACCTACGACACAGTTATTAAACTCGTGTGGTCAAGGCCTTCATTGCAGACGTAACATCTACTGCAAGCAAAAAGAGTTACTCAATGTTTTAATTGGGAATATCACAGTTATAAATCAGCTTAGTTTAATGAGGCTCTTTGACGACTAAAGAGGTTGTGCACGTGGCTGTTCTGTTGTATATTTCTATTTCCAAACTAAGAAGAGTTAAATGACATGGAATTAAACTAGAAATTAAATTAGAAATTGAATGCAATGCCAGTACTTTTGACTCGCCAAGATACTGGAACTGGTACTGGAATGGTTCTTGACTGACCAGAGCCACCTTCATGACATGTAATTGTGAATTTTTAAGATATCAAATGTGATATTACATTGTACAATGTATTAGTTTTAAGAATTTTGTGAATCATATGGGAAGCATAATTTCTCAATTATTTCTGTTGTCACAAGCTGCTGTGTTGTGCTCTTAATGTTTAAAGTTGGAAAAAGAAAATGTTTACCCCCAACCTTCTCCTATTGTTATGATTATGTAAGAATGTTCCACAATTCCTTTGAAAAAATTTTTGGCAGACTCTGAGAGAAAGCAGGAGATAATGAATTTTCTGTTGTAATTCTTCCGTTGTTGCTTCATGCTGCTGATGATATATAGATATAAGAGGTAGAAGAATGGGGCTCATGGAAATTATGATTGAAATGTTCCAAGATCTTCATCAAAGATTGAAGTGAATTGCCTTTTATTGGGCAAACACCGTTGGAGCTAGGTGATGACAAGGCCCCCTTTGATCCCGACAATGTGGCAGACCTTCAAATAAGAGTCGTGGGTCTCATCAATAATGCATATACCAATCTGTTTGATCAGAGTATAGGGGGCACTTACAGGAAAATATGATTAGAGTGATTTCGTGCCTGTGGGGAAAACATTAAATGTCAACCGGAAAAGGGGATTTTTCAACTATAAGGGGATATGTATAAGTCTTTATAAATGACTATATTTTGAAGGGCAAGGGCTATCTACATGAGCTTGTACCGGTAGATGTAAGGGGATGATAGTTGAAAAATTACAGGGTACTGGATAATTGTATGAAAGGATGCGAGTAAGTGACACACAGGGTCAATGATTTGGATCGTCTTTGTGAGTAAGAGCTACTGGTCCATGCAAGAATGAGTCAATGGGGCTGGTTTCTCTGATTATTGCTGATACCTTCATCTCCTGGACATGATATATGATTTGATTTTGACGAGTAGACAAGCCAGCACTCAACAAATGAGTCCAGGGACCCAGGGGCTGAGATTTTCATAGCGGTAATGGCACAATTAAATGATGATCAGTGCAGATTAGTGGAAGAATGAATTGTGAATGGTGACAAATGGGGTTTTCTGGAGATGACAACGGGGAAGTTTTTATCTGCTTGGTTTGAAATTGTCATACATCAAATTTCCCTGAAGATGGCTGGGTCCATAGAAATGCAAATAAAGACATAAACCCAGCACTTGGTGTTTTGTTCTAGAAAAGGTTGAAGATGTAAATTTTTCTTTATTTCAAAATACATGCTGGAGAGGCGAATTCACAAGGGTTTAATTTTACGGTCATACCACAGAGAAGGAAACAATTTTAATGCATAATAATGAAGGGATACAAATGTACCAGGAAACTGCAACTATGTAATGAAAATGGAGTTCACGAAAGACATGGAAGGGGGGGGGGGTTAATACATAAATTATAAATAGAAACAATTTTTATCACTCATAACAGTTATGTTGTCATGTGCATTGTATATGATTTGTCATGATTCCCTTTGAGCTCAGAACAGAAATAAAATCCTTGATCTGGAGAACACCATTAATGAAATGTCATTTTCACTCACTGACAGTTAAAATGCCACACATCAGTTTTCTTTAATACAGCCATGGAGAAAATTAATAAGTAGAATGTCCCCGAAAAATGTTGACAGGCATGTTATTCATACTCAAGGCATGTGAAATCTGTCTGTCATGTCATAACAATTTTCAAAGGTGTCCTTGGGGGCCATGTTGATCATGTTGTCACAATGAAAACAAACATGGGAAAAAGGCACAACGATTATGTAAACTGCGAGTGAAGTGAAGAGAGGGATAGGGGTCCATAAATTGTTCACAGTCTTGCATGTTTTATGGACATCGTACATGCATGTTGACACTTTAATTGACTGTCTTTTATAGACAAGGGGTTGTAAAGAAAGTATGTTGAGGGCCATAACTCACCAGACCTGACAACAGGTGTGAAAAAAGTACCAACTGTCATTATAATTGCAAGTGCATGAAGAGGGTCGTTATTATTAGTATTTGTGACTGTGAAGCCTTTTTTTTTTTTGTTCTGCCTGTCCCAGTGGTCGGTTATGGGGGCATGCACTCATTGTGAATTTGTAATTACTTTACACCTCCACTTTTCAGTAAAAGGATCAGAACATCTGTTCACCTGGCTGTAAAAATTGTACACTTGTTTGTTTACCAGTGCTTTTTTTTTTAAATTGGACTAAATAATTGCTGGATTTTTTTCTTACGAACATTGGGTAAATTAAATAACTGTGGAAATTGCAAAAAGAGAGACTGAAAATCACAAAAAAAAAATTATTTACACTGTACTACAAAATGCTTTTTCCTAAATTAATGTTTGACCCAAAGTAGACTTAAAGATATTAAGTGATGTATGCGGCTAATTAATGACTTCCACCTTTCTTCTGGCGGCCAGCCCTCTATCCAAGGAAGTACTGTAGGCACCTTTTGAGACCTTCCCCTTGGTGCATAACTGCCTTTGATCTCGAGACACAGGGAGGAGAGATAGTTATTGATTCCTGTGCTCAGGCCGTGATTGGTAGACTAATTCTTTAACTCTTCTACTATCAAAGGACTGTGTAAGCTAGGGGCTGAGGTTAGCTAGTAGTCAAATTCTGCAGGCTCCAGACTGTGTGCTATTCTGTGCTTTATAAGGAATGGTATTCTTAAATTCTTTAAAGGTAAGAAAAGTTCACTTTGTTGTTTTTGTTTATATAAGGAGGCTTAATTCAGTTGCTGTCTTTAATTGTTGTGGGGGTTTAATTAATTGATACCTTTGATGTGAATAAAACAAGCAGGTTAATAATCAAAGATATACTTTGTTGTGTGTTCATTCAGTTAAAATGTCAATTAATTATAATCACAAAAGCACCAATTTAGTTTCTAATTAATGAGGAATGTAATGCTTGAAGAAAAAAAACCCCAAAACAGATTAATGAGCAGAATTCATTTTCAAATAGAGTAAAAATACCTCCCAGAACATGTGGTCTTAAATGATTGTGGATTGTGAGTGTGTGTGTGCTTGCTTTTGAGGTTAACGTTATCTATGCTTGTTAAACATCTAAAGCTGTTAGGTGTTAACATCCCTGTGCAAGCATCAAAGGCAAGGTGTTGGTAAATTGAACAAAAGGTAATAATACTCCAATCAGATTGTGTCAGCCCAGATGTCCAGGTTACATAACATCTTCACTCCAGCGAGCCTTTGATCAGGGCAGCCAGGTAGATTACCTGCACAGGTACACAAAGGTGTCTCTATCAATTGGTAAACACAGCACCTAAACAACTTGGCTGTCCGCTGTAGTCTTCATCAGAAAAGGTCAAGGAATGAGGGCACGTTCCAAACGATTATTCTCCAAGGGAGCTGCTATTGGGAGGAAGATTCTGGAATTCCACAAAGTTTTGGGAGTAAGGGAAAAATTGATGAAACACTTGCCTCTGTGGTAGCTGATTTATTTTCCTCTTTGATTCCAAACTCACATAGGGGCTTGGTGGTAATCTTTCTCTGTCTCTTAATAACTGTCTGAGAGAGCGTTCTGCCAAGCACCTCTTTTGTAAGTTCAGAGGAAGTGAAAATGAGAGGAGCAAGTTTGATCAGATGACAGTTTTTGATGATAATATTATTGGCAAACTGCAGATTCTTCTGGCTTTTCTTCTGAGAACAAACAGCTGCCATTTTAGTAGGATATGGTGGTTGTATTAATCAAGTTCTCGGAATGCTGAAGGATTGGCACAGTAAAAATAAAAACAGGAAATTTTACATGATAGTTTGGAATCAGTTTCCAGGCAGACAGAATATTCTTGAAATTTGGTTATAGATTGGGTCCGATCAGATTGCTGTGTTGTAGAACATTGTTGTGAACCATTATGAGTCACTGAGATTTCTCTCTCTAATTTGCAGGAACTGTCAGTCAGCCTGGAGAATAAAGGAGGGAACATTCCACTGCGAGGTATGATACTCATTGCTCATGACAGCAACTGCAGTCAATGTTTTTTAAACACTTGAAATTTTCAGTTCAAAACATTTTCCCCAAAATTTGGATAATGATGTGAAGGAAGGGAACTCGGAAATGTTTTTAGATTGTGGATAAATTTTCATAAAGGGAGCAAGAAACTGCTGATCCTTTACCTGGAATTAAAATTTTTTTTAGCCTTTTGCCAAAAAAAAAATATCATTTGAAATCGTTTTTTATCGGGCAATCAGACTTGATGTGGGGTGAAGGGGCTTGTTCTGAAGGGGTGATAAATGTATCTGCCATGGCACATGAAGTGAGTATTAATCATCAGCAATATTTCTATTCAGTGGAGCTTCCTCCTCAGAAGATGGATACAGAGAACCCCAAGGTTCTGGAGTTGGAGCAGGACCTGGATAAACCACAGCTTAATATTGAGGTAAGTCACAGCAGGCAAATTTTAAGAGAGTCTGATGGTCTTGGCCATTTTAGACTATATGAATCTCCTTGAAAAGAAGAGCAGTGAATAAAGATATAAGAAAATAATCAAATTTTAAAAGCTAAAATATTTGGATTTTTTTTTTACTTAATGCCAATAGTTTATATCTTATAAAAATCATATCTTAAAATTTAAGGTAGATCTGAGGGTAATTTGTTGACCACCCAGGCAATTCCTTCTGTATGTGAATATAGATTTTACTCTAGTCTACTCTGTTCAGCAAAATATTAAGTGGGCAATATGTATGCAGAAAATGAAATACAGTTTGCATCTGAGCATCGGAAGCTATTTTTAAAAAGTCATGAATATTTGATAGTGATATTGTTGATAATGATGATTAGAATTTAAAGAAAAGCTTGATAATGATCAAAGAGAGAACATTTTGTCTTTTGAATAGAAATTAGGTGAGCTGTGGAGTCGTATCCTGCTTCCAAGCATTCATTTGTAAATTGCCATTGCAAGGTTCCTTTCCGAATCGTTAAAAGTACAGAGAATAAATTTTTTCTGTTTTCGGCTAATGTAATTCACCTCTGAACGTAGTGTGAAATTAAATGAGCCATGGTCGTCAAGATATATACCCTTTTATTGTGTACGAAGTCGGTGCCAAAGTGTGCAAGAAATGATATAGGTATTGCATTTATCATTGGTGGCTTTGTAATTTAATGAGGCCTTTGATGTCACTGGAAGGCGTTATGAGTTCATATTATTAAGAACATAATATCAGTTATCTGCAGAGAAGAAAAATATTTGAAATTGATTATAGTTATATCTTTTTAATAACTATTTGGGTTTTTTGGTTGGGTTTTTTTTTTGACATTTGGAAGGGTAAATAAAAGTGCAAATGCAAAACATACATTTGAGATTTTATCACTACTTTTTGAATGAAAGGTTATTAAGTAACATTAAAAAAAATTGGGGGGGGGGGGCTGTTTTTGAGAATTTCAAATAAAACTTGCAAAGCTGTATAACTAAATGGCTACATATGAAATGACAGATGTCCCCCTTTAATGTCTTTGGTGTACCATTGTGTACCGAGCAAGCCACACATTGGGTCAGTTCCTCAAAGCCAATCATAAACTGACTTCTAAGGAAACTTGAAACACCACCGAGTGCCCCAATATGGCATTTATGTGCTAAATTTTCAAGCCAAAACAGCCTCCAAAATAACGAATAAGTATCGAGTTCCTTTGAAACATACATAAATAAGTAATAAAGGCGCAGCTAAAGTAATGGGAATAAAACTGCCATCGTTCCCCTGCCGTTAGTGTCACCACGACCGGTGTGTGTACACGGTTTGGTCATTAGTGGAAGTGAATCGCTGAGACTTTGATGTCACTATTGAGTCTCTAATATTGATGACTTGTGAGAAATAATTGTTTACAATCTGTCCCAGAGCTTGGAGAGAGCTAGGGGACCGTCCCCTGTTACCTGAGCCAGTCAGGCTGGCCATATGTGAGGCACAGCGAACAACACACCGGGCCCTTTTGTACAGGTGGTCCACAGTCACTATAGTATTTGCATTCAGTTTAAATCCCCCCCCCCCCCCACCATTCAGCTTTTTCTCTTTCTTGACTGTCACACTCCCCACTGTTTGCAGTTTCCAAGTATAATAAACTACTGTATTTGTATAGGGATACGTTGAGCAAATGCTTTGACAAATACATCTGTGTCCCAAAACATAACGTTTAAAACAAACATCTTCTTGAGTAGAAGGGAGGGGTGATGCTGATGGAATGAGATCATCTTAGATTTGTAGATGATATTTCAAAGCAGGATGTTCAATCACTCCCACTTTCCTATTGTGTCTGTGATATCCCCGGGAATTGAAATGTTAAAGGCATTGATACAAATTACTTTATTGATTGAAAATTATTGCTGATTATGAGAATAATGGAATAGAAATTGGGGGTTGAAAACCTGCATATTGTCACCGAAAAAAATCTTTTGATGTCCACCCACAATTGATGTTGCCCAAACACTGAAGGAAATATCAGACAAACGATATTTTGTTTCCCCCCATTTTTTCCAACATCCCATTTAAGTTAAGGTGGCCGATTATCATCTGAATCATAATTTTTCCTTTGGAACTGTTCCGCATGAGTTTGTAGCTTCAACAGCTGACAGCAAATTAACATACAGAGCCATTAAACAAGACTCACACAGTCCCGATCTCCAAGCTCGGAATTAATATTTCATTCATTTCGGAGGACCATGTCGGTTTTGTTAGAGAACAAATAGCACCACTTAAAGACTGGTAATTGCAGTTCATCTCCACTGGTTATAAAGCAGTTCATAAGGGCAGGCTCATTTTTTTTTAATGTGTAAATTTTACTGTTTTTTTAGCCCCCCAACTTTTAAGTGTCCATTATCCACTATCAACCAAAGTAAATGTGGATTAAGATGCATAAATATTTAACACGAGCAGCTTTTCAAAATGTTTTTGAAATCATTTATTTGTAATCTCAACCAAGTGCGCATTATGGCTCTATCGAGACCAATCTCTAAGTGAATAAAGGTTAGTTAATGCACCAGACAGAGATTTTTTGCTAATTTGATTGGGGGGGGGGGGTAGAGGGGTTAAAACTGAATGAAATTCCCCAAGGAAGTCATTAAGGACTTACATGACCAGCAGCCATAGATATCTGTCATTCCCCAATAACCTGCCATAAATTGATTATCTCCGTATGCAAGTGACTCCTGCAATTGCTTGCAGAAGACAACAGTTGCTCATTGGCTGCTACTGGCTGATTGTGCTTCTACTAGCTAGTTCAGTCTGCAGAGTCAATGTTCACAATAACACCATAACATGCACAACACTCTCGAAATTATCAGCATCTGGTGCAGAAGATTGTGTGCATGCTAACTGGAAAATCAATGGCAGTGGCGAACACTTATTCCATTTCTATTAAAGTACCTGCAGATAATGCATTTCAATTGGGGTGTTTGTTAATTGAAATTTGGGGAGGGGGAATATTATTTTAGGGAGGGGATTGCAAGATAGCTCGTGTGGGGATGATAGTGGAATTAAAGGTTAGGTTGTGGGGTTTTTTTCTAAAAAAAAACTACGGTATTTGAGTTCAAATGATGATCATTGTTTTTCCAGGAATTTGAGTGTGGTGTGCAGTTTGAAGGACTTGAGAAGAACAAGCAGGAATGGTCATTTACTCTCTACGATTTTGATGGGCATGGAAAAATTACCAGAGAGGTAAACTCAAAATAGAAATTCCTTGACAGGGTACAAGGTCGAATCTGTGACAAGTCTAAACCAATACTCAGAGAGTACACCGTTCACTTTTTTTTGAAACAATCATCCTAGTATATTTAATCCTGTGAAATCTTACTCAACAGGATACAGATGATGCAATTAAGCTGTCCTAGTGGTACCAAATGATACAATAATTACGTCACGTCACGTACAGAAATACAAACCTTTATTTACACCCTGTTTTATGATTCAAAATATCTAAGTGCTGAATTCTGTGTAATGCTTTAATTGTTATGTGTGGTACATTATTTACTACACGAATGGAAACACAAACCTTCACACTTTGTTTTTATAATTCAAATATTCGGTGTAATGCTAGAAGTGTTTAACGTGATGCAAGATGATAGAGTAAGTCATACCTTTACCGGGCAGGAGTATCCTATTCATGTGATAATATAGGTCAAATGGACAAGGAATTCAATCTAGTATCATAAGTAACTAAATTACTAACTGCATAGAATTTATGACCATATTTTTTAGAAAATCCCCTCCCCCCCCCCCCCCCAAAAAAAAAATTTTAATTGTTGATTTTTTTTTCTCTGATCTTTTTATTTGTATGCAAAAAGCCCTCTGCTTGTCAAGATAAAAAAACAAAGTATATCTTTAGTCAACAGGTGGAGAGGCATTATCTGTTTAATAGCAGCTTGTATATGTAGGGGGGAAACGGGAACAGCTGCTTCAGAGATAGAGTGACGGGTTTATTTTTCAAATAAATGTGTGAGGATTTAAGTGATCAAAGGGCAGAGCTACAATGTGTACATGTTTAAAGAATCTAATTGTTCTTTTTTTTTTTCTTTTTTTTGTTATCAAGTTACTTTTTTATTCTTTCGTTTCTTTATGCATAAAAAAATTAAATAATTTAAAAGTACATTTGATTTATTTAGAAACCGTGGCAGACCATTTTAATTACACATAGTGCAAGATATTGGACAAGGTTTTGTGATAAGCTAAGGGATAACAAAAAAAGTAAAAAACCAAATATATGTGTTTGAAGTAGCAAGTGTATGAGAGCCCTACATTCCAACTCATTGAATGGGTTTCCCAGTTATCAGCATTAAAAAAGATACTCTTTAACATAAGCACTGGTGGGATTTGTATCATATCACTTTAATAAAGCCAACCCTTGTCTCAGGAATGTATCAAAAGGGTACTTTGTATGCCTCAGTGCAAGTTCTGGGCAAATATCCATCTGTCATAACAGTGCATCATGCCGGAGAGGGAGAATGGAGAGAATGCGATAGCCGGGAATGAAAAAAACAGTTGTTTGTGCGCCCCCTTTCCTTTCTCATTGCAAGCGGTAGATCACTGAAAAATTCACCTGCTGTAGAACAGTATAAAGACAGCTAATTGACAGCAGATGAGTGAAAAGTCCAATGTCTAAAAGAAATAAAAAGAAAGAAAAATGCATACACTCTCAGGTGCTGGTGTCAAGATCTGTCCACTGTATGACAATAAATGCATTTCTCTTACGCAGAAGTCATTTTCATTATGCTCTTTTTCTTTCTCTCTATTCAGGACCTGTCAAGTTTGCTGAAAGCTCTGTACGATGCTGTAGGATCGTCGATCAAGATCCCTTCCAATGGGACCAAGACCCTCAAACTGAGGCTTACAGTGGGACAAGACAACACGCAACTGCCCGAAAACAAGTCTCCCTCCAAGGGCAAAAAGGAGAAGGTCAAGGACAGTGATAAGGTGAAGGACGTTCCAAAATCAAAAGAGTTTGCTAAACTCAACAATAACCTGACAGCCACTCATGTTCAGTTGCCTGCCAAGCAGTGCAATAGTGACTTACAAGAAAGGGTAAAAGGACAATGTCAGAACTCCTGTCAGGTCAAAGGTCATAACCCCTGCACGGCCCAGAGTCAGGATTTTCTGTGTTCAGGATCCAAGAGAATTCAGCTGACCTCCCAGGAAAGGCAGCAGCTTGTGGAACTGGTTCAGGAAAACATGGAGAGGAATCACGTGAAACAGCTCAGGTAATTATCGGTTTTTTAATGCGGATCATATCAAAGTCATTTCGGGATTTGAAAAATATATTATTCCAAACTTTTGTGGGTAATATATACACTATAATTAATGGTGACAAACTGCATTGCACCAAGAAACACACTGAAAGTTATTGAAATTGGATGTTAAAGTGTAATTGAAATGCAAACAAATTTTTGCCACTTGAGTGCTTTTACTTGGTATTCACACAGATTGCAATATAAAGTGTATGCTCGTGGGGGCAGAAGTGTTATTTTCAATCTATAAAAATATTTCTCTTTGAAAACAAGAATCATTTAATCTGCACCGTTAGAATATTGCCTCCATTGATGACAATTCAAGAAAGAGGTTTTTTTATTTAAGGGGGGAGGAGGAATATATGGACTTTTAACATGTTGGGCTCATTTGAGCAAACATGCCAAGTGTGTGTAAAAATCCTTTTATTCTTGTGATATTTCTACATCATTTTTTGAGATCACACAGAATAAATGAATAAAATTGCCATCTGAAAATGTTTCTGGGAGTAATTAAGCAGCAATGGAAGAAAGTTTTATTTGTGAGCCTCCGTTTGAAGTTCAAACATGTAATACAATCAGACTAGCTACTGAGGCAGAAAAACTCTTTGAACTGATGAGGATGCTGGAGCTCAGGATGGAGCAATATATTGTCTCCTTTTGCCAGTGATAAAAAGAACCATATTAGCCTTAATGAAAGCGAGTAAATGGGGCAATTGTTGTCATGTTTTTACAATTACTCTTGGATTTATATATCTTTCATGTGAAGTGACCAGGAAATCTGTCAAAGCATTTTCATTTTTAGACATGATAGCTTATACATGTGCCACTATGCAGAAGTATTGAGGCATTCATTATAATTTACAGTTTAGATGTTTTTATGGAAAAAAATATGTGATATAAGCCTGATAAAGTGAAAAACTACACTAGATATAAAGGAGATTTATAAAGTTGGTAAAAAAAAATTGTTAGTCTTTCTCTGTGTACATGTTCAAAATGTGTTCAGCGACAGAAACCAATGTTTGTGTAACAAGTACTCCCTATATAAGGACCTAGTTGAAGGCAATCACCTCAATATCATTTTAATTCTGTCCCTCCCCTCTTTCTTTCTCAAAAGATCTTCCTTCATCAGCTCTTCTTGGATATATTACTGGTACATTGTTACAAGTGTCTGGACGTTCCTTTGTGAAATGTTTATTTTATATAAAATCAGACTCCTGGTGAAATGGAAATTCTTCTTTGAATGTTTATTTGGTATTGAAAGATCACTCACTGTAGAGTTTAGTTGTTCACCAATCCTGCATTGATGGCTTCATTGGATTTAACTGTGATAGTGGATTCAGTTCACAACATCTCATCCAAGTTGTTAGGGGTTACTAAGCATCCTTCCCAGAACTTCTTTTCTGGTGGATGTTCTTAATCTGAGAAGATCAAAACTTGTTCTGTACTTGAAATTTACTGGTAGAACTTCCTTCAAAGGGAAGATCTGTTTAGGAAGAGAAATGAAAGAGAATAATTTTGGGTCTTCAAAGTCAAATCAAAGGTCCAGCAAACTGACATGTGCTTTATTCTACCTTTATTCATTAGGAGAAAGAGGGAGATAGAAGAAAAACTCACAGAAGTCAAGTCAATTTTCACAATGACATCCTTTTAAAGGAAAGAAATTAGGAATCTTGTGTGGATATTAGTTGGCTTCAAAGATAGTGTGTGGCTTTGTGTAAATTGAATATGATCCATCAGAGATTTGTTTTATGACTTATTCAAAGACAAAAACAAAAATTGGGAAGCTCAAAGAGCGATGAATTAAGGATTTCAAAGATCTCTCATAGCAGGAAAAAAATCTTTTACAATGAAGAGTTTTGACTTTAGTTTTACCCTGGTGTATCAAACTGGGTTTTTTTTGCTGGCTTCAAAGGAGTTTATGCATTGATAAAAGAATTGTTTGGTGTAGAAGACAATGATTTTGTTTTTATGAACACAAGACTTGTTTTAAGATACTGATTTCAAAAGGATTGGACTCTTTTCATTTTGGCTTTAGATGTTTAGAATTGTTGTTATTTTGGAAACATTTCAAAGACATTTTTTTTTAATTAAAAATTATATATTTTTTACTTGATAATTGTTGAGTGATATATGATTTTCCTAAACAAATCAGTTATTAATCTTCAAAACAACAAAGGGTGTACTGGATAGCCATATCTACTGTACCATTTTGTATGTTGTATATTGAGTGCAAAATGGTATTGGTTTTCGTGGTTAACTTTGATCAACACACCCTTATGTTTTGCAGCAGATAAACAAGAACTTGTTTTATTTCTTGCCCGAGTTATGATTACAGTTAAACTTCATTATCTTGATTTCTTGATTTTGTGGAAGTAATTTAAAAGTCCCAATCACTCTTTATTTTATTTTGACGTCAATATCTTGAACGTTTAGAAATCTTGCAGATTTTTCTCAGTGGCCTAAAGCTCGAGTTCAAGATAGTGCGATTTGACTAAGTGGTGTTTGCTTTTATAAATGTAAAACTTAAGTTATATTTTCTTCAATTCATTTTGTAGACGACATCATAGTGACTGTCGGGGAACAACGACACACGATCACACACACCACAAACGACGCCACAGGGTTCACTGTACCAACGTGGTGACATGCAACAATCAAACCAGCACGGTGACACCCGCCAACAACAACCCCAACAATCAGGAGGAACGGGCGAAAGAATGCCAGGACAGGCGCAACTACTACCTCGACCTAGCTGGGATTGAGCACAATGCCAAACCTCAGTCCTCAGCACAGAACCTCAACAACAGCGTAGGACAATCAGCACGGACCACCGCGGACCACTCGCGGTCCAAGAGTCAGGACACCAGCAAGAAATGTGATAACCTCCAGCGCGAGTCGCAGAGAATCAAACAACAGCATTTGGACAGTGTCAAGACCGAACATTTAAGGTCAAGGTCGTTTGACCCCCAGGAGGTGGAGACCAAGTCACCGAAGGGGCATCACAAGGGCTCTTCACCGCACAAGCACGGACGGTTTCGGCCAGTGAGTTTGCCCGTGCATGTGCCTGATTCAATGTCCCACCACCACCGGCGTCATCGCCACAGAGACAAAGATCACGACCTTGCAATGCAGCAGGTCGCAGAGTGGATAGAGCGTGAACATGCGTGTGATGTGGTGGATGGGGACAAAATAGTGGTTCAAAAGCATGAACACCACCACTTCCATGAACACCACCACCATCACCATTATCACCATTATTATGAGGCATGAACAAGTCACTGGAATCCATTAGCGTATTGTTATGTTAATTCTAGAGTTTAATTTAAAATCTTAATGAATTTCTTTTTTCCCTTACATTTGTTTTGACTCGATTTTTTCCCCCCTTTTTTTGTTAAACTATATGGCCTCGTGATTTGTTATGAGATTTTTTTCCCCCCGCTCTTCTTCTAATGCTCAGAGTCGGGAGAGAAAATGCCTGGCCAGTGAAATGTATGTACTTGAAATGTTTTCATGTGATAAAAACATGTCCTCTTATTGTATATAATTTTGTTAAAAATACTCAGTCTCACATCCATGGCTGTACGTTCATCAATCTTTTTTCCCTTGTAGGGAAAACTTATTTTCTCTTTGCTTTATGTTGATTCATATGCTTACATCATGAAATACCAGACTAATTTTTTTTGTTGGCATTAAAAAATGGTTTTCATATCATACATTCATAAATTATTTGATTTGTTTTTTTCCCCCTGCATATTTGTGTGTAAATAAAATGTTATTATTAGTTCTTTTAGCATTCAGTTTAATGAAAATGGCAATTGATTTTGAAATGTACAAAACCATTTTTAGTTGGCTTTTTTTTAAATTTTCAAATAAAATGTCAAATATTATAAACAATCAGATTTGTTTGCTAGAACAATATGAAGGAGGGTTAATTTTTTTGGCCCATTATCTGTGGCACATATTGAGTGTCTTTGAAAGATGAATGGCTGATATCAAGTGTGTATGTTTACGTAAATCTGATATTTTTGATTCTGCTGTATGGAGATGGCTCCTCTTTTATCTAGCTTTTTTTGTCTGGGAGAAGATAAAAGATGTACCAAAATGGGACTCGATATCTCGCAGTGAATACCTGTTTCTTTTATTTCAGCGATAAAAAAAACCCATTTACCAGGCCAACTAAATGTTATACTTTTTGGTGGTTCAAATATTTCTTTTCATTGATGCTTTTGATGAGATGTACCTTGATATCGATTAATGAATTTTGGATCTAGAACATTTTCATGTAGATAAAAAAAAAAATATTACCCCTCATAATACATCTATATAAAAGATAAAGATTAGAGCTGCATGTATTTGATGGAAACCATGCAAAGTAAGAGGCAAAAGCTGTCTGAAAATAACTGGTATTTGGGAATTCTGGCATTTGGGAGGGGGGGGGGTTGTGTTTAGACAAAGTACAGAGAATGATGTATACATTTATCTATTACTGGTGGGCATGACGTTTGAGTGACCGAATGAATGTGACCTTGAACTTGACCAGACAATGAGATTGACCTGTCCTTAACCTACCTCAGCCAATGATGTAACTCGCACACCTGTGCGTGGAAATGTACAAATATGATCTGTTAGTCATACTATTGTATACACATATAATTTGTTCGTATGTTTTTTTCGTCTGCAAAGGGCAATTTATTGAAAAGGTATTGTATGAATCTCATTGGAATATCTCCTCACCCTCGATTTTTGGTGCTGATTAAGTTGAAATTTCAGACTTCGCAGGGAAAAAACGGAAATCAACAAATATGTTTCAAGATACAGTCTCGGATACCTTTTCTGATGATACATGTACTGTACCTTTATAAGTACTAATATTTCTGAGGAAAACTTTTTGATGGAAGATGTGTGTAATTTTTTTTGTTAAGATTACAATGGTATTGTTATATATCACCCTTTTTTGTGGAAATGTTGAAATAAAATTTATGAAATCAAGTCAGGGTAATTTGTGATGATTTGGAAAGAGAGATAACTCTAATTTCCAAGTAAATATAGGCTCCCCCACTGAAAGCAATGAGATAATTTTCTCTAAATCATGAAATAAAATTATACCATATACATGTATACTAGAAAAAAATACCTATGACCAGCAACTTGCAGCCAGTTTTGATCCAAGTGTGTGAAGCTATCGAGAGGACATTTCGGTGTTCGTTTTACGTCAGGAATTGATTGATGTAAATATCTTAAAAAACATAAAAATGAGGCGCCCGACTCAATTGCTTGCCAAAACTCCCATAAAAGACTTTCTGGTTCCAGTTCAGAATTACAGTCGGCAAATCTTTCCGCCTGGTTTTCTCTTTCCTCTGAAATTGTTAGGAAAAAATCTAAGTTTATTGTTTCGTGTTGTTGTCACTTTTACGCTAAGAATAGCTCTCTGACCCAATTCACTTCCACAATAGTGATTTTTATGAAAATTTTATATGAGTTAGAGTTTTTAAAGATATATCAAAATTAATCAAAAAATAACATGAAAGTCAAATTACAATTTTCAGTAGGGACCATTACAATAATTGTGTGTGTTACTTTTATTTTTCAACTGAACATAATGGGAAAAAGCGTTCTTGTTAGAGAAAAAGTAATTTAAACAAAATTCTGCAATAGATTTTGTAACCAAATTAAATTATGATATGTATATGATGATTTTGAGTTAATATCGTTTAAAAAATGACCATGACATCGAATTTGTTTTTACGGGGGCACATGCCAAAGTGCGATGTGACGTTATTTTTCTTCAATTTTTCATGAAAAATACTGCGCAAACTCTAAAAAAAAAATATCTTGCACATTTTTTGAAAATTGGGATGAGGTTTGGCAGATTGACTGTAAAGAATCTTTATTAACCAAATAACAAAGCAGCTTACAAGCAAATACAAAACTCGCCAACAACCATCGGACATTGGGCTAAAAGGATTTGTTCTGTGAAAAAAGGATCCTGTCGATCCCCCTCCCCCCTCCACTGACATCCATGTGGCAACACATTCACGAATTCAATACCACATATGGAAACTTTCATGGAAGAAGCAAACTCCCCTCAACATTATGGAAACTTTCATGGAAGAAGCAAATCCCCTCAAATCAGTGTATAAAAAATCAGCTTCTTTAACTTTGTTGATTTCATTATATATAGTAGGGGTGCAGATTTTTGGGAGGTGGGCGCCTATTAAAAAAAAAGTTATCGCTCTTTCCGTGGAAATGGAATACTCAAAATGAGATTTTTTTTAAAAAAAATTAACGCATTTAATTATAAAGTAGTCACAACACAGTCCCTTAGTAAATCTTTTGACGACACGTTAAAATTCACGTTGCATATATGCAGCTAGAAATTAATATACCGGTACTCTGTCTAGATATCTTTCGTTTTTTCTTCTCAAATTATTTAAATAGTGTCTAAAATGTGGTTTGTTTTTAATCAGTGAGAGACACAGAAGCGTCATTGAAAATTTAAAATATATATATAGCATACATTTTTATCATGTCTTTGTACAGCTAAATACCGGTATTTATCTCTTATTTAGCTCGCTAAAGGCTAATCAACGTAACTTTTTCATAAATGTAAAATACAAGCATCAGAAGAGAATTTCACAGCAGCATGCATACATATACACTATAGTAGCAATATTTCTTAAATACAGATAATAAGAAAATTACGTTAAAACACGTATTCGAACCTTTTTTTTTTAAATGCTCACATAATTATTTTTTAGATTTACTTTATTACTTGCTCGTTTATTAGGTTACTTTACTGTTTACTTCTATTTTCCTCTGAAGAGGGCATAATACCTTGACAAGGATTTCCCAATTTTGTTTCTGACATTAGATGCTTGAGATTTTCTCCAGGGTCCGTCTCCACTGCCCCTGATTCTTGTTGAACGCCATGGTTTTTTTTTCTTGCCTGGTGGATTTGTAGCCTTGAAAGGATTTTCTTTTTTATGGTTGGTGTTACCTATATCATTGATGTCTGGGATGTTCTTCTCCATATTCTTAATATTTGCATATGCGATTTTGAATGAATAAGAATCGCCATTTTATTGATATCTATTTAATTAAGGTGATTTGTTAGTTCATTCTTCAAATTTCTAATTTTGCATAATAAAAAAAAATAGTTCTGTAAGACGTGTTTTACCGGTATCTTTTAATTTTTAATTTTTCATTTTCCTCTACATGTATAAATTAAATTTTCAGTGCAAACCAAGATGGGTTGTCCTGTTTGCTGTCCAGAATATATAATTTGTGATTGATGATTTATTCGACATGCAAAATTAGTCAGAATTAACATTTCTTACTAACATTTGGGACGATCAAAAGCAAGCCCATGTGTAAAGAAAGTTGTCTTTCTTAGCTGAGAGAGAGAGAGAGAGAGAGAGAGAGAGAGAGAGAGAGAGATAGAGAGAGAGATAGAGAGAGAAAGAGAGATTTAAGACCACCCAGCCTCCTCAAGATGGATTATTGGGGGCGGGGCAAGGAATTCATAGTATGGGGACGGAACCAAATAGTTTGTTTGACTTTTCATAAATATAAAATTTTGTCTTTATTTCTTCAAATAATAGTGCACGTTTCTAAATATGTAAGTATACAAAACAATTATTGGCATTGAATGTTAGTTTATTACTTGTTATACATGTATACTTACGCCAAAATTCTTGAATACGTGTATATACGTACTCTGTATAAACGTAGTGCATGGATGAACATTTTGTAAAATAGAAAGAGATGTTCTTGCATAATTTGCAAAAGAGAGTGTGGATTTTGTTGATATATTGGACACGCAGGAGATATAAAAATTCTTAATCTTTGTCCTTGTAAGTACGTATACAGAAAATACATTAGTTAATTAAGAAATTAATCGCTGATTATAATGACGCGTACAATTCTAATTTGCACATCTGGCACTTGAGGATGGAAATCGTCCCTCAATCAGTTTTCTAAGGAGATTTGTGATCCGAAATTTCAGTTACTAATTTCAGGTAATAAAATAACATATAAACTAAAAATAAAACCGGACCCCCTCTTACCTCAGGAAATAAGAACCCCACATGAACATGGAGGGTGGGTGGGGAAGGGGGTCGGGACGCAGAAATTCCGCGTCTGATTTGCATACAGCCGAAAACTATAATGATGAAAAAATCATAGATCATTGAAGAATTTCAATACATCTGCATATTTTGCAGCATTGCTTTTGTTTCTGGAGAGCTGTTTACCTAGGACCAATTGGTTATATTTCGCCTCGCATTGAAAATGTAGAACACAGACCAAAATGAATATATATACATTTATAAATAATTAAGCTTTCGTATTAATCAAAAGATGACATTTGGATGACATTTTGTATCATTAAGGTTAAATGCAAAAAAGTTTTCAGAAATGATAATTGAATTAACGCAGATTTAACGCTTTAATACGTTTATGTTCACTTTCCTTCCCGTTAAATTCAACCACGACAACACGCATTGTTGCGGTAAAGAACAATTTATAATTTATATCAAAGCAAAACAAAACCCATACTGATGCCACTCCCTATGTAGCTCGTAAAATTCAAGAAGTTTCCGACTTCTGTTGACAATTTTTGTATTTTCTTTGATAATTATTTACGTCATCTGGTCGTGACGTCGCAGCGCAACGGTCTAATGTACTAATTAGAGCTCCATATCAAATACACGGTCTCTGCATTCATGCTCTTGGATTCATGAACATATGAACATTAATTCACATAGGTGCAACTGTTCTTTAATTGATAAAGTTCTTCATTTGAAATAAACAAATAAAACTAAATTGATTCTCCCCTTGCAATTCTGGTTATACACCCCCCCCCCTCAAAAAAAAAAAAATAATAAAAAAGATTCATTTTAGGGCAGAAATTTTTTCCATTATTCCATTATAGCATTAAATGTATATTGCAGTTTGAAATTATGAATTGGATTTCTGCATTATATGACCTTACACATTTTAACAAGCTTGTTAACACTTTCTGAAGATAGTCTAATCACATATGAAGTCAGACCTTACAAACCAGACTACATTGTATGCATTGTATGTGAACAGGGTCTTGATGATATTGATGGACAGACAATCGTCACAGTGGACCCTTCAAACCTTCTGAGCTGAAAAGAACTATTGTTGACAGACTGACAAAATGATAGATAGAAGAGGTAATTATAGGCTCTGACCACTTCATAACCGGAGCATAAAAAAACTCTTTCTTCTATAGATGTCCATCCAACAACCTGTTTAGTATAACTGTACAAGAAATAACAATTAACAATCGCAATGGTTACCTGCACGTTTTAATCATTAAAAAATGTACAATGTACAGAAAGTCTTAACAGTGAGTTCATATGATAATGAATTAGTGAATGCAATGATTATTATATAAAATATCAAACCACATAATCTATGCAAATATAAATCCAACTCTGGTGATCCCATTGTCTCTTAAGATACATGGATGTCACAGAGTTGAAACAAATATCCCCTTCCCTCTCCAAATCTAAAACAATTAGTCAGTGAAGTTTATTTATGACCTAAAACTAAAAATATCTTTTTTATAAATAATGTTCTTGAATTAAATGAAACGAGCTAAAATATGACCCTAATGGCAATAATTTGACCCTTACTTCATAAATCCTATGTCACTTACTCAATCATGCGTATAAATGCGGGAAGTGCAGAGCATACTTAATAGCATGATTCTTCTGCATAGCGTTAGAAAAAAAAATCACCTTCTTAGTGTTTGGCACATTATTTTGCAGTTGAACACCATCTTGTTAAAACAGTATTCTGTCATATATAGATATATCATATAAAAACACAAATATTTACAGATCAAAAGAATGTAATGATGAAAAAAAAAAAAAAAAAGATGTGTAAAACTAGAATCCCAAAGAGTATATATCTCTTTTCAGATTAAACTATAAACCTTAAAAGATAAATCTTTTCTAAAAACCCCATAGAATGTTAATTTTCTTTTCCTTTCATTTTAAGATAAAAAAAAATATAATATATATATCATAAAAAAATATAATACATATATCATAAAAAAATATCATTGTCCAACATAGCATCTAGCTATAAATACTTTTTAACAATGTATGAATTTTTAACAAGTTTCAGATCATCTTATTCAAAGCATTATTCAATCATTTCAATAGCTTCATACCTGATCAGAATACAAACACCATTTGCATGGATAAGAAAAACCAGAAAAACAGCTAGAATTCAATGTTCTATCAGCTTGAATTTACACAATATTCTCTCAAGTCCGTCATTTGGAAAATTAATGTTTGCTTTCTTTTAGTAGTTAACAACATATAAAGGAATCCTACAAACTGTCCCCCAATGCATGGAAAAATACCATTAATGTATCCCAAAAAATAGTCACGCAGTTCTAAATTACTCCTCACAATCTTTCAGCTTAATTTACATATACAGTCTGTAAAATTTAAGAACAATTACAATGTGCTGTATATTTGCATATCATTTTATACCTTGATAAGGAAATTGCTTGTTCTCACAAAGCTTCTCACATTGGTTTACACTAGCTGATGTCATTAAAATTTACAAAGATGGCATTATGTATTTTTAAGTACATGCCAAAACTAAAGTGATTAAATTTTAAAGTTTGTTGCTCAAAGAAGGATAAAATCCTTTCAAAAGACAAAATTTATGTTTTAGTAAATTTCTTCATGAATAATGGTTGAAATTCTTGGAGATAACAAAGACAATAAGATGATCATCTAAATCCAATTAGGTCTTCATGAAACCTTTTCCACGGAAAGGATCGACTCTTGCCGACTGGACCGCACACAACATCATAATGAATGAACATAAGTTTTGTTTACAATATCTAAATATATACACAACAATAGATGTATGTATATACCAGTACACATTTTTGTTTTCTTAATTAAAGATTTCCAATGTTCTGGATTTTTATCTTCTACATGTACAGCAATAATTTTACTTGCTGGGGATCATTTCTGTGAAGACATTATAATCCATAAACAAGACTCCGCTTTGGACGATGACGACGTCTTGAATGGGCCTGCTGTTAACATCCACTGGCACGGCATTTATCTGCCTGACCACATCCATTCCTTCCAGAACCTTGCCAAACACGACATGCTTGTCATCCAAATGTGTTGCATTTTCATGGGCGGCCATCTGGATAAAGAACTGGGATTTGTTGGTGTTTTTACCTTGAAGTAAAGAATTAAAATATTAAAACAGTACCAATACATCATATTGCTCAGCCTCTCATATATTGGTGCCATAATGACAAAGATATCTTGCTGATTTTGTTGAAATTCTTAACAACATATGCAAGTATAATCACAAACAGTTAACGCTTGCTGTATTCCAAATGCAGAATGAAATGAATGACCTTTTATTGGGAAAAAATCTCTAAAACAATTGTGTATCTTACCAGCATTAGCCATGCTGACAAAGCCAGGGCCATAATGTTTGATGTCAAAGTTCTCATCCAAGAAAGAGTCTCCAACATAGATACTTCTTCCACCTGTACCATCTCCGTGCTCAAAGTCACCACCTATAAAACAATTTAAGATATGAAAATAAAAAAAAAAATTAAAAATACAATGAATATAATTATATAAATGACCATTCACAACTGAACAGTAAAGAAAATTGCTCCTCACTAAATGGATATTTGGATATTCAACATATTCCCAAAGAAAAGTTTCTTCAACAGCACAACAAACTTTCAATGCTCTTTACAAATACTGCAGCATATACTGTACATGTGCCAGTATTTCTCATAAACTTCTCCATTCAGTTATAATTACATTCGAATTTTGAATTGGTTCTGTCATCATGACAGATTTTTTAATCTCTTCTGCATATTTTTTTATAGGTACATGTTTACCTTGGATGATGAAATCTTTCACAACCCTATGTATTGGACTGCCCTTGTAGCCGAATCCATATTCTCCAGTTGCCAAGGCAGCGAAGTTTCTTGTAGTGATGGGCACCGTGTCTCCAAATAGACCAATGACAATACGACTTGTGTTATGAGGAGCAGGGGGGCCTTTGGCCATAGCCTTCTGCATTTGCTGGTTCTGTTGATGACTCCATGCTGGATTGTTAGCATAAGAGCCAAATCCAATGTCTAGATACACCATCTGTGTGATTGTGTCGAAGCATCTTATTTTTGCCTGAAAAAAAAAAATTGTTTTTTAAAAAGATAAAACAATTATAGCCCTTATCTTCAGAGTGGTAAGATATTGATAAAAATGATTGAGATAAGGTTGACAAAGAACTTCACACAGTCTAGCTCATATCACTTTGTGAATATATATACAGCTCTGTAACTTGACTTCTTATTTTAATTCATGGTAGTTTTGCGATTCTAAAGAATAAAATTAAGTAATTAAGGTACATTGTTATTAATAGTACTTTCCTTAAAATGAGATATTATGTCTTGTCATTAAAAATATATTTTCAATATTAATACAGTCTTACTGTACAATACAGCCTCATCATTACTGTACCAAAAATGGGTACATGATTTTGATGCAATTTTGTTTTAAATCTCTCTCTCTCTCTCTCTCTCTCTTCTTCTTTTTTTTCATTTTCTTCAGGCTTGGTGTGTTTTTAAATGTAAAGCCTCATATAAAGCTTAAATCTTATTTCTAGTATTAGACTTATCTGAGCCAAAAACTTATACAATATACACAGAGTATCTTTATATGAAATGGATGTAACTTTTTTTTATCTAAGGTAATAAATGCAGGTGTGTGACAAGTTCCACCAAATGATCTTGACAACTTACATGACAGAAACGGTTTTTGTAATTCTCGCTGTAGAAGTGTGGTTGTATAATGAAGCATTGTATTTTAATCACGTAAACCTCATGGTTTTTTTTATATAAAAGAATAACTGTTCTATTAGAACGTCCGAAATTACCTTTGAGGAGATTAAGGGAGTCCTTTTTCTAAGTAACATATAAATAAATGTATACATTTGGTATGAAACTATGAACTTGTCAGGTAAAACTGTTCAAATTGTGAATCTAAAGGATTAATATTTCACACTAATGTGTTACTTAGATGCATCTGACATTTTGACAAGTAAGTGTTTCTTTTGATCTATGGTATTCAATCAGTGAAAATGAAAACTTAATTGGAAAACACATCTGCTTAATATTCAGCAAGTTAAAACACCATGTAATTTGATTCATCATACACACCCATTTACACACAAATTACTTTGGACAAATTGACTTGTCCCAAAAACTTTTACTTAGACTGAGACATTTTAATGATAATTTCTATTGTACAATAACTCCATATTAATAATATAGTGACATATTTAAAATTAAGGTTCAAATATCATTATCAAATATAAATATCAGACTAAAGCGAAAAAATACATATATATATTTGTTTGAATGAATCTTTGGATAATGGTTTGTATTATTAATACAAGTAAAATTTAATTTTACATCTTTTTTTTCTTAAAACCCAAGATAAAGCATTTGTAAGAATGCATGAAGATACTCGATTTCCGTGTAGATAAAGATTCTTGCATCTATTTTTAACATAATTTATTAAATTTGTCACGAAGAAGTAGTACTCTTGGTCCATTTAATATACAGTCATGTTTTTCATTTATCATTGTGAAAGCTCCACGACGTAATTTTAACGTACAAGACAGACAACATTTATAAGAAATTAAAACTGTAAAACATGTTATGAAATTTAAAAAAAGATATTTGAAAAGAAACTGAAAGAAATAAGATTTGCAATAGAAAAGCGGCCTGAACACTTTTTAATTGATTTGTTAAAAAAAAAGCCATGGACACTATAATAAATTTGTTAAAAACTGCCAGGCGTTCTTACAATTTCTTTCCAGGTGCTAACGTTAGTCTAATCATGCTAATTAATAAAACAGATGGACGATTCTCTACAATTTTTTTTTAGCAGCAAAAGGACAAAATCATCTCTTTTAAAAACATCTAAATACACATAAAATTGATATACCTGAGAAAATCCACAGAAACTGAAAATCGCTACGGCAATCAAAATGTACCGCATTTTTCACTCTTTTCGTCTGCTCGAACCTCCTCTCGATTGAAATCCAAACCGTAAAGTGGTCCCAGGTACAGTAGTATTTTACGGCCCTGCTAATTAATTATTCATGATGTAAATCATGACGATATAGTTAAAACTGTGGTATTATAAATGGAAACTTTTTATTGTACATGATGTACCGCTTTTGATATAAAAAAACTTTCGAGAATTTGCATCAACATTATTTTTACGACATCAATCCTATTTTTGATTTGCAGGAAAATACGTGGCGCTCAGTACCAAGTGCAAAATTAGATCTACTGACAAGACTGCGCCACAAAGAACCCAAGAAAGAAAATGATGATGAACGTCTTGGTGGCATTCCTATTACTGAATCTCCACTATGTTATGGTAAATTTTTGTTTTTATATTACCGTCTGTAATTAAACAAATCTTGATTTATCGTCTGATTTTTCAGGCATTTTAACTCGTGTTCTGGGGCGATTAAATTAATGGGCAAAAGAAAAAAAGGGATCTTAAATATTATGTGTTGCATTGCAGGTGATTGACACATATTCTTTATTTGAAACTAAATTAAATCGTAAATTCGAAAAAAAAGAAAAAAGTATATTATAAGGAAGAAAGGGGGGGGGGTGTACCCCAAATATGGTGCTACCACTGCACACTACCCTCATTGTGATGTAATCATGGTAATAGGAACCCTTCTTTATCTTGAAGCCAATGGTTATCAACAAAACAGAAAAAGATTTTACGTCTGTTAATCCAACTTCCATCTTCGATGAAACGGTATTGCTGGCAGAAGTTTGGGGAGGAGGGGTAGCAGGCAAATTTTGAATTTATAAAGATCATGAAATTGAGTTGATGAAAAAAAAAAATGAGAAATGTTAAATTGTAGAGTTGATGCCTTTTTTGCTAGTTTGACTTTTTACCATAATAATTATTGATCCCAAAGACACGATTACAGTGCCCGTGATTATTAATACACTTAACATTTTATGCCTTTACTTTCTCCAAACTGTTGCATCAGCAGTTTTGATGCTTATCAGGGCTCATAAAAGGCATCCAAACTGTTACAGATTTCTGGTATAAATTCGATTAAAATGTTGACAGAAAAAAACCTATTTGATACTGAATAGAAATAAATCCTTTGTTTATATAAGGAAAGAGAACATTTGATGAGAAAACTTGCATTCTCAATCTTGCCCCATTTATTCCATTCTAATTTCAGTACAATGGCTGGGGGGAAAAATAATCAACATCATATTGCATGTTACCAGATTTAAAACCTGTTTTCAATTTTAATATTGTTAGATATATCCAATATGAATTTTGATTTGGATAATCACTTTTTCTGTTTATTCTGCAATCGTAGGGTGGAGATTTAACAGTTACCAAAAAAGTATTTTTTGATGTAAAAATTGGAGGGAAAGATGCAGGACGAATGGTGATTGGACTTTTCGGAGAAGCTGTACCAAAGACTGTTGAAAACTTTGCACAGCTTGCCACTGGAGCCCAAGGATATGGCTATGAAGGAAGCAAGTTCCACAGAGTCATCAAGGACTTCATGATTCAAGGTATTAACAATTACAATCAGTTTTGAATTTTTTTTTAGTTTGAAAGGAGAGTTAGGAGGAGTTTATGTAATGTTAATTAAATGTTGTCTTTTCTTTTCTTTTCTATTTTTTTTTTATGGTACAAATTGAAAATGAAGTGTAAAAAAAATATGAAATTTTGAAATATATATATATATAGGAAACTTTTATAATATTTCTCTTTATCTTTTTGAACATTTTTTTTCCTCATCTGAGATACTCTCACTAATTCTTTTGAATAAGGGGCTTGTCAATAAATCAAATCCATTTCTGTGCATATTTAAGAGTTAGCTGTGAGTACTTTCATCTGAATGATCTCATGTTTCACAAATTTCTCTCAAAAATGACCTGCATGCTTTTCTCCGGATGTTCATTGTATAGAAGTATTTCTGACATATTGAAGAATGTGAGTTATGTCTGCATTGGGTTGAATCATGCATACTTTGTAAGTCAAGTAGCTGTCTTAAGGCGACACAGTTGACATATAGAATATTCAACACTATATAATAATCATCCTTGTTAGACTCTGAAAACATGGTAAATTACTGGCTTTAAATTGAATTTTATGACACTAGATAGGAACAGTTTTATTTATACATCCATACATTTATTTTGAGCAACAAATTAGTATATTATGAAGAAAATTAATTATCAAGTTAAATGTGAAGTGCTGCTAAAATTTTAATATAAGGGGTAATAAATGTACTATTTTAAGGTATTGGGCAGGCTTTGCTGATGCTAAATACAGGTTTAGAACTGATGTAAGGCAAAAAAGATTTTGAAATTCATGTAGGAATTTTAGTTCAAGTTTTTACAGGGCATTCTAAACTTTTCTTAGATTTTGTAAATTTAATACATGTACCGGTAGTACATGTATAAACAATTATAATCCTTGATCAGAAACAACTTCCCAGAAATAGTGAGATAAAAGCCTGGATGTTTACAAAATATAGGAGCACAATAAATACAGGAATATTTTCCCAAACAAATGAGTCAACTTGATTCACAACACATTCTGTCTGGAAAAAAAAATCCATTCTCAATGGGATGACATGTCCTTTTCAAGCAAAAATAAAATATATTTTTGCAGGTGGAGACTTTGATAAAGCTGATGGATCGGGAAGCAAGAGTATCTATGGCAAATATTTCCCTGACGAGAACTTCAAGATCAACCACCATGGATCAGGATGGCTGAGCATGGCCAATGCTGGTAGGAAGACCAGCAGTTCTTCTTTTTATTAAGATTATTTAAAACAATAGAATGCAACACAAAAAAATACCGGTACACATCTTTAATTAACTATGTTTCTTGAAAAGATTTAAAAATTTTACTCTCTTTTTCCTTCAGGACCAGACACCAATGGCTCCCAGTTCTTTATTACTTGCATCAAAACCCCCTGGTTGGATGGTAAACATACTGTCTTTGGCAAGGTTCTGGAAGGAATGAAAGTAGTGCGCATTATAGAGGCCATGTCTACAGATGCCATGGATCATCCCACTGAGGATATCGTAATTGCGAAAAGTGGAGAATTGCCCGTAGACAGTCCGTTTGATGCTACCCCCACTGATGCTGTCGAGTAAATTATGAACTGCCTTGTTAGCTAGTTGAAAAATGTTTTTAAAAAATATGTTCATTGCATCCTGTGCCAGTATTGGTTCATGTATAGTTTATGCAAATTTCAGTGAGATTTATTAGTGATTTTTTCAGTTCAATGTTACCAAATTTACCTTAATATGTAGACTACTGTGACCATGAAATAACTGGTAGGAGTTTAGAATTTAGATTGGAAACCAACCAAAATAATGATATTATCAAATAAATATATTTTTGATAAAGTATAGATGTGAAATACTGTACATGTACTTGAAACAAATTGTATACATATCAGTATTACATGTATGATGACACCATGATGATTTCAACCCTATGCAATTTATATCTGTCATTCAAATATACCCACCAGATGTTTTTTTTTTTTTTTTTTTTTAAGGGAGGGGAAGGTTTGGGGGGTTTTGGTGTTTGTTTGTTTTTTTTTAGAAGAGGGTTATTTTTTTTTTTCAAGGTGGATAACCTTGTTGAAAACATTCTTGCCAAATATATACATTCTCAGGTGCGAGTCTGAGTGTGCGTGTATTACACAATGTGCCTAGAATAATACTTGTATATTAAGTTCAAGGAGGAGAGAATGAGAGACATGACTTGTTACTTAAATTTACAGTGCATATTGTTAACTTTTCCTCTTTTTTTATGAAATAATTTCTATTGAAATCCATGTGCCAAATTTGTTATACATTTTATATATCAAATTTTTCTAAGGTTTATTTTGCAATTTTGTATTGAATTAAATGCTGAATCTCCAAATAAAACGAAAGATAAAACTAATTTTTTTTGGTCTTTTGCTTACTGAGCTGTTTTTTGCGTGTGCATATTTTGTGTGAACAATGGTAGCAAAGATTGCTATATATGCACTGTTTGAAACTTGATGCAGTTGGAAGAACATTAGTATAATCATTTTTTATAGTGTTGAGAAGAAAATGCATAATTACAGGGAATGATAGATGCTGACATATTGTGTAACGTAGCTTAAGGAAGGTTAGAAGCATGGGACATTCAATCAGCAGTGAACCGCTGCATAGTGATAGAATACCTGTATCTACTTGTCGTGACACTATGTGTCTGTCTGGTACAACAGGTATTATTCTTGTTATACATTCACAAAATCCTAGCTTGTGCATATGTGAACCGAAAATTGAGGAGGAAATAAAGATCCTATAAAACAAGAGGCCCATGGGCCACATCGCTCACCATAGCAACAATAGCCATAATAAAATCAGCTTTATAGAGACATATACAAAATATCTGGACAATGTAGTAGAATCGATCCTGTATAAATAGATTTTCAATTTTTTCATATTCTCGAGTTAAATATTAAGCCCCTTTTTGTAACAGGATGATATCGTATGACAAATTGAGTTTTGCAGTTCTCTAAAAGATCTTTAAAAAACATTTAAACCTACATCAAACTTTGAACCCCTTGTGGGGCACAAGAATTGTCCAGGGTCCACAGTCTAAACAATTAAGAATAAAAAATAAGTCAACATGCTTGCATTTAAGTAATATAATATATCATTTGAGTTTTTGAGAAAATAGTTTTAAAAATTTTCATATGTAAAATTGGCCCCATATGGGAAAATGATTTTGATAAACTTGAATCAACACTATCCGAGGTTGTTTTTATTAAAATAACAGCTTTTAAAGGCAAATGATTTTTAAGATTTTATTTTTTTTCTCTATATATACCTACAAATGTATGTAAAAGTTGAACACCCCCCCACCATGTGGCCCCACCCTATCCCTGGGGATCATGATGTGACAAAAAAACTTGAATCTACACTACCTGGAGATGCTTTCACACAAGTTAACAAGTTACAGCTTTTCTGGCCAAATGGTTTTTGAGAAGATTTTTAATTTTTCTCTATAAAAGTGTAAAACACGTTTATAGCGAACACGCCTATTATGAACTGACGCCTTCAGCGAAGTGAATTTCATTCCCTGTGACTTTATTACACGTTGTAAACTTGACGGATATAACAAATTACGCTTATAACGAAGTAAAATCGCCCATCCCTGGCTTTCGTTATACGCGTGTTTTAATGTGTATGTTCCTTTGTAAAAATTCGTCCCCATTGTCGCCCCACTATACCCTCAGGGATAATGATTTGAACCAACCTGAATCTACAACAACTGAGGATGCTTCTACACAAGTTTCAGCTTTTTCTGGCTAAATGGTTTTTGAGAAGAAGATTTTAAAACAAGAGGCCCGTGGGCCACATCGCTCACTTGAGCAACAATAAGCATGATAAAACCAGCTTAACAAAATATCTGAACAATGTGGCATAATACATGTAGATCCTGTATAAATAAAAATCCATTTCCCCCTGGATATTCTTATGTTTATAATCAAGTCCCTTTTCTAACAGGATGATTTTATAGTCATATCACATGTTGAGCATTGCAGTTCTCAAATGTTTACATACAGGATATAAACCTACATCAAAACTCTGAACCCCTTGTGAGACCAAAGAATCATCCAGGGGCCAAAGTCTTCACAATTTTAAAGAATCAGCAATATGTCAAAATGCTTGCATATAAGTAAAACCATATATGATAACATTTCAGTTTGGGTGAATAATTAAAATGTTTTCCTTTGTACAACTGGATCCCCAATGTGGCCCCACTCTATTCCTCAAGATTTTGATTTTAACAAATTTGAATCTACGCTATCTGAAGTTGCTTTCACTAAAGTTACAGCTTTCCTAGGCAAACGGTTCTTTAGAAGAAGATTTTAAGATTTTTCTCTAAACATTCCTATTTCAGGTGAGCTAAAAATGTCTCTATATTATCCTATGTAAAAATTCGGCCCCCTCTAGTGACCCCACCCTACCCCTGGGGATCATGATGTGAACAAACATGAATATACACTACCTGAAGATGCGTCCAGATAAGTGACAGCTTTTCTGGCCGAATAGTTTTTGAGAAGATTTTTTAGAATTTTCTCTATGTATTCCTTTGTAAAAATTCTACACCCCCCCCCATCCTCCCCGTTGTGGCCCAAAACTACCCCTGGGGATCATTTGAACAATCTTGAATCTACACCACTTGAATATTTCATACGAAAATCATGAACAATTTACATTTAAATCAGTTATTATTTAATAATAATATCACATTTTTAGGTAACGCTTAATGACAACTTTGAAAATACATGTATTCACTTGGAAACACCAAATTGTCGTAAGTAAAGAGAAGGCGTTCTGATACAATCTCTGAGTTAAGTTAAAAATCTCACCCCCTATCCCCGCGGCAATGGAGTATGGGTGAAGGTGAAAAAGGGACAGGGTCAATAAATTCTTACCAGAATCTTCTCCTTCAGCTAGTTTATGTATTTTCTTCGTGGTGTTCCATTTCAAAAAGTCAACAAAGACGAAATGATTAAATGGTATGCCATAACTTAATTGTTTTTCTGGGCACGAATTTTGTCTTTAAACCAGCGTGTCAATCAAGTAAGGAGAATTTCTAAATGCTAAAGGCCACTGGTTTTTACATGTGGATAGAAATTTGGACTGTCCAATCAATCAAATTCTGTAGATTAAGAATGTAATTGTACATTCTGGTAATATAATATACAAATTAGTTCAAATTACCAGGTACGCGTATTACACGATATGTGAGTATGCGAGACAAATGACAAACCGTGTCACGAAACACATTTACATGTATCTGATTTAGAGTTTGATTATATAGTATATTTATTCATTTCTTTTCCGCTGACAGCCTTTCGATGAATTACCATACTTAGTCTCATTACGTCACTTGCCCAGGTGTCTTCATCAATTGCTTTGTAAATACTTTAGAATGCTTGTAGAACAATCCAGTGATCACTGAAAAATTAACATAATTTTTATTTAATCATGCTTGTATATTTCATTTAACGTTTTCATAACAAGGCAATTGCATTCATGGAGTTGTGAACGCAACAGGTGGTTGTAGGGAAATAATGCACGATTGTGCAGTAGGCATGAAAACACAATTAGTAAATTGTGTTCCCGTATACGCGCAAACATTCTACCCTTTATTTTAAACAAGAGGTCCATGGGCCACATCGCTCACCTGAACAACAGTTCCTTGTAACATTCTATTTCATATGCTATTTCTATTTTAAACTTTCAACCCCTTTCTGGGGCCCCAGTATTGGTCCGGGGTTTATGGTTGGCTTTAACTACACTATTTGAGAATCCTTGCATAGTAATCTCACAAACTGTAGCATTGTAGTTCTCAAGAAGAAAATTTTAAAACATTTTCCATATATATTTCTCTGTTAAACTTTGAACCCCACTTGGGGCCTCAGTATAGGTCTGGTGGTCTTGGGGCCCCAGTATTAGTCCGAGGGTCACGATTTTACCAATTTAGAATCTACAATAGCCAATGATGCTTGCATAGTAATCTCACAAACTGTTGCACTGTAGTTCTTGAGAAGAAGATTTTTAAACCTGTTCCCTATATATTTCTATGTTAACTTTGAACTTCTTGGGCCCCAATATTAGTCTGGGGGTCACGGCTTCCACAATTTAGAAACTTTAAAATTTGAGAATGCTTGCATAGTAATCTCTCACAAATTGAAGCATTGTAGTTCTCCAGAAGAAGATTTTTAAACATGTTCCCTCGATCTTTCTATGTGAAACACTGAACCCTTCTGGGGCCCCAGTATTAGATCGCTTCTATAATTTAGAATTTTCACTATTTGAGGATTCTAGTATAGTAATCTCACAAAGTATGACATTGTAGTTCTCGAAAAGAAGATTTTTAAACATGTTTCCTATATATTTCTATGTTAAACTTTGAACCCCTCTTGATGCCCTAGTATTAGTCCGGGGGTCACGATTTTAACACTTTAGAATCTACAACTGCCAAGGATGTATGCAAAGTAATATCTCAAACTGTTGCATTGTAGTTCTTGAGAAGAAGATTTTTAAACATTTTTCTTATATATGTTAAACTTTGAACCCCGCCTGGGGCCCCAGTTTTTGCCCGGGGGTCACGATTTTTACAATTTAGAATCTTCACTATACATACAAGCTTATGTATAAATATTGGCATTTCTGGTGCAGTAGTTCTTTAGAAGAAGATTTTTAAACATTGATCCTATTTATTTCTATGTTAAACTTTGAACCCCGCCTGGAGCCCTAGATTTTGCCCGGGGGTCACGATTTTTATAATTTTGAATCTTCACTATACATACAAGCTTTTGTAAAAATATTGGCATTTCTGGTGCAGTGGTTCTTGAGAAGAAGATTTTTAAACATTTTCCCTACATATTTCTATGTTTAAGTTGTAACCCGGTCCGCCTGGGGCCCCAGTTTTGGTCCGGGAATCACGATTTTTATAATTTAGAATCTTCACTATACAAACAAGCTTTTATGTAAATATTGGCATTTCTGGTGCAGTGGTTCTTGAGAAGAATATTTTTAAACATTTTCCCAACGTATTTCTATGTTAAACTTTGAACCCTGCCTGGGGCCCCAGTTTGGTCAGGGGGTCACGAATTTTACAATTTAGAATTTTCACTATATATACAAGCTTTTGTGTAAATTTTGGCTTTTCTGGTGCAGTAGTTCTTGAGAAGAAGATTTTTTAACATTTTTCCAACGTATTTCAATGTTAAACTTTAAACCCCGCCTGGGGCCCCAGTTTTAGTCCGGGGGTCGCGATTTTTACAATTTAGAATCTTCACTATATATACAAGCTTTTATGTAAATATTGGCATTTCTGGTGCAGTGTTTCTTGAGAAGAAGATTTTTAAACATTTTTTCCAATGTATTTCCATGTTAAACTTTGAACCCCGCCTGGGGCCCCAGTTTTGGTCCGGGGGTCACGATTTTTACAATTTAGAATTTTCACTATATATACAAGCTTTTATGTAAAAATTGGCATTTCTGGTGCAGTTGTTCTTGAGAAGAAGATTTTTAAACATTTTTCCAATGTATTTCCATGTTAAACTTTGAACCCCGCCTGGGGCCCCAGTTTTGGTCCGGGGGTCACGATTTTTACAATTTAGAATCTTCACTATATATACAAGCTTTTATGTAAACATTGGCATTTCTGGTGCAGTGGTTCTAATTGAGAAGAAGATTTTTAAAGACATGCACCCTATTTTCACTTTTTCGTAATTATTTCCCCTTTAAAAAGGGTGGTGCCCTTTATTTTAACAATTTAGAATCCTCTTTTCATAAGGCTGCTTTGTACCAAGTTCGGTTAAATTTGGCCCAGTGGTTTTAGAGAAGAAGTCAAAAATGTGAAAAGTTTACAGACGGACAGACAGACGGACGGACGGACGGACGGACGACGGACAACGGGTGATCAAAAAAGCTCACTTGAACCTTCGGTTCAGGTGAGCTAAAAAGTATGGGCATTGCAAGTTTTTTTCTTTGTTTAGCGTCCACCCAAAACTCAATAACCTATCTTTCTATCAGGAAAAAATCCACAAACCTTAGAAAAAACACAAAACTTTAAAGGTTCAGCCAAATAAAATTTATTAAATATTTTGAAGTATTTTCTTCATTTTGTAACAAAAACACAAAAATAACAAAGAACCACTATGGTTTCCATTTTGAATGTTGTCATAATTAATATTTAATTTCCGATCCCAATTTAAAAAGTGATCCCGAGTCCGACATATGAAAAAGCGATCTAATTTTATAAACAACCATTGTGTTTTTTATTTATTTTTACATCTCAAAACCAATCCGTCCGCGGACGCTAAACATAGAAAAAACTTGGAATGGCCTATTTATTGATCCATAATTTCATTGATTAACTTATCTTTATAATTTACTTTTGCTTTATTTTCGTACTTTTTTTTATTGATTAGATTGTGATTGATTAGTCGACTTTTTTTTCTGTTCATTAAATTGAATATCTTAGAGATATAGGCTTTGCATGGTAGAAGGTGTTGAGCACTATGAAGCGCTGTTTCAAAGAGTTTTTGATTACCCGGTACAATATTTCGAGTATTTAATATATAAAAAAAATTGATGATATCAAAATACAACTCTTATTATGACATTTTTTTATATCAAAAATATGTTTTTGATATCAGAAATTATGTAGATTTTCGTATCAAAAAAGTGAACAACAATAAGCTACACTGATCTTTTAGTTAAGCATTGAATGCTTATTTTTGGATGTCTCGGTCCTATGACACACCAATGCGCTGCAGACAAATTGAATACCGCGCGTTAGCGCGGTATGATAATTTGTCTGCACCGCATTGGTGTGCCAAAGGACCGACGACATCCAAAAATAAGCATTCAATGCTTATACAGTCAAACTTCGTTATCTCGAACTAGATTGGACAGTTTAAAAACTTCGAGATATCCGAGGATTCGAGATATCGAGGGTAAAATACTTAAAAAAATAAGTGGTTGGTACTTGCAAATCACTTCGGCATATCTATTGTATTTGAGATATCAGTGTTCGAGATATCGAAGTTCAACTGTATTTATATTCATACTGATGTTTTTTTTGTATGAAATATATGTGTATCGTCGCTGTAAAGTCATTATATACGCTCTCAGTCAGGGATATGAAACATACATGGAACAGCTATATTAATTAACATGTTATTTAGTACGCTTCTGCAGCTAAAAATATAGTGCCAAAAACTTTGTAGAGAAAAATCTTTTTAATTAAGAAGAAGATATATAATTCATAATTATTTTTTCAAAAGTACATATCAAATTGGTTATGTAAGGTTGAACGTTTCATTTAATCTTACAAAAATAAATATACTCAAAACACGTGGTGACGTTTACATTTGTGCTCATGGCGTATGAATTAGCAAAGTGTATTTCATAGGAAATTGAACGTCGCAGATTTCCAATGCATATACACTGAATGTAAATATACATGTAATATACCTCTTAATGACTTTTCTATACTAATAGGTCCTTGACAATAAAGATTTAATCCCAACTTTTTTTAGAACACTAATGCATTTTCATTAACTCACTGACTTAATTAATAAATCATTTTTCCGTGTTCCAAATAACACTGGTTGAAACAATTCCAATCATTTTAAAGTCACCAAGTTTCTTTCCTTTTCATAAAACCATTGTTATATGAATACATATACTTTTTAAATTGAAAATAAATTCCACAAAACACCATTAAAATGTTTGAACTGTTCTGTTATATACATGTGTGTGTGTGTGTGTGTGTGTGTGTATATATATATATATATATATATATATATATATATATATATATATATATAAAATAGTTACACATTTTCATTCAACAATCAGTTAATTTTGAGTGTTTTGCTGAATGGATCTGGTAATAACTGGTTTGACTTCTGCAAGACATGACCAAATATGGTAAAGTGTCAAAAGTCAAACGTGTACTGGCTCTTCCACCAGAGCAACATACTGATCAATAACATAATTTACTTACTTACTCACAGTTTCAAGGATATGTTAATTTTTGTTTATTAATGATTCTACCAAAACAATATGTTATTAGAAATTGCATTTCAAAGAAGATTTAATTTAGTGGATTAACTTAACAACAAAACCAACAAAACTTGGTAATCAACAAATATTAATGAAATCACATGAGTAAATAATTGACAGCTCAACTGTAAATTTCAGTCAACAATCAATGAAATATCTTGTGTAGTGTGTAGTGTAAGTGAAAGAAATTCAGGAATTGAATTATTCTTCATCAGACGCAAGCAGGTTGTTACTAAGAGATTCTAGATACTTCAAAGCCGTTTGAACTGAAGTCAGGCAGTACCCTTCCTCGCCCATGATGTACCTGGAAAGGAAAAAAAAAGAAAAGTCAAAACATCATAGACATTATGTCCTATAACAGAAAGAAAGTTTGTGATGATCAATTGGGAAAAAAACCCATCTGTATACTGTATACAGGATTATTTTCGCTCCGTGTAATTTTTGCCCTTCTACACTTGTAAACAGTTTCGCCCCGTCTTGAATTCACCCAGACACAGTTTGTTTGAAGAGAGATAATTTGAGACATTGTAACTTGCCCAGTCTTAAATTTGCCTCCTGACAACAAGGGTGAAAGAGACGAAAATATAACGGGGGCGAATATTTCCCTGTATACAGTATGTGATGTTTGTGGTGCCTACCAGTATACTGTAAACATATTACATTTGGTTGTGTATTAAATTCTATTTAGATTTTTTTTGCCGGAAAGCAGCTTCCGCTAAATTAAGTACATCACTAAATGCAATGCATATACGTGTATATATATAAAAAAAAATGTGCATCCAGAAATATACTAAATCAAATCCACGCTATAAAATTGTTTGAAAACCAATTTTCACCATTAAATATATCGTTCACACCAAATATAATATGTTTACAGTAACACTGTGGTGATGACCTTGCATTGTTCTTACCCCTCGTGAATGAACTCTTCCAGTATGCTGCACTCGGACACAATCTGAGGAAGACCTGTCCTTACAATGACGTAGCTCAAGATGGGAAGTAAATCGTCCGCTCCACTGCAGATATAACAGCAAGTCAAATAACAAAGTGACGCATCAAAACTCAGTAATGATTTAAATCTTATTTGTTTAAGCTTTTACCAGTATAGTAAATTATATTGGGTCATAGAGCAATAGTAGATGAATATAACATACAATCGCATATCAAAACTATGAATTCTTTTAAAGAATAAAAATTCCTTTTTTTTTTTTTTTTTTTTAAGTTACACCATTTTTAACAAGACCATGGACTTTGGATAGCTGGGTCAAGCAGTATGCTTGTCTATTTCAAAGTAAACAAAGAACCCTATATCAGTTTTTTTTCTGTCACACAATTTACGAAAATAGGGAAAATGTTTGTGAATAACTTTTTTATTTGCATCAGACATATTTTGTGATTTAAAAAGTTTCTTATAGCAAACAATACTGGGGTATTGAATATTTTGCAAAGTGATCACGGAAATAGCGAAAATTAGATAATCGTAGAAATTACCGAATATTCGGTACATGAAACTCACATGGCTGGGACATTTTTGCCGATTGTATTGTAGTGTTCTTCCACACATCTACAGATTAGGCGGGAAGACTTCACTAATCAAAAGGATAAATTCTATATTTCAAATTACAGTTCATCAAAAAGATTACATGTAAAAGGTGCGATTTACAAAATACACAATAAAGAAATTCCAGAAATATTATTGAAACCATAGTATAGCACTCAAAGACATTTAAGGTATTATCTAAACTGGGATCATATGGATATTAAACTTTTGTTCTGCTGAGTACTTCTGTAAAACTGAAAATCGGTACCTAATCTCTCTAGTTTTCCCAGGAGAGTCACTTGAGATGAAATGGATCCAAGCTCTTCAATGGCTGGTTTGTATGGAATGTCATTTACATCTTGGTCAAGTGACTGCAACCTTAGTTTCATTTTCACTCCTAGATCTGCTGGCGAGCCGTTCATATGAACTGTCATTACATGTGCAAGCTGAATCTCTGATGATTTATTTCCAAACCTAGAAGTAACAAGTACAAATTAAGTGTGAGTTTGAAACACATGAAGAAACACAAGTAATATTTGAAGGAAAAAAACCCATCCAAATGCTTTTTTATTTGACCTTAAAGACCTGAATTCTTGAATCAGTTTTTTGTTCAGTTTCATTGTAAGGATACATCGAAACTTCAATAAATTTGAATACATTATAATTTTTTAAAATATCCATTGTACCTGTACAATGCCAACAAATACTGCCAGATAGGTTTGAAGAAAGGCTCCTCCAGCTGAGAGTAGCAGCAATCTCTCCCCTCTGGGGACCCAAACTGTTCATAGGCACAGATAAACATCTCCTGTAGCTTGTCCAAGTACAGATGAACATCTTTCGATATTCCCTTCAAGTGCCTCTTGTAGGCCTCCATCTTCAGTCTAGTGATTTGCTCAGGATCTTCCAAGGACTGAGAGGAATCACTTCTACCCTTCGAAATACTACTAGCTCTTCCAGATAAATCAAGTTCTTCACTAGAATCAGCTCTCTCTTTTAACACTGTGACATCCTGATTTCCAGTACTCTTTTCATCATCCTCATCACCTTCCTTTTCTTCATCTTCATCATCAAACAAATCATCCATATTTTCTGCATGGTATGACTCTACATCCAGTGAAACTCTCTGGGCCATCTTTAAAGTATTCTTATTGCTTTCTTCTAAATTGTGCTGTAATTTATCACCCATGTCCATGGCTTTTTCTAAGTCTTCTTTCACATCTGCACTAATTTCTTCCAATGATTTACTTTTTTCACAACTTAGTTCACTTAAAGATATCTCACTTTTGTCTTCTCTTAGTGTTACTTCCCCTGATTCTATGATTCCTTCATCTTCCTTTGGATGATCATCAGAATTCTCATCCCACTTTTCCTCGGCCAATTCGTCCTTGACCTTTGGTTTTGAAGGCCAAAGACTCTTGTCCAAAGGAACAGTGACTTTTATCAATTCCTCCATTTTGTCGGACACCAAAGGATAAATTCTTTCATAAATTTTATACTGGTAAGCCTTCAACTTTTCAGTGAGAGGATGGTCCTTGCAGCTGTCAAAATCATTAAAACAAACATTTATGTCACTCCTATTTTTTCTTTTTATTTATGAAAATACATGTACATGTATACTTTTAATTTTCACATATAAATTAATAACTCTGCATTTTAGTTTAAATTAAATGCATATCTTACCAGAGAACAGCATGCATTACTTTACTGATGACAGATGGATCACTTGGATTTTCTTCCAATTCCTTGCGCATATTTTGTAACCACTCCTGAAATGACAGTCGAAATTAATAGATATTCGTTTTCTAAAAGAGGTTCAAAGACTTTTAAAATAAATTTTTAACATACAATAAGACAGTGTTTATATGCAAGGGGAATAACTAGACTTGAAATTTACAATCATTTAAATCGATCATTCCAGTTTGGGTTATCCTGCATAAAAAAAGACATGCAGTGACAAAGAACAATTTAATAAAGGGAGGAAATTTCCAGTGCAAGATCCTGATAAAAGAACTGAACAAAACTTGACTTACTGCATCTTGTTCATAATTTAGAACTTGTTTGTATATTTCTTTGGTTTCTTTGTTGGAATATCCAAATTTTCTGTTTAGAGCAAAAATTGTCCATTAGAGTCTCACATACATGTAAGATACAGCCAAAACTGGTTCTTAACTGTAGGCAAAAATATTGGCAAATTTGAGCAAACTAGGGCTTGTGATCATTTAAAATGTATATTTCTTGAAAACTTAAAGATAAAGACTGACCATCTAATGTTTGGAATTTTTTTTTTTTTTTTTGATCAACCAAAAAAAAAAAAAAAAAAAAAAATTCCAAAAATTATAGCACTCAAACAAAACCCTCTTTACAAAATTCTTGTACCAGAACTTAAAAAAAATCACTCACTGGTTTGCCAAATCCTCAAGTCTTTGTTGTCTCTCTTTCATCTTCTTTGAGAGCTAAATATTATGTCAAGGAACTTTTATCAACTTTAAGTCAAGAATAATACTTTTGAAAGACACTTTCAAAGTTGTATTGCAAAAAAAATTAATATGTATAGTCACGGTATATTAGCATTACAAACTACAAGATATTGTACAAATTCATTGATTGTATTTTTAAGGATCCTCCACACACCCGGGAAAAGTTTTGCATACAAGCCCATGCTTCTAAAATACTTGAAGATATGGATTTTCAGTATGTGTTCGACTTGAAAATGAACACAAAAACTTTCAATTTTGGGGGAAAATCAACTTTTTAAATTTTACCGCTCTTCATAAAAAATAAAAATCCCTGCAGTATTCGAACTCGAGACCTGCGGGTTGGTAGACCGACGCTACACCCGTTGCGCCACAGAGATAGTCACCAAGTTTTGGCGATATAAACTGTTTCTGAAAGAGTTGAAATCGCCATGTTGTGACGTACTGTCATAAAAATTAGAAGTCACAGGGTGTCGAGGATCCTTAAATCTCATACAATTTTCATGTTTATTTCACGTACGAGCTGGTTTTTTAAATCTTTTAAGTACTACAAATGATCAATGCATTTGATATTCAGGATACAGCTTCTTCTTGTAGCTTTGCAATTGCCAAATTCTCTGCCATCTTTCTTTGCAATGTCAAGCTCTGCAAATAGTAAAATACAATGAAATCATAAAACATAAAACTTAATGAATGAATGAAAATGAAAAGGCTAAGTTTAAAGCTATGAACTCAATTTTTGGGCACAATACAACAACCAAAGGCACCAAAACTAATTGTGTTGAACCAATTTGTTGCCAATTTTAAACATAAACCTTGTACATGTAATCAGTAAAATATCTCTCTTTAGCAAACTGTACCAAGTCAAAGGCATTCCTTGCATTGAGTTTGGCCTGCCTGGCTTTATAAGCAGCCATCAGGAGTTGGTTTCTTTTGTAGGCTATTTCAAGTGGCCCAAGTGACTTTGTCCTATAAATAAATAAATCAATAAATAGTTATGATGTTTTAATCATACTGTATTCATGCTATTTGTAATTCAGAGTAAAATGTTTGTGTGCATGTATACATTAATACAAAAGAGCCATTATATAGTTGTCATATTGCCTCGCCTAAGACAAGAACTGTAGACTGCATGCATACTTCTAGAATTAATGTTCTGATATTGAAATAGACTTTTTTCTATTATTTTTCATAACTTAATATTGATATGAAAGCATAAAAAAATTTTCCTTGAAAAGTGAAAAAAAACATTCAAGGTAACTACCTCTGGTACATTGTCATGTCTGGTGAGTCTTGAATGGGGGGTACAGGGGCAGAGAATCGGCATCCTGGTTTGTTAGTGTCTGGGTCGGAGGCAGGAGATGTTGGTGGTCTGTAAATGGGGGTAGTAGCTGTCCCAGGTGCTGGTTTTTGGTCAGGCATGAAAGTTGTTTTTGCTTTTAAAATAATAAATCAGAATTTTCGAAACTTAAACATATATACATGTATAAACAACATTTTATAAATTAGGAGAGTAAGAGAGAGAAAGAAAGAGAAAGTGAGAGAGAGAGAGAGAGAGAGAGAGAGAGAGAGAGAGAGAGAGAGAGAGAGAGAGAAAATTTTATCAATTATGCTTTATTCAAAAGAAAAGCATCAAAATTACTATTGATTTTATTCAGAGGTTTGTTACAAATATTTTCCGGTTGACTTTCAAATTTTTCAAATGGACTACTGATCACTGAAAGATGTATTTGTATCAGGAGAGGACACTTACAGAGTGTGTTGATGACAATGAGAATCCTTTCCATGCACTGACTCCCTAGTTGGACATACTTCATGACTTCTTTGGTAATGAACACCTTGCCATCTATAGAAAAATAAAATCAAAGTACTGAGAGTATCAAATCTGTTCTTTTCTTTACTGAAATATTAAAGTTTTAAAAACGCAAAAATTTTAATCTTAAAGAAAAAGGGAAGCAATTCAAGGACACTGAAACAGGATTACCAGTAAATTAAGTAAAATGATATCACTGCAGTTTGTTAAGGAAGTGCTAGACTCGATATGAATCCTGAAATAATCACATTGTGCTTATGCTTTACTGGATTAGAAGCATGTCCATGCACCAGCTTACCTCTAGACTTGACATCTTTTATCAGAGTTGACATGATTTGGAAAACACATTCTGAATATTTCACATAGGCATCCTGTGAAGAACAACAAAGCAATTTCAATATATGTATACGCAAGTATTCTGAGAGTATTACATACTTACTAATACTTGTCCCCTACCTATACCCTTCTCTATTTAAAAAAAAAAAGGAATCTCATTTTATCTGCGAAATTTTTGTTCCTTAAAAACACCCCCTTCATTTTTTTATCATTTTATGTGCTGAATAACGAAAAATGGACATGCAACTGTATATGAATATTTGTTTTGCCTCTGACTAGAAAGTCTCGACGTCATTGGATGAAACGTGTCAAATTTCTTTAAACAGTGAGTGTCAAAATGTATATGGCAACATGGCGGACGTTACGTTATTTGAACTGATTTTTTACACAAACGTCACCACACTTTTAATTTTCAGCCCCAAAATATTTACTAGAGTCATTCCCCTTTGCCCGTGACTTAATATTACGATCCTACGATGGCATCCAAGCATCCAGATTTGTGCAGAGGACTGACAAGGAATGAAAAAAATAAGAGAATTAAGCTATCATATGAATTTAATTGTTATATTATCTTTTGTTTGTTTACATATCACTTTAGGTCCTCGACAAAATAAAGCACTTATATATAATATTACTTACCAGTATTAGGTTTGTTACTGATTATTTACAGAAATTTGTGGGGTCAGTCACCTCGCCTTCTACGGACTTAAGTCTTTACTGACCCCACAAATTTCTGTTAACAGTCAGCAACAAACCTAATAAGTAATATTGTTTTTCATGTAAAATTAGATATCAGAAATTTCCTTCACTATAAGAAAGGAAGGTCTTTGTTCCTGTGGAATGAAACTGAATAAATTAAAGGATTGTATTCCAACATTATATAATTGATCCTTTTTTAAACTTACACATCATAATTTTAGATTTGTTAAGTGTTAAAATAGAAATTGTATGCTGGCAATGCAGAAAAGTGTGTGATGTTTTAATAAACATATATGAACATCCATCACACTAAATTATTTAACACGTGAAAAACATGATTATCAGACAACCTAAATGTACTTGTGTATTGTGTACTCATTAACTTTGGACGCATTCCTCACTGCATGAGGATCCTGGCTACTTATCTGAATTGCTTATTTGGAAGCATTGGTAGTAGAAGTTGATTCGATGACCCCTTATAGTAAATAACATTCTCTACCCAGAAGTGGGAAACACAGGAGTCGTTTGGCAATATTTATTGTTACTGGTCACCATAAGTCTTGTGAATGAAATATTTTCCATGTTTTTATATAAAGGTCTTAAAAGGGAGTTTGCATTTCAAGTACATTGGTTGGGAATCAGCTTTGCCCCCCCCCCCCCAACTGGTCTCTTGCTTCCAAAGCCAGAGGTGTGACTAATATCCATAGAATTATAAGGGAAATCTGATAAAACTTTACAGATATTAACAAGATCAGTATAGTATATATTTATCTTTTGGAACTTGTACAAGTCAACAGTATTATAGCCACTTCATTTTTACACACTAAAACAAACAACTTTTAAGAGCACTTGATACTAAGTGTGCCGGTTGCATGACCTTTCAAAATTCCATGTGTTTAATTTGTCCTGATCTGCATAAATTTTTAATGGCAAGTATATAGTGTTGATATTAAATCATATTTCGCTATTTAAAGTAATGATATTTGAATCATGCTCTTTTATAGTTTAAGAGACTTTTTATAGATCTTTCCGGCATGATTACATTAAAAAGACTCCTAGACTTCTTTGTTGTGTGTTTTATAACATTTACATTAAAAAGAGCCTATAGATCAGTCTCTATATATTAGCTATAACTCATTGTTTTCTTTGCCTTCAAAAGTAGAGTTTATTTGTTAGTGACAAATCACATTGTATGATTATTCATATTGTGGTTTCATACGTATCATCTGTACTCAATACTACTCATACTCTCAAGGAGTGATGCACAGTCATGTTATACGAAAATTGAGAGAATTAAGAAAACAAAGAGTGGCTGATTGTGAAATAGATGAGAATTTGAAGCTTAATTATTAAAAAACATGATAAGGTTGAAATTCGTTAAAACTAAACACTACACCAGGCACGCTACTTTTTGGAGTATGAAAGCAATCTTGGGGTATGATTTGGACGACTGTGAAATACTTGGGAAACTATTAATAGTCTGTCAACAGCTAGAGTATACACTATTCAAATGAATGTTTATAAACATAAAAACTTTCTTCAACTATCTTGAACTGAAATTAATGTCAAAGTTTAATGTTAAACATGAAGTTTTGCACAAACACAATAAGACACAAACAAGAGAATATCAGCGTATGTACATTTAAATGGTCTGTGCTTAATAGAATTTAACATTGGATAGCCTTCTTTTATAAGAAGAAACAAGATCTGAAAAGACTATGACATAAAAATAATCATTTTTAAACGTGTTTTCATAGAAAAATGTAGTACATAATGTGTTTAATACATGTATATACATTTTATCATAATTATTCTTCTAAGACTGTAGCGATATCATTAGTGGAAAAGTTAACGTACATGTGTACTGTACATGTACATTTATCATTTAATAAAAGTGCAAGTTAGTGTACTTTTTCGTGGAACAATAATCAAGACTTTTTTAAAAATCAATAGAGATATTAAACAAATAAACTACCTCTAACTTGTTGTTGGAGTCAAGTTGAAGAGCGTCTGCGATGTTTTTCATAACAGAAGCCAAAGTCGTGTCCATGTTCATGATGCTTCAAACTCAAACTCAACTCAGCTGTCTGCTACTTCCGCTTTACGTCGATTATTTACGGAAATGTCCGATCCAGGAAAATAATACAAAAACAATTTTAAAATGATATTCAGTTTAAAAAGTTCTGGAATAAAGCTGGAATAAAATAATATATTTTTAAAAATCCATGAAAATGTTTACGGACATGCCCGAATCTGATCCACGGAAGCTTGGTATAAACATGGAGGACGAGAATTTTCTCGTTGGAGGAAAGCAGCTACATGAACTTAGAGTTGTTGATTTGAAGAAGGAATGCGACAGAAACAAACTACCCAAAAATGGAACTAAGAGAGAACTTATAGAAAGACTTAAAGCGGTGGGTATTTTATCAACACGTATTGAAATAGATTCTGATTATTTTTTTGAAAACGAAAAGGTTGTGTCCCTTTGCTGAGGAACGTTTCATTACGACAGAGCTCATGGCACAACTTTAATGGTTTGTTATCGTAAGCCAAAACATTTACATTGCAGTTATTGTTAATGCAGTTTTGAAATAACCTGTTGAACCTGCAAAGATAGTGATCTTTAAAAAAAAAATCGAGTAACTAAAATGAGTAACAAAACACTTGTTTTTAAAAAGCAGCCATTGAGAATTTTTCCATTATTTATAACAATTGTAACTTTGATAGTACATTAAACTTATGATTATAGAAGATCTTTTTACATCTTTTTAAAGATAATTTTTGTAATAATTATAATGTTTATGAAAAAAAAACATACTTATTTTCTTGAAATATGTATATTTAATACAATCTTCTTTACCTTGTAGCATTTTCAATTTGAAAAAATTCGGAATGCTGAAACAACTGGTAAATATTTTATCCCTTGTGTATTTATTATTCATTTTCAATTGATAAAACACATCAATGTTGTCAGCAGATCAACCTTCTTATTAATTACCATAATTATCCTATAGTCTGTCCCAAGATATTTATGCAGCACATTGGATCGATTTTTAATAAAAATATACATACCTGTGAAAGAAGTGCAATTTAATTCGATGAAAGGGAAATTTTCCAAGATATTCTCATTGACACATTATTATTTTTCACTCGAAAACAATCACAGGACCGAAAATAGATTTCTTACGGAGATTTATAATGGGGAATGTTTACATCTTTTCTCCTTTCGGAATCACTCGGAATATCTCGCGCAATTTTTCAACGTCATCATCCGGGCTTACTGCAATACAAAATCTCCGTAGACATCACATTTTTTAGCCGTGTATTGAAACCTGATAAGCTAACGGGGGCGTTTCAACTGAGAAATCTTGGAAATTTTTCATACTTTTGAATGAACATCGTTTAAACCCTGAGGTATTTATAAATATTGAGTAATTAAGCAAAATGTGAATCCAGGATATCTTGGGACAGAGTATAGTTTATTTTATTTACCATTATAAAAGATAAACAAAAGATAATGAACAAATACAGAGTAAACATTTTTAGGTTCATTATATAAAAATAAATTCTTTCATGCTATGTTCATGCTACCACCATTTAACTATTTTGTATACATTCATTACTTACATGTTACAAAATTGATTACATTTACTTTTGCAGATGAAGTTCCAAACCAAAAGGTAAAAATTACACATAATATTTTGTTTATTTTTTAAAAATAAAGAACTAAAGAGAATGTGAATTATTATATGGTATTTAAGTTACCAAAATTATCAATTAACTCAACATTGATGTTTATATATGTAAAAGTAGTAAGACAAAATAAAGAAATTTAGCCAGTATCTATTTATTGTAAAAGATTCAGGAAGGTGCCGCTGTAGAAAATGATTTCATCAGGCAATACCTGGCCAAACAAAGGGAGCTTATTGTGGAACAGAAGAAAAGATTTTCAGGTTTGGATATAATTTATATTAGTTGTATAATTTATAATGTGTAATGATACAATAGAATGATTTTCAGTGGACATTTCAAAATTTTGCAACTTTATAGTTTTATACTGTAGATTCATCAACGATGGTTCAACTTAGGCCATCCTTAAAAAATAATTGTTTGGAATTGCTGCCTAGGAGTCTCTAGACCCAGGAGGGAGGGAGGGAATATATTTTTATTTTTCAGACTTGAAGTTTAACTAATTAAAAATTGGTACATGTATAAAAATCTCCATATAAAAAAAAGTTCTCTATTCTTTGCTAATAAAATTTTAGCAGCAGGGGGTATCTCAATGAGGCGAGAGGCAATTCTGAACAAACAATGATTTTATTTTGGCCTTAAAATTACCAATTCTTGTAGATTTCATTGTTGGGTTGATCTACAAAATGTTATGTTCCTTGAAGTGAAATATCTAATTGCAGTCTGCATCGGACAGAAATTTTCAATTGTAGTGAAATATCTGAAGTTTTTATTGATAGGATTATTGGCCATAAATGTTTGTAGTGGTATTCAAACATAAAAATATATATATATATACAGTTACAAAATGAATGTTGTAAAGTAATCATACATTTCTCTGATCATTTTAAAAGGTTTGTTGTGCCAAAACAATTTGCAAGCTGTGATAGAATTAAGAGATAATTGAAGGATATTCAATGTATAATACATTTATCTGTTTATTTCTTTCAGAGGAGGAGAGCCAGGAATCTGGTAACTCACAGGATGAGTCAGAATCCAGCCCAACAAAGAAAAGTCCTTCAAAAAGTTTTGGTGAGCCAAGCCCCACCAAGACTCCAGCAAAACCAAGTTTTCCTGAGAGCAATAACAAAGATAAGGTAACTCAAGGAACCCCCCCCCCCCCAACAAATTTTCTGATTATGACAAGTTGCAATAAGCAATGCGAAAAGAAAGGTAGATTTATGTGAAGCAATGTTCCATATAGATCAAGATAAGTTGCTGAAATGTTTAGTACTGAAGGAGTTATTTTTATGTCTGTATAGGGAACTCCAGGAACAAGTGCAGAGGAGACAGGTGAATCATCTAGAAGTTCTCGCAGCAAGCGCTTGAGGCAAAGTTCACGGGATTCAACACAAGAGGTGTCTTCAGCAGAGGTATATGACTGTATTTCCATAGAAAAAGACGCAGACATTATTTTATTGATTTCATTTAATCTTTGTTATTGTTAATATCTTTTTTGGGGGGTGAGAGATGGAGGTGTTTTTGCCACAGATTTCTATGCCTCAAGCCAATTCTGTTTGAATCAATATGTTTGTAAATAAACACCCTGATTTTGATAAATTTTTGGTAATGATAACTTTCGTGTTGGTGCAATTTTTAAGCAAAATGTTAAATGACACTGCATCTCAAAAATTCTTTAAAATAGGAGCTGAAAAAGCAACAAGAAGCTGAGGAAAAAAGAAAAACTGAAGAAGAGGAAAAGAGAATAGCTACAGAGAAAGCTGAAAAGGAAGCTAAAGAAAAAGCTGAAAAGGAGGCTAAAGAAAAAGCAGAAAAAGAAGCAAGAGAAAAAGCTGAAAGGGAGGCAAAGGAAAAGGAGGCCAGATTAAAAGCTGAAAAAGAGGCAAAAGAAAAGGAAGCTAAAGAAAGAGAAGAAAGAAAGAAAGCAGAACGAGAAGCAAAAGAAAAAGAAAGAGAAGAGAAGAAAAAGGCTGAAAGAGAAGCAAAGGAAAAAGCTGAAAAAGAGGCAAAAGAAAAGGCTGAGAGAGAAGCAAAGGAGAAGGCTGAAAAAGAAGCAAAAAGAAAAGCAGAGAAGGAAGCTAAAGAAAAAGAAGCAAAGGAAAAAGCTGAAAGAGAGGCTAAAGAAAAAGCTGCAAAAGAGGCTAAAGAGAAGGCTGAAAAAGAGGCCAGAGAAAAAGAGCAAGCTAAAAAGAAAGCAGAAAAAGAAGCTAAATTAAAAGCAGAAAAGGAGGCTAAGGAAAAAGCAGAAAAGGATGCTAAAGAAAAAGCAGAAAAAGAAGCTAAAGAGAAAGCAGAAAAGGAGGCTAAATTAAAAGCTGAAAAAGAGGCTAAACAGAAGGCAGAAAAAGAGGCAAAACTAAAAGCTGAAAAAGAGGCTAAATTAAAAGCAGAAAAAGAAGCTAAAGAAAAAGCAGAAAAGGATGCTAAAGATAAAGCTGAAAAGGAGGCTAAACTTAAGGCTGAGAAAGAGGCAAAAGAAAAAGAAGCTAATTTGAAAGCTGAAAAAGAGGCAAAAGAAAAAGAGACTAAAGAAAAGCAAGAAAAAGAAACAACTAAAAAAGAAACTGGTACGATCAAAATGTGTTTTATTTTATAGAGATAATTACCCAGTTTTGATATGGTAATGGAAAAACTGCAATTTTTTCGAATTCAAATCCCTATTTTATGAACTCTTAATTATTGAATGAAAAATTGATATATCTTTATTGATTGTTAGATAAGAGAAAGGGAAGAAGCCGGAAGAAGTCCTCATCATCATCTTCTGATTCAGACACAGAGGAAGAGGATTCAAAGGGAAAACGTGATACTAAAAGGTCGAGGTCAGAAAAGACTTCTTCCACTCTTTTGCCAATTTAATGATTCAGATCAGTTTTGTTTTATAATATTAAATCATCATTTTTTTTGCGTGAAAGGAATTTAATATATATATTTTTTTCATTAGGTCAGCATCTTCATCTAGTTCATCTTCAAGATCATCATCCTCAGAGTCGGAGAGGTCAAGGTCACCCAAGAAGTTCCAGAGCAGGTCACGGTCCACTTCACCAGTTCAACCCGGCAGTACAGTGTCTGTGGTCAAGGTAGAGTGATTTGGCATTAGTACTACATGTGTTGGTGGATAGGAGTAGTTATGATGGTGATTTTGTGATAGTACTAAGTGGAATTGAGAAGATGTAATGTACTGTAGTTAAAAAAGGTTCCTTTGGCATCAGCGTTAATTTTATACTTAACACCTGTCATTGTCCTGAATTCTGATAAGGACTGTCAAGGTAATTTTAGAATGAGGTATGTAGAACAGCAAACCATGTCTCTTGATGTATGATATAGTTTTATAGATCCTACTACAAAATTAGGTTTGTTTTTTTTTTTTCATTGCAGAAGAAGACAGAGAAATCAACAGACGATACTCAAAGAACAGATATGTCAGATGTTCAGACTGGGTAAAGATTTTATTCTGTTTAAAGAAATTCCAGAGATTCTTTAAAATAATGAAACTGATACATGTACATGTACTAATCTCAGGTAAGTCAAACTTTCTGCGAGAATCATTTCAGATAATCATTTAGGGATCAAGTTTGTGAAGAGAAACACAGCTAAAATTTTCTGAATTGATGTTTATTTGAAGTAAAAAAAATCTCTACAAAAAGGTGATGTGGTTGATCATTCAGTACATGTAATGTTCAGCCAACAGGACAAATGATACAGGCATTGTGGGTTCAAATAATGCTCCAACGACATGCTGAATCGCAACTTGGGATCACAGTAATGCATTATTGCATACATGTTGTACACAACAATTTAGCATGACATTAGCACAGTTTTTTTTATTTCATTGCTTAGTAACCTTAATTTTAAATCAGCATCATACACGTATGTTTTCGTTTCTTGTTCAAAATGTTTTTTTAAAAAGAAAAAGAAAAACCCCAAAAATTTAAGCAAAATAGCAATAGTGTAAACCAACTATTGTGTGAGATTCATTACTACATTCTTGTCGCTATTATTTCTAAACACAAACTTCATGTTTCCTGTCTTATAACAGTCTTCACAAAAAAACCCTTCAATCTAACAGGCCAATGTCAAAATATACTGCACCTCAACAAATTTTCTTGCCCCCATATATCCATACTAAAAGTTCATGGGGCCTCAATTATGCATAATTAATGCATGATTACAAATTGTTTTAGGCATTTGACTTTTAAAATATATATGTACAAACCCATCTGACTTCTCAATTTTTGAATTTCACTGACCCACCCCTCCACCAAGTTCACTGGCTGTGGTCTTTGGACCACTGAGTTTTTGTGATTACTGTTTAATATAAATGTTTAAGACTGTATTTATACACTCAGTCACAGAAGGCAGTTGCAAATAAAAGTCTGCTTTTCAATATTACTCTTATGGGATTTGCCTTGATAAAGAGACCCCGAGAGCCAGAGATCATTTTGGAATTCCCTTGAGAAGTCATGATTGACAATAGTGCAGATTGTCTGATTACGCAAATGTTTGATATGTAAACAGGTTTCAGGAAAAATTTTTATGATTTTTTTTTTTCAGTGACACATCAATGGAAGTGGAGGATGGAGAAATCCCGTCAGGTGATAAGTCGTCTGCAACCGACAGGGTACGTACCGCTGTGTCTTGTATTTGTGTTGTACAGAAAAGGAGCTAATGTGTTCTCTGTAGAATCTTTAATTTAATGATCTTTGTTTTGTGCTGTAAATCTTTTCTTTGAGAACTGTATTTCTGCGTAATAATAATGGATGCAAAAGTTATGTTCTCAACTGTTAGGATAATTAATTGTATCAAATTAAATTTTAAAGTTATAATTCATAGGTGTATATATTTTTTTCAAATATCTTTAAACTTGTTGTTTTAGAAATGACCAGTTTGCAAAAACTAATTTCAAAAATTCATATATTTACGATTGCATTTAATCCCCAATTTCACTGAAATCTCCCATTATTTTATGTTTGAGAAGAGTTGTTTTATTTCTTATTCATAATATGAGATATTTATAGGGATAATGCTCCTTTTTTGTATGATTTTTTTCTGAGATGTAAGATTTTATACTGCATAGTACGTTGAGGGAAGACGGACAAATGGATGACCCAGTGCTCAGTGCTGCCATCTGCTAAGAATTCCCTAGTAGGGTTAAAACAGCCGCCATTTGCCCTGTGCCCTAGCCTTCCAAACCGATTGATAGATCTGGCAACAATGTTGTTTGATAATGCCAGAATGCAGCATCCTGCCATAGCGTACAAAACCGCACTTTTTGCCATGTTGGCAAAAGTGAACGTAAGATTTGCTGCCGTTTTCGAAAATGTAACTATTTGTGATTGTCATGTGTTCTTAAATGTGACATTCCAAATTCAATCGCTGAAGAAAATGCCATGTGAAAGCTCATAAGTGCTCTTTGGCATCACACAAACTGATTAATCGTCTATCAAAGCTTGTGGATCTTTCTGGATATTCTTCCATCAGCCTTTATACAAAATGTTGGAACATTTTGTAAATATGTCTTTGGTATAGACCACTGAAATACAAAGATATAAAAGCTTTGTCAGGCAAACGTGGTATTTGATGGAGGATAAAATTCACAGTGTTCTAATGCTAGAACTTTGTGGAGAAACGACATGACTTCTATGAACTTACATTGTGAACAATCCTCAAGCTATGGAAATCCCTCAGATATTATCAAGTGTAAAGACTTTGTCTTTGCATGAATTGTCCACTCAGTATTTGGAAAATTGATAAATCAGTTTTCACTGTGTTCTCGTATTTTTTTTTTTTTTTTTTGGCTCCATGGATTTGACTTTTTTCCACCTGGATTATTAAAACATTCTAATATCTCTGAACACAATAGCTACCAAGTTATTGTTAGGTGTTCATGGAGACATTTCATCGTTGGATTGTTCATAGTTAAGAACAACTATGAACAGAAGGACACTATGTTTGGTGACCTACCTTGAATATGGAACCAGTATTTTGTTTCGGATTCACCATTTTGCGAATTCTGCAGATAGTGACCAATCTATCTTGTGTTGGACTTTAAACCAATTTGGGACACTGTGTCAGGTGACCTATTCCATCAATGTCTTTCCGATCGAAAAAAGACATTACTTCGGCCAGGACATTTCGAAATTATATTTTTGGGGAACTCATCGCATATTAACGCCCACTCTCTTGTACATCCTAATTGTTCGTAGACTAGATAGCGTCGGCTGATGGGAAATCTGAACCAAAGTTTTATGTTTTGGAATCACCCCTTAACTGAGGTCATGGGTCAGAAGTGGTAGTGCAGCACTCAAGTATTGGCGGTATTTCAGCTTCAGTAATCATGTGAACTTTTTTCCTTGCAGCAGGTCAGGTCATGATTAGTCATGCTTGAACGGTGTGCACTGATACATGACCGGTGGACCATCACCAGCCTGATGTTAATATTTATATTCTGAATTAAAAAAAAAATATTGAAAATTATTTTGAAGCAAAATTTGATTTTAAGTTTTATCATGTGATTTTTGGCTTTTTTTTTTTTTGATAAAAGAATTTGGATCGATTGTGTAAAATATTCTGAAATGTTTGATAATGTCTGAAAACATAAGGTATTGATGTTGTTTATTAATAGTTGGAATCACATTTGTAATTGACAGGATGAGAAAAAAGACGTAAAGAAAGAACAGCAGGCCGTGGCTACACCAGGTTTGTCACTAAATAAAAACTCTTTTGTTCCTTGATTCTCTTAACAGCTTTCTGAACACTCAGCACAAAGAAAATTTTGATTTTAGGCTATTGTATGTACCAGTAAATACATAACTTGTGTATTAAACTTTGTACAGATGATACAACACAGAAGAAGGCCCCTGAGGAGTCTCATGAGAAGCCAGCAAAGAAGAGGAGATGGGGATCCACCAAAACCAGCACCACCACTGACACCACCCAGGCCAAGACCAAGCGGCTCTCCAGTATTGAATTCTCCACAGAGTCTCTAAAGGTGGGCACATCATTCAATTTTGAACAATTGAATATTTTTTACACTTTGCCAGGAAATTTCCCAAGCTGTCAGAGTGAATAGGATATGGTATATGTACATCTTGAATGATCATTTGAAAAGCTAAGTTGTTGGGTTTTTTTTGTCCCCCGCCGCAACGCGGAGCGGGGACATAGAAATGCCGGGCGTCCGTCCGTGTGTCCGTGTGTCCGTGGGTCCGTGGGTCTGTGGGTCCGTGTGTCCGTGGGTCCGTGTGTCCGTGCGTCCATCCATCACACTTTTTTGTAAGCGCTCTCATGCCTACAAATTTTGACAGATTTTCATTACATTTATACCAAATGTTTATACACCTATTACCTTGGTCAAGTTCGAAAATCAGCATTGGTCGATACTTTTTGTTGGAGTTATGGGACTCTGACCACAATAATGACTCCGTTTTATCCAAAAATTGACCTTGTAAGCGCTCTCATGCCTACAAATTTTGACGGATTTTCATTAAATTTATACCAAATGTTTATACACCTATTACCTTGGTCAAGTTCGAAAATCAGCATTGGTCGATACTTTTTGCTGGAGTTATGGGACTCTGACCACAATAATGACTCCGTTTTATCCAAAAATTGACCTTGTAAGCGCTCTCATGCCTACAAATTTTGACGGATTTTCATTAAATTTATACCAAATGTTTATACACCTATTACCTTGGTCAAGTTCGAAAATCAGCATTGGTCGATACTTTTTGCTGGAGTTATGGGACTCTGACCACAATAATGACTCCGTTTTATCCAAAAATTGACCTTGTAAGCGCTCTCATGCCTACAAATTTTGGAAAAAATAGGTGGTCGGGGTGAAAAAATGTTCCTCCCAACCTCCCCACACATTTAATTCTGGAACAGCCCTGAATGTTTGAAAATATTGCAATTTCATATACTGTGAAATCATTAGATTTCGTGGTGGTTCAATTTTCGTGGAATTCATGGGTACCTCTCATCCACGATTTAACATCCTACACGAATTAATAAATAAGGGTAATAAAATCATATTTCCTTTGTAGGTTTTAGAGAATACACGAAATTACGTCCCCACGAACCTGTAAAATTTAAGCAATCCACGAAAATTGGCCCCCACGAAATATAATGATTCCTCAGTACAGTATACTAGTACACTGCTTGAACGGCGGGGGACCCAGGAATTCTATTCTTGTTTTATTTGTAGGAGCTGATGCCAGATATTAAATCCAGTCCTATATCTGAGCCAGTCTTGGATTTAGACCTACCAGATGAGAGAATTTCTGATCAGGAAAATGAAGCAGAGGATAAAACAGAGGAACCTAAAATTCAAAGAACTATTGTAAGATTTTATATGACTTGTATGCAAATATGAGGCCAAGAATGTTAGATTTAAATTGGATTTCAAAATCTAAAGCATTGACAAATGTTATGTACATGTATGTTATGAACAATGCAATAATTAAAAACAGCGCAACACACATAAAGCATAACCTTGTAATTGCTCTACAGGATTTACTTGTAAGACTTGTGTAAGAATCAAAAATACTGTTCTTTAATGGTATTTATCATCTTTCATAACTTTTTTTGATAATTTGTTTTTAAATAAAAATGTCACAGAAATGAATAAAAAAAATTGCAGGTTGTTCGTGATGAAACGGTGAAGAAAGTGGAAGGTGAAGAGAGGTCCGATGGTGAGGTGGATGATGATGATGACGATGAAGACAAGGAAAATAAGGAGTCAGATAGCGAAGATGAAGGGGAGGTGAATGGTGACCAGGAGGAACCAGCCAGGAAAGTGGAGAAAAAAGAGGAATCCTCACCAGAGAAAAGTAAATATAAAGACAAAGCATTACACTCATCCACATTCAGTGTGCATGAATTTTGGTCTAGTAATTGACTGATTTTTATTTTCACAGGTTCCTTAACTATAGTAAAATTCTGATGTACAAAAAATTTGAAATATAAAACATTTTTAGCTCACCTGAGCTGAAAGCTCAAGTGAGCTATTCTGATCACCTTTTGTCCGTCGTCCGTCTGTCCGTCCGTCCGTCCGTCTGTCCGTCTGTCCGTCTGTCTGTCTGTCCGTCTGTCCGTCTGTAAACTTTTAACATTTTGAACTTCTTCTCTAAAACCGCTCGGCCAATTTCAACCAAATTTGGCACAAAGCATTCTTATGAAAAGGTTAATATAAATTGCAAAAATGAAAGACCGATCTTTATTCAAAGCGGAGAAAACCTCGAAACTGTAGAAAAAGGGGGGTGCATTTTTAAAAATCTTCTTATCAAGAACTACCGAGTCAAATTCAATGTAATTTAGCATAAATAATCCTTATGGAAAGGAAAATATAAATTGCAAAAATTATGGGCTAATTCTGTTTCAAATCTGAGTTATTACGAAAATAATAATAAAGGAAAGGCGTGTTTCAATCAGTTTATAGCTTCGGGTTCGGTATTCCATGAGCATGATGAGTCATGGTAAAATGGGTAGGCAAACGCGGGCCGGGGCAAAACAAAAGATTGGCAGTTATTAATATGCCAATCTCATTAAAATTTTGAGGATATGTTACGGACCAGTATATTTGTATTCGCTGTAAATATTGCTGCAAAACAATGCGTATTTTGGAATTGACGATTGCCGATCTGCCCCGGCTTTTATTTTGCCCCGGCCCGGGTTTGCCCACCGATTTTACCAAGACTCGTGTTTAAGATAAACGGGTCGATCTGACAATGTTGTGCAACAGTTCGCGTACGAAGGGGATCTTTGAAACATGTAAAATACATTGGTGCCGATTTTGTGAAGTAAATTGAGGTGAAATATTCAATGCGTTGACAGTTTTCACATATGACGGTGGTGTTAGCTTGTTTTGATTTTCGTTTCGTTTTCATTATCTATGCTTTGTAACCTGGGAACTATCGCCTGTATTTTGTAAATTTTTACGTATCAAATCAAACAGAGACTTCGGTAAATCAGCCAGTTAACTGTTTACCTGCGCAAATTAAGCAAAATCTGATGTATCAAAAGAGTACTAAAATACTATTCATTCTATCGGTAATTCGGTATGATCTTTTGCGTAATATTAGATTAATGCAATGTGTTTTGTTGAGATGCTTAGCATTTTCTCGAGTTTATTCATAAATTTAAATAGAGTTATATATCGCTGACGGAAATATGTAGGTATATACATGTATATGATTCATTTTGAAAAATAAATTGTGCACTTTATTTGTTATAGTGCATGTTTCTTATGTTTAATTGTTTACAATTTCTATTTACTAACTATATTTGAGTGTTAAGCTTCGAATTATAAGCAAGATACAGAGTTTCTCACAATTCTATGTACACAGATCTGAGGCCATTCTTTTTTTCCCACTTTAAATGCTGAATAGGAAATACCAAGTTAAAAATCTTAAGCTGAATGTAATAATTTTTAACTCATGTGAACAAAATATGACTCAAACCTAGCAGAATTGTGAGCTCTGTATCTTGCTTATAATTCGAAGCTTAACACTGAAATTTTGGTTGATCATTAGAAATGTCTTGCTAAATGTTAAATACTTGTACAAAAAAAATAACAGATGATATGCTGTATATAACTACTCTCTGGGGCCCCCTCTTTATACAATGAATAATGTGAAATCTCCATCAATTTTGATAGTTTTTCAGACATGAGTAAATAAAAACGACACTGTTAAACAATTTCCATAGTTCTGACACATTTCTTTTGCGGGGATAAAGGAATCATTGCTATTCCTAAGAAAATATTACAGCGGAAAATTATCCTGGTCTGTAGCCATTTTTATTTTTGAATAAAGATGAAAATAATGGGTGTGCCTTAGTAAAATAGAGTGATGTGCCTGTCAATACTGTGACATTGATTTTTATAGTTCTTTAACATGTCACGTGACAACAATTTTCATTCCAGTGTATTCATCACTCAAATGTGAGTAAAGTTATAAAAGTCACACGAGTTTACGCCAGGTAAACAACAGTCATTTAATTATAATGGAGAAGACAAATTAAACTTTTGAATGTTTTTAATTTGAGGAATTGAGCGGATTGGAGTACAATTTTCTTCTTCACATCTATAGGATATTTAATAAAATGCAATAACTATTATATGATATTTTTAAAAAAATACAATAACTAGTAAGTAGTTGAGGATGAAAATGTACCTATATGTTCTCATATATTTTGATCGCTTTATAAAGTGGGGGAAGGGGGTGGGGGCAGAACGAAAATATAGGGAATTGGAAGTTAACAGTGTACCCCTACCAAATGTTAGTTTTATATCTTGCGTAGGATTTTCTTATTCTGGGTAAAAATAGTATTCCATAAAGATACAATGTCAAAGATTACGTGTATGCAAAAATAAGTGTAAAATTCGAATACTTTACAATATTTATTTTTTGTTATTCTACTGAGGGGCCATATGGCACAATATCTTTTGAACGCCCATTGTTGCTCAGGTGAGCGATGTGGCCCCATGGGCCTCTTGTTTAACTGTACCTGATTTTGTGTCATTGCAATACATACTGTATGTGTCATCTATTCTATCTGTTTTTTAGAACCTGAGCCGAAAATCATTCGACGAATCAGCCAGCCCAAGCCTCTGATTGAACCAGATGAACCAACAGCTGCCGGGCGGTCCCCATCTCCACCCAGGAAACCGGTATCCAACATCATACACATCAGGAATCTGACGCGACCTTTCACCCTCAACCAGTTGAAGGAGTTGCTGAAGAGAACCGGAAGTCTGGTGGATGAAAGCTTCTGGATCGACAACATCAAGTCACACTGCATTGTCACTGTGAGTAGTCTGCTCTGGCTTTGTTTATACTTTTGTTTGGGTTTTT